>JARHVA010000856.1:0-10000 GCA_037957365.1 Torreya grandis | reverse complement strand
TTAGGAATTTCATAACATTAAATGCACTTTTGATTTTATATTTAAAATACATTATTAATTTTTAAAATAATTAATTTACTCAATGAATCCAAATGTATAAATCTCTTTATGTGATCTTCTTTTTTGACAATATTTTATGACTTCAACTAAATTAATTAATTCTAAATAATTAATAATTTATATAATTCATTTAATTTGTATTTAAAGAAAATGAACATAATCCTAAAAAATAAATTGTACATATTTTTATGTGTTTCCTTTTCCATTAGGTTGTTGAGACATCATGTAAAGTATAAAGAGTACAATTAGTGAAAAATAACTCAAATGTCTAGTGAAGTATAGATAAAAAAAAATCACTACAACACTACTCTTATACCATATTGGAAAAATTAACAATATTTAGTAGTGTCTTGGAAAAAATCCATAATCCTAATAAACCTTCCACAAGTGCACAAAGATAATTTAATTTATGATATTGGGATTATATTAACCAATTTACTATTAAAATAATATGCAACCCCTGTATTTATAATAAGGGGTACATCTAAAACTATCTAATGATAAGTGGAGTTACACACCATAACTAGTGCATGAGCATGTACATGAATGACATGACTGCTTATTACAAGACATTAATTGTAAATTTATTATCTAAACTTATTAATAATAAGTAACTAAATATACCTAAGTATGCCATAATTATTTCCTAATGTGTTCATGAATAATATTTAGACTAATAAATAATGACAACTCTAGCCTAATATGAATAGACTAACACTTGTATCACTGATAATGGACCTCAATATGATCTCTTTGGGTTCTTATATTCTATTATACAAGGTTTCCATCTTTCTCCATCCTTATATGTTTTGGTAGTAGAAGGGTTTTCTTATCTTATTTTCTCGTACACCTCTATAGGTTTGGTTAAGGGGATCACTATACCTCATACTTATAGTCAGATGTTAATGGCCACTTTACAAATGATTATTACACCAGATGAATAAAATAATTATGTGAGAAAGTGACATGGAATGTTTAGATATATTCTTCTTAGCCTTTAGGGCTTATATTTAATGGAAGAAAACCCAAAACTATAGAAATTCTAATATTCGCATCTCAGGATGGTAACAAAAATTTCAGGCAGTGCCATATTCATCTAGGAATATAATTTAAATTATATGTAATCATTTATTTTAATTTTATGAAAATCCTTTAGATATTGTAACTATGTGGTATAGAGGGTGGATAATAAAATAATTTTTTAGATCACTAAACCACTCTCCCTAGGTGATAATTTCTAGGTTTACTCTAAGGTCATTGTAACTACCCATGTGTATTAGTCTTCTTGTTTTAAACTTATAATTTTAATTATGCTAAGCTTAAATATCTTATAAAATACTTTCCCTATGCCAACTATTAAGGCACTAGAGGGTTTCATGAAGTTGCATGAGATATAAGTTACAAACTTAAAGAGATGGGGGGCTTGAAATTATTGATATCAATCTCTAAGGAACCAACCTCTAAGTTAAATGGATTATTTTATTCCTTGAATGAAATGAGGACTATAAATTTTTATTTCAAAATTTCATCTGTGAAGTTGCCTTTCTGGTTGGCCAAATTGGAATAGTCTGTTTATCCAATAACTTATTCTTATGAGGTTCATGTATAGATCAAAGGTTATTTCATGCTAAAAATACTTGAAAAGCTTAGGTGTTGATTAAACCTCACTTATTCTAGATGAATATGGGATAAAAATAATGCATTTGTCTAAATTCTTACTCGTTCTAATGGTATCCAATTCTCTTTGATTATTGTGTTCCCTTTGTTGTGGTCCTTTCGATTAAAATTATATAGATTTTTAAAAAATGGATTCAGTTTATTTTATATTTTTTTTCACTCTACCTCGATGATCCAAGATGATCTAAGATGCCATATCTTACTATATTTTTTTAGTGTTTATAATCTATCCTTACACTAACTTCAACAACTTTCGAATCAACTTTAGTACCCATGTGCTAAAATGCAAGGTCTAACTCATCCTCTATGTTACCACACAACTCTTTTAGTTTATCATTATAAACCTTCTAAGATAGTTTTAGATGTATTTTAAGTGTTTAAGGGCTCATTATACCTCACCACACATGTTTACATATGTTAACCTCTAGATGATGAGCCAATATTTTTGAAAAGGTGTTATAGTACATAGTTAGAGCTTACTCTATAAAAATTAGGTCACACCAAGAGAAATGGATTACTCTATATATGTGATGTCTCCTTGTGTATTTCTCAGCTTTGTTGGATCATATAAATGTTGCACAAGGAACTCAATAAATATTACACACATCACATAATTCCACACATGCTAGTGCATCCAACATAAGCTACCTACCTATGTAACACATATATGGACTCTCTACACTCTTGTGTGTTTTCATAGCACCAAGATAAATCACTACAATAATATATATCACTTTTACACTCTCTATGTGTCCTTGGTAACTCCATCAGTGTCAAGATGAACACCATATAATACTCTAGTCTTGCACATGATTCAACACATTTACAACATCTTTTGTTAGGCATATATACATGTGGTATCCTTATGTGCTTCTAGAACACCTTATAACATACCACACATAAATCTAGCTTAACACATGACTAAACATCCATGGGATAAAACCTTTCTTCCATGTGGCATGCCAAGTGACATTCTCTAGGTCTGTGCCATGTCAAGGATCCTTTCAATAATGTAACATTATTTAGAGTGTACTCATCACACCTATGAGGAAGTTAAATCATCATTCAAGTAGAAGACAACCATTTTTTTAATTTTCTATTGTATCTTTATAATTATATATAGACACTAAATATTTTTCTCAATAACAAATGTTAATGAGAGAATTAAGTGGAAATTATCCACTTCTTAAATTGACCATGTCTAAAACATCCTAAATAGTTACATACCTTAAACATCTTTTATTAGACTATCCATTCCCAGCCTAGGTAAATCAATAAAGATGTTTATCCCTCTTTGATCATGAGAATATGTTTCCCATGATACATATTATTATACCACAATATAAACAAATCAACTAGGGTGTTTATCCCTTTTTATTCATAGGAAAATTCATTCGTGTCCTCTTATACATTGTACACACATGTACTTTATCCTATTTTTTAATTTGAATAAAAGTGACACTATTATACCAAATATCCTATGTGAATGTTTAATGTTTATTTAAACATATTTTTATTAAATTTTGTTACATATTATACCCTATAAAACTCTATATGTTTCAAAAATTACTTTTTTATATAATCACCATAAATCCATTTAATCCCCATCAAGTCTCTTCTTGAGCCCTATATGGTATTATAGTCTTCACACCTCGTATCATTTTATAGCATTATTTACATGTGTGCTCATTTTCTTCTTTATTTCAATCATGGCCAAATCAAGCAAGGAAAAAAAACTTCAAAATGGAAGTGTCTATTTCAAATGCTCTATAAAATAACGAACATTTTTTAGGAGAATTGACATCTCTATCACCCAAATCAATAGTTTAAATATGGTTTATGGTTCAAAGATAAGAGATTCAATTTTATCATGGACCACCTAATAGATATCATGATGAACACCATACAACTCACTAGTCCTATCCTCTAGGGCCTTGTTCAAGCTAAGGATAAATATATCCTTGTCATGTAAAATATATTAGAAAAGTTATCCAATAATGAGAAATAACATGAATGATTTGAGGTCAAGTAAAAAAAAATTTAAGTTCCTAATCCTCTAGTTACCATTGATCCCACATGTCTAATTGTGACATGTGACATAAAGATAAGAATGGACAAAAAAATTATAAGTACCTATCGTGGGCCAACTAAACATTGTTTGGGTCATTTTTGTAACCCCAATCTTTTCACAACTCACGAATAATTTAATAAAAATATGAAATAACTTTATTTCTTCTAATTATGATCATTCTAAGATATTTTTTTATTATTTAAAAATCCATTACTTTGACCTCATGTATTTCCATGCATTTTAAAATAGGTTTAAAATGTAGACATCCAATTCTTAATGTTTGCATGCTAAATTACAAGTCTAAACAACTTTCTACAATAATGCACAAACTAGACCAAAATCACTAAAACACTCTAATCCATCTACACACATCATGTTTAAGTACCGAACCATGTCAATATATACCTAATTGGGGAATTACCCTATAAATAATCATTATATTCTTCTAATTTATCTTTAGTCAAATTATGACTTAAAATTTTGACATTCTCAATAACTAAAATCCTTTAATACATTCACACATGTCATGTGCATGTGTTAATTTATGTCAAGGTATCCCTAACTAGTGCATTACCCTATACATAATCATCACCTTCCTCTAATTCACTTCTATTCAAAATGTGACCAAGCAAGTTGGCATTTTCAACCATTTTGATTAAACAAGTGACCAATTTCTAAAAATTGCAAAAAGACTAAGCAAAATCATTAAGCAAAGTACATTAGATTAAAATCTTAAGTGAAAAATCCATGGAAAATTAATGAATATCTAATATTATAAATTCACAATTATACAAATATTTGGAAATATAATGTCATAATGATGTCAAAGTCAAAGGTGGGAAATATCAACATAAATTAGGTAAATAATAAGATTAAGGCTAGCCATCCCTTATTAATGACCCATTATCCTAAAACATAAATGAATTTTGACCCCCCAAACCCTAACCTAAGTTTAATCACACATGGGTTGGGTTCAATTAGAAAACTATAAATACAAGAGCCATGACCATAACCATTAAATTTTTTAGGTGTAAGAAAACTATGCCAAAATATTAGTAGAAAATCTTCAATCCTTCTTCTATTTTCACCCAATCAAGAGCCAAGACCTATTGGTGCAAGTAAAAATGTTGGATGATCTCACCCTATCAAATTAAAAAAGACTTGAAGCTCTAAATCTAGGTACAAACATAATTAATGGACCAATATTAAAGGAGAGTTGCTTAGGGAAGGTGTTGCTTGTGTTTTCTTGTCTATTTTTATGAGTCCATTGATCTACACCCCTTGAAGGATTAGGATTAATACATTAGTTTCTTTATGTTTATCATTTTTTTTTATGTACTAACACATGGACTAACTTATTTTGCAATCCTTTATACATTTGGCATATTGATTGGAACCACACATCTCAAAATTGATTTGGGGACCTTCTTATCCTTATTATTACATAATCACACCATTTTTTTGTACTAATTAGCCTATTTTTATTCTATTTTTTTCATTTTTTGTTCTAGTTAAAATGACAAAGTTACCCTACACATCAGTAAAGTCACCCTAGACATCAATGAATTCACTCTAATTAATGGCAAAATTGAACCCAGTAATGGATAACTCATCTTTTATCATTTTTATATTCTCACTTTATTTTGGTAGATCAACAAGGTTGCATTGAAAATGGTGAAATTTCATTATATATTGATGAAGTCATCACGTATGTTTTTCCTATGAACAAACAAGTCATAAATGGATTAGAAAATTTGACCTAGTAATAATGAAGTCACCCTAAAAATAATGAGATTGACCTGGTAAATAGTGAACTCATGGAAAATAATTTTACTATGTTTTTGGTTTTATTAGAAATGGTGAACTTGTCTAGTGAGTGATTAGGTCATCATGCTAATTGGTAAAGTCACAAAACCAATGTGTTTGTGTTCCAAGAAAACATCTAACTTACAAAAAAAGCAAAGTTTCCCTATTAAATGGTGAAGTTTTCCTATTACAAATTTCTCAATATCTTAAAAAATAATATTAAATTTCTAATTGGTGTTTTAAACTCTTATTTGACTACTAAATCTTTTTATGTAGGTGTTGACATCTTGTGAACTTAATTTTACAACAACTCAAGGTAAATTTCAATCCCACTTCTGTATTATTACATTAAAATAACATCTACACTTATATTTAGAGCTCTGAAATTCACTTTATTTTTTTTCTTTACTACAAAGTACTTGTTCATTTCATTTCTTGTCTGTAAAACCTTGAACCTATTCCTTCCCCTTGCCCCCTTTAGGGACCTTGGATGACCAAAAATGTATTGTTTTACTTGTTTCTTATTGTCTACTTAAATAAATGTTATGTATGCTCTTTCCTTATTCCTAAGAAATTGGATGACTTAGAAACAACCATTTCCTTATTTTATTTTTGTTTGGCCTAGCGAATGGGACTTCATTGCCTCCTTGAAAGTTCCCTAGGGGTGCGTTGACCTAGGGTTTCATCTACCAGCATTATACAAACCCCACTTATCTGGTGGGGTATACAAATTGAGAGTATTATTTGATGGGATAGTGGTTGAGAAGTTAACTTGACCGGTCAAATAGGTCCTTGTAGCATACATGATTTAGACATCACATTGTATTGAGAAATTGATGGATGGAGTGGTTTTGAAATGGGACAACATACTTTTGTAAAAATCTAGATAGTTTGTCATCCACTTGATATATATTTTATTTTACCTAAATTTTCTTTAGAACTTATGGACAATTATAAATCCACAAAATTTCTTAAACTAAGAAGCCCTACTCACTGTAAATTATCCTAGCAATTTTAAGTTGTATTTACACTCAACGTTACATGTCACATACAAGTTTTTGAGAGATATAACGGGATAATCACTCTACCTTCATGCACTCTTTATTTATTGGATAACACATAATTCTTCTTAAAATTTGGTATATCAACAAACATTTGGAAGATACTATGCAAACCTTGTATCAATTATTAAGATAGGAGAAATGAGCTTTATTGAGTTAAAAACCATTTTGTACAAATAAATAGGTCCAAAAACCTCTCAAATCAAGTTTTAAATTTGATTTAGATTATTTAATCTAAAATATAATTATTTTCCATTTGAGTCTTGCTTATCACTTGGGCTTGAGTGGTTGACTCTTTGTGTTTAGATTGTACTACTTGGATTGGTTTTCTATTTGATTTAAGAGATTTACCTAAGTGCAAATTATTGTGCCCATAACTTACACATTATCACTTACTTGAACATTGAGGTGTTACATTGTTCACATTACCATTTGATACTTAGCCATTTATCACAACATTTTTTCTATCATTTGAAAGAATAACCTTTGTCCCACTTGTTACTATTATGCTACCTAAGTTGATTTCAATTTTGGACTTGGGTTTTCTTGTGTTAACCTACACCCTAAGTTGTTATACCATTTGAATTTATTTTCCATTATTTTTTATTGTGTTTCTTATTTTATTCTAAATTTGGACTTAGGTTTTCTTACATTGTCCTACACCCTAAGTTCCTGGATTATCCAACCTTCTTCTAGATTGATGATCAAGACTAGCGGTAGGCTCATTGTCCTTTTATATAGTATCAACACATTTTAGACTTAGGGTTTCTTGTGTTATTATACACCCTAAGTTC
Source organism: Torreya grandis (assembly GCA_037957365.1). NCBI lineage: Eukaryota > Viridiplantae > Streptophyta > Pinopsida > Cupressales > Taxaceae > Torreya > Torreya grandis. Next base: position 2,531 of record JARHVA010000856.1, on the reverse strand, counting down.
CAATATTGTTATACCTTATTCTAAATTTATGATTTTGACCAACTAAGGTTAATTATTCCAAAGACTCCATTTCGTCCTCTCATTTGGTACTGTTATGATATCTAATTGAAAACCATTCAATTCTAGTCTATTTGGACCCAAATCTAGTTTGGAATTAGTTTTTCACATTAGGTCACTTTTGACTCCAAGTTTATTTGAAAATCAGGCCTAATCAAGTTTCATTTTTGAAACCACATACCTATTGTGAACAAAACCATGCTAGTTCAAAATTGCTTTTTGTCTTTCCATTCAATATCATACAAGTTTATTTTGGGAATTACAAATTCATCTCATCCATATTTTATTACATTTTAATAATATTAGATATGTGTCACCCTCTTTGAGCCTTTTCTCTAGATTGATACCACCCTTTTGGGGCTATTTCCCAAGACAAGGACCACCCTTTATGGGCCAATTCCATTATGGACCAATCGCCTTGCATGAATCCTTACTCAGTGGTATATATATATATATATATATATATATATATATATATTTTGAAATATGGAATTTGAAACCAATTTGGATGACTCCTTTAATGACCTATACGAGATTGCCATCATTATGTGGCTCATAGTAGAGGAAGCCAAACCATAGCCTAATTTTCCTCTAGACTGATTACATACCCTAGTTCAAAAGGAGGAAGTACCTATGTTGAAGATTCCATTTGTATACCCACCCCAACATAGGCATTTTATCACTTCTCAAGTAAAAATAATCCATTCATTAGCTCATGGTTATTCTAACTACCTTTCTAGCTGTTAATTTATTTGATAATTCCTTATCTACTAGTCCAATATTTGATCTGGTCTTAGCACCATAACAAAGTCAATAATTGACCCTCCAAGGGCCATTATCTATTAAATAACCAAGTGTATCCAAGTTTTATATATACTCAATTGGGATATATCCACTTCTAAAACAAGGTCAAGATAATCAAATGATCTTTGACATTTTTGTCAAATCACCCATCTTTAACCAAAACCTAACCATTATTGGTCCACATATGTTTGATGAATGGGTTATATTTGATGAAGGAAGCATATTCAATAAGCCTATCTTTACAAATCCCATTATTATTTAGTAATAACCTATTTTTCATCCATTTCCAAACATTCCCCATTTTAGAAAATCCCTTTGTCCCATAATCTCCATTACCCAAAAAAAGGTGAACAAGGTACCTTTGGATAATATCATTCAACATTACATTTAAATAAACACATTTACATTATAAATAGGTTCCCCTTTGGAACCCACATTGTTATCAACATTAGCCTCAACATCTACATCAGAATTAGATTCTACTTCAGAACCAATATACAAACTAAGTTCCATTCTTAAACCACTATCATATTTAGCATCAAAAGTATAATCAATGTCATTATAAACATTAAATTCATATACACTTGAGTGAGAGTCAAATTAATAATCAACATGTATTAGTAGATATTACAACATCTAATACATGCTCTTTAAAGATCTAATTAAATGCACTTGTGATCCTTTTTTAGTTGATGAGGATGTTTACTTTAGCATAGACAAAATATCTCCTAGTATATTATACTAGGATCATGCTACCTTTATCCCTTTCATTGGCCATCCATGTGCTTTTATCATTAATTATCTTAGCCATTATATTGATCCTCCAACTCCCACAAGCATCTTGAGACCAATAAAATCACACATTGTTGAACTACATCCATGGTGACATACCAATTATATAAAATCAAGGGGACCAATACCACATTCAGGTAGAAGAACAATCTCCTAGTGAAACCTTATCAGAGGTGCTAGGAGACCATTAAAGTATAAAATTAGCATCTTCTAGTGAAACCTTTTTTATCCACTAAAATGCAATTAAAGTCAAAATTCAACATTCCTTATTAAAATCTTCTCAGAGATGCTATGGGGAAATCAAGACTAAATTTATTGGTGAAAACCTCTTTAAGGTACTAATAACTGAGCATAATATTTGTTCATTATTTCATAAATAAATTATTGAAGTTACTATAGACACCACCCATAATCAAAATCATGTTCAAATTACAACATTTCTTAGGTCTAAACAATAAAAAAATAGTATGGTCTCATTGAGAGCATGTTTAGAAGTCCTTGGCCCCACTATAACCAAAGTTATATTAAATTCAGAGTCAGCAACATTTTGTGTGGCTCAAAGTCCCAATCTTCTTTTGTTACCTAACCATTATACATTACATTATGATCCATTTATTCATTCAAGGCCTATATTCCATTTCCAAATCAGACCTTTATCTAATGCCTATAATTATTTAACATTCATAGTTGCACTTTCCTTCATTGAGGCTACAAAGACATCTTGTCTAAAGGTTTAGAGGAAATAGAATTAATGACCAATGAAGATCATAATATCATCAATATAATCCACATCAATAGTAAGTTCTTGATAGAATAACTATTGAGAATGGGTGTAGGCTAGCAAGTTAAATAATTAATTATTCTGGTTGTATCATATG
>JARHVA010000855.1:4000000-4321947 GCA_037957365.1 Torreya grandis | reverse complement strand
TGGCAGATCAAAGTGAGCCTTTTGTAGAGCTATTTATGATTATTTGGAGCCTAATTGATGGATTATAATGAGTTTTATTATGAACCTAAGTTCATGAAGTTTCCATCCATTTATGGATTGTGCCTATAATGTGTTTCTATAAGTTGTTTGAGCTTTGTCTTTGAAGACAATGTTAGGCCTAATAGGTCTTTAAGGCCTAATGGAGCTTTCATGAGGTGAGCAAAGGATTTGTGAATTATTGAGATGGAGGAGGTTAGTTGAGGTTGAAATATAAGTATTTTAAAGGATTATGTTCTTTGGTGATTTTTATCTAGGCCATATAGGTTCAAGTTGTTATGTGGAAAGGATAGACCTAATTGCAATTAGGTCTCTAAGTAGGCCTAAAAGAAGAAATAGGTCTAAGTGTGTTTGGTCAACCTAATGGTGATGTTATTTTGATTAATTATTGTATGTAATGTGTCATAATACATTTTTTTGGTCTAAACCTAATGGATTAATTTCTTGGTTGACCAAGAGTGTGAGTGTTTTAGTGATTGGTATGAGTAGAAGGCATAATAGGTCTATTTGGGCTAGTTAAGGTATGAGAGTGCAAATGAATAAAACATCACTTTGAAGAGCATAAGGAGGTCATTAATACCATCAAAGGGGAGTATAGGATCAATCATTAATATCCAATATAATTTTTAAGTATGATGACAAGGTTAGTAGACCTAATAATCCTAGTAAGAGGAATGATTGAGTAGAGAAGCCTAGAGGCTATTTTTAGAGGGGTAGAAGGTTGAAAAGAGCTGAATGAGTTGATTGTCTATTGAGATAATATCAAATATGCATTAGAGATGTATTTTTGATGTATGATAGTGAGTAGAATTCAGATAGAGAAGATAGAGAGATGAAGAAGAGGTTGCCATCTATTGATTTAGCAACAAGATATCTTGAGGTGATCAAGTTGGTCTTGACTGAATTGGTGCTTTGTCAAGATGAAGTGAGAGTTCCTTACAATTTGGTGCTTGAAAATTTTTTCTTGAAGTGGTTGATTTGGTGTTGAGTCATTTAGGGGGTTGGTGCCTCCTTGCAAGTTGGTGCTTGTTAAAGACTAGTTGAGTGGGTGCTTGACTAGGTAGGGGTTAGAGCTCCTTGTGGAGTTGGTGCTTCACTAAATTTGGATCTTCTCATTATAGGACCGTAGTCCATTTGTAGGGTTAAGTGGATTTTATTCCCCTTGAGGGTTTCCCACATACATAATGTGTTTTTTGCTTCATGCTCTTGTGTATGCTTGTATATACATTGGTTGATCTATATGATTGAATGAATACTTCATAAGTGATAAGTGGAATTGAATGTATGTCTTTGAAGACACTAATTCACCATGCCCCACCCCCCCCCCCCCGCTCCCCCCCCAAGTAGTTGTGCTTCCAACATCTTCCACTTGGATCAAGTTTACAAGTTCAGATGGTTGGGGTCCAAGATCCATGTTATTAGCTTCATAAAATTGGTGGACAATTTATTATTGTCGGCATTTATTATAAATAGGCCCTTCAAGAGCTCAATTAATATTCATTCCAGGTTGACACTCTTGATAAATATAACACACGTAGAGAAGCAAGTTTTTGTAATTAACATAAAGACAACAATTATATAGTATTGAAATATATCTCAACATTTTCATTGGGAGTAGGATTTGTTTATATTTTTTTTAGGGGGGACTTTGCTTTTAACCTCGCTTTATCAGTCGTGATGTTGTCTCTTTTTATGATTTAATATTTTTTATGTTACTATTATTTATTTCGGCAATGGTTAATGCTATTGGATTCTACATATGTGCATAAAATTCTTCATTAATGTTAGAAAAACTAAACTCTATTACATTTATTAAGCTTTCCTGTTGGGTTTCTAACACTTGTGTTGGGTCACTTTCTTTTTCACCAGCAAACCTAATAAGGTTTTCAATAAGGACCATCTTATGGTCTAATTCTATATCCATTGTAGTTTATTCATCACAATCAACATCAATGTTAAAAAAAATTGAGACGATGTCTTTGCATTGATTCTCGATTACATTGTCATATTTTTCTCTTTTTGCATGAGTCATTTGATCTACAAGGATTTCTATTTGTAATATTTTTATCAATACAAATTGGTAATTTTTATACTTCTCCTCATGACTTTGTTGTTGATATATTCATGCATGATGCGTTATTATGTAATCTGCATTTTGTCTCTTTTTTGCTCTAATTTATTCGAATGACAGATCAACTTTGTGTATTGTACATTGTTGGTTTTCATATTTATTTATACATATTCTCTCCTCATACATCCTTGGTACTTCTCATTATTGTCTTCAGTGTTCACGATCATATTATCTTCATCGTTCTCTTATTTATTCTTCATATTCATTTTTTTCCTCTTTATTTTCAAAAATGTCTTTGATAGAACCATATATCCTAATAAAATAATATCTCACCAACACATTATTCAATTTTCATCTCAATATTACTATTAATATCATTTATAAATATATTAGATAAAATGCATCCAATATAATACGTTAATAAATATTCATAAATGACACGTCTTTTATTTTTTCATAATTACCAAAAGCTTTACTATAAATAAATTTAAAACAATGTAAACCCATGAGTAAATTGGGGGAAAAGGACAATAGTAATAAGAAAAAAGAAGACGATGACAACGGAATCTTTTAATCATAAAAGGTACGAGATGCTTTTTAATTTATCCACACTTCTTTTATCTTTATTTATTAGTTATATATAGTTTTATATATATTTATATATATATATATATATATATATATATATATATATATATATATATATATATATATATATATATATATATATAACTATATATAACTAATAAATAAAGATAAAAGAAGTGTGGATAAATTAAAAAGCATCTCGTACCTTTTATGATTAAAAGATTCCGTTGTCATCGTCTTCTTTTTTCTTATTACTATTGTCCTTTTCCCCCAATTTATAGTAATAAGAAAAAAGAAGACGATGACAACAGAATCTTTTAATCATAAAAGGTACGAGATGCTTTTTAATTTATCCACACTTCTTTTATCTTTATTTATTAGTTATATATATATATATATATATATATATATATATATATATATATATATATATATAAAATTCAACCATGATTCTTTTTTATCTTAAAAATTTTTATTATGAAATAGATTATTTAAAAATTAAAAAAATTTCATTTATTATAAAAGATAAATTATTCATTTCAATTCATTTTTAAAAAAATCTTTTTTAATTATTAAATTTATTATTTAAAAATTTAAAAAATATTATTTATATAAAAAATATATTGATTATTTTCAATTCATTCATATTTCTTGCATCTTTATTGTCTTAATCATTAAATAAATTATTTATCAATTAATATTCATATATTACAATTTTCAATCACTTCTAATATCACTATTAAAAATGAATATAATTATACTTATTACCACACTCCACCACTCCTAAATATCATTGTACGAACACCTCTTCACATAATTAAATTTATATATAATGAAAAAAAAAACCAACTAAGAAAAAGGAAGTTTGAAAAAGACTACAAAATCGAAACTAAAAGTATGGTGAAACTGAAAATCATTTTAGGAAATAGATACTCCAGAATAGTTTCCACGTGGCACCATGGGGGTCCAAAACGGGATTCTAGAAGCGAATCCATAGCAATGGAATCCACGTTTCACAGGCGGAAAGGCACGACAAGATGAAAAGTAGGATGGAAAATCAAGGTATTGATGTTGATGATGGGTTGCCCATTTATCGTTTGCATTAAATGACATTCGTAGGTAAGTCTAATATATGGTATTTACTACCAGGTATACGTAATCAAGCAAAAAAGACCAAGTCCTTTGTTTCTATAATAACACGCTGATTTAATCACATGGGTTATATTGGTTTAATTTATGTAAGCAGCTTCAAACGCTGACATAATCACATGGGTTATATTGGCTAGAGATTGACAAATCTACATATAGTGCCTTTAGAAGAGAACCATGCTTCATTTTATAGCACTATTTTAGTCTCCTCCTTTCCAAACTCCAAGATAGGTTGTGTCGTGGCAACGCTGAGTGGAAATGAGTCAGATCTAGGCATTTTTTTGGTGAGGACACTGTTTTAGCAAAGGACGGACCCTTTTTTTTAATTGTTATGTTTATAGTTAAAACATGGTATTTCCATGTTTCTCCCTTAATGCCTTGTTTCTTATATTCCCTAATTTTTCACCTTGCCCAACTCTCTGAGCGTCTATACTCGTTCTCTCACCTATCATCATCCGCATTTGGTTGTTCATGTTCATGTTATCTACAAAGCCCATCGCCTTGGAATTTGCATTGGTTGTTGACTTCCCTGGGTTCTGCTTATCCTTCTGCCCATAAATATGGATTTGAATTCCCACATCAACCTCTGCCTGCAATGTGTAACGAAATTAAAAGTATACGTTCACACAATATAATATTATATCACAAAAATAATACCGGAATATATAGATCCAAAACAATATTTGATGAAAGATCAGAATGCTTGATAAATATAATTGAGCTACTTCGAGGGGACAATCTCCACAACAATACAATAAGAGTAGAATTCACAATATAGTGATCAAATACTAACCACTACCTCCTATATATACTCTATTTAGCCATGGTTATTCTATAGGCCAACCTTACTAAGAACATAGAGAAATGTGACAAGATAATATAAGAGGTATGTAAGCCATAAGTTAGCCACACATATCCCTAAACATACCATAGGTTAAGGGTCTAACATGTCTATCCCTTTTAAAAAAACATTGTCCTCAATATTGAATCAACCCTACATGTTACTACAAAAATGCTTCATCCTCTCATGTTGCATCTTCACAAAGCAAATTCTTCTATTTGAAAAAATAGTCCTTAATTGATCCAGGTCGTAGTTGCTTAGTGCACATTTGAAAAATCTCTTTAGGATCCAGAATAACCTTATCTTCATCATCCAATTCAAGTAACTCAGTTTGAGTAGAAATTATGTGTCCAATTACCTTCTTCATGTAAGATACATGGACTATTGGATGTATGCAAGTGGACTGGGGGAATTCTAGCTTGTAGACCACACTACCAATTTTATGCAAGATCTGATAAGGACCATAATAATTAGTAGACAACTTTTTATCTTTTTTCTATTGCTTCAGAGACATCTACTTTTATGGTTGTAATCATACAAATACCTAATCAACTATATCAAAATGTTGCTCACTACAATGTTGATTTACTTACTACTTCATTTGATTTTATGTCATAGTTAAATTTCCTCACAAAATGGTGAGTACCTCATGTTGATGGTGAATGTGTTCCTCAACAGCTCTAACCTTGGGTAAACCTTCAAGGTTGAAATTATAGATGGGGGTGAAATGCATAACATGATATAAAGGGAGACATTTTGGATGAACTATGAACAAAAATATTATACCACCATTCAACAAATGGCAAACAATGAAATCATTTATCTTGTTTGTCAGAAACAAAACAATAGAGATACCCTTGTAAACATTTTTTGACTACCTCTATTTGTCCATCAAATTGAGGATGATAGGATGAGCTATGAGACAACTGAGGGCCTAAAAATGCAAATAATTCAATCAAAAAATTCCTAACAAATATAGAATCTCAATCACTTACAATGATCTTTAGAGTACCATGCAATTTCTAAACTATATTAAGAAAAATGAAAGTTATTGTACATGCAACAAATGGTTATGATAAGGAACAAAAATGAGCATACTTGGTGATTTGATCCACAAATACCATGATAAATTTTTATCTTCAAACCATGGTAACCCAATAATGAATCCATGAACCTCCCAATGTTGGCTAGGGATGGATAAAAGTTGGAAAAGACATGGGGTCTTAATGGTGTCACCTTTGTTCTATTTCCATACCATGTATTCATCCACATATTTATAGACATCCCCTTGGGTCCTTCCCAAAATAATTTTTGCTTGATTCTATGATATGTTTTCAAAAATCTTGTGTGACCTCCTATTGGAGATGCATGAAGTTCCTAAAGGATTTTATGTTTGAGGAGAGAATTTTTAGACAGGTATAATCTATCTGTATACCATAATGTGTGCCCCTTCCATGTAAATTTTTCAAATCCCCCAAAACCTTACTGAATATTTTGAATCAAATCATAGGTAACATTTTCATTCTCCTATTTTGATCTTACTTCCTCTATCAAATCTACCTGCCAAATGGTCATTATTCATAATAATGTTTTATTTCATTCATCTCTACGAGATAGTGTATCTGCCACCACAATCTATTTTCCTTTATTATATACTATTTCAAAATCATATCCTAACATTTTAGTCACCAATTTTTTTTGTTCTTCAAAAGACAATCATTGTTTCAAAAAAATATTTGAGGCTATCATGATCAATCTTTACCTGAAAGTGACAACCCATCAGATAAGGTCTCCATTGCTTGACTACATGCAAAATAGTCATCACCTCTTTCTCATAAATTGAATTGAGCCTACTGTTTCTCTTAAATTAGTGACTCTCAAATGCAAGTGGTTTTCCTTCTTGTATTAGTACAACCCCCATGCCACATTTTGGTGCATCACATTCCACAACAAAAGTTTTAGAAAAATCAAGAGTAGCCAAAATTGGAGTGATGCACATAGCCATTTTAAAATGTTCAGATGTTTTGGTAGTTGTATTAGTCCACTATAAAGAGTCTTTCTTCAACAAAGATGTGAATGGGGGTTGTGATGCTCCTATAATTTTTGACAAACTTGTGATAATAACTAGATAGCCCCATAAATCTTTGGGAGGTTCTTGAGGGTTTTGAGAACTTGTCACTCCATCATCGCTTGGATATTTTCAAGATCAAATTTCACTCCTTCATGTGAAATAATATGACCCAAGTACTCCACCTCTTAGATGCCAAAAACACATTTGGAAGTTTGGCATAAATCTAATGTTATTCTAGAACTGAGAGTACCTGTTTCACATGCTACAAATGGTCTTCCCAATTTTTGATATAAATGAGGATGTCATAAAAAAACACCAACATAATTTCTCAATAATGGCCTCAAAACAATATTCATCAAACTCTAAAATTTAGATGGTACATTTGTGAGGCCAAAAGGCCATGACCATAAACTCATAATGGCCTTCATAAGTTTTAGAAGTTGTTTTAGGTATGTCTTCTTTCGTGGATTCAAATCAAATGATATCCATAGAAAAGATCTAAATTGGTAAAATAAATAGAACCATGCAATTCATCTAGAAAATAATTAATTAATGGAATAAGAAATTTATCTATGATGGTGTACTTATTGAGTTATATGTAGTCTAGGCACATCCTCCAAGTGTCACCCTTATTCTACACCATGACCATCAGGGAGAAATATTCACTTTGATTGTGTCGAATGATTCCTACCTCCAACATCTCTTGTAACATCTTTTTAATTTCACTCTTCTAAACATAGGGATACCTGTAGGCTCTGATGTTGGGTGGCGTGCTTTTGAGAAGTAGTCTTATGGCATGATCATGCACTCAACTTGGTGGGAGTCATTTTGGCATGTCACCAAAAACAACATAATGGTCATCCAACACCATTTATAAATCAAGATGGGTACACTCATTGGTTGGGTGAACCTCTATGGAAAATAAGCACAACAAAAATCCTTTAGCACTTTTTATGAGAATTTTTGTCATCTAATGTGAACTAACTAGTTGTGGATATTTATCCCGTAATCCATGTAGTTTAAATGTCCTGGTTCTGAATAAAAGCACATGAATAGTTCTTATAAATTTATTTTTATAGTTCCCAAAGTGGCGAGCCATTGTACTCTTATAATAATGCTAACCCCTCCCATGACAATAACAAACATAGGAGAATCTAATAGGTAGTCTCCCATAGCAAACTTAATACTTTGACATTTTACATAACTTGATAGTACTACCATCTATAATCATGACCTAAAATTATAGAGATGAATAAATGAATCCGTTGAAATGAGAGTATCAAACTTATAGTTTATGAAGTTGTGTGTACTCTCAGAGTCAATCAACACAATCACTTTATGTTTTTTAAAGAAACCCACCACCTCAAGAGTTTAAGGATTACTAATACTTGAAAGTGCATGATAGGAAATATTAGGTTGAGAATCTTTAGATTCATCCTCAAATTTTTCCAAATATGCACCTGAGGCCTCATCATCTTCATTGGCACCTTCAATGTAAAACAACTTCTTTTCAACACAATTATGTCCTTTGCTCCATTTGATATCACAATGAAAACATAAACCTTTTGCATGCTTCTTCTCAATTTGTTGAGGGGCTAATCTGAGAGTTTGAGAAAGAGATGGTGGTATGAAAGTGCATTCACAAACATTAGTGAAATGTCTTCATTTGATCATCTCTTTTTCCTCTACCATGCATGCCCTTTGGATGTATTCAAATATTGAATTGGGACAAAACATGTGAACCTTGAATTGGATATTATCTTTGAGGCCAATCGAAAAAAGGTTAGTCAAATTTTCCTTAGTAATGACTGCTACACGTAAAGAGAGATTCTAACATTGATGAATATAATCCTTTACATTTCCTATTTGGAGAGATATTGAAATTGATGAAACTGGGAGACCCCCTTTTTTTAACACACAACCATTGATACTAAATGAACAGGTTCCAAATATAGAGGGACTATGTCCACCTTTTGTGAAAATAGAGTATGATGTAGATCAAATAGATTTTCAATTTGAGTGATCCATGTGAGTGGATCATTACCATCAAAATTATGCAAGTCCACTTTTGGAAATATCAATTTTGAACCTATATTGGCAGTGTGATTGTTTGAATGAGGAGAACCAAATTGGAGTGGTGGAGGGTTATTTTACAAAGACTAAGCTATAAAATTAGATAATTTCCTAGTTATTTATTGTAATTTATTTTGCAAGCCATTCAAATCTCCTCTCATCCCCACGATGTTCCCTTTAATTGCATTGAGATCATCTTTCTGCACCATGCCATGTAACATTGATTGAAGTTGTTGAACTTCTTCCAAAATTCATAGATTAGAAGTTTTGGACTCCATGTCACCCTTGTGAGGAGTTTTAGGAGTTTTTTACCTTTTCGCATGCCCATGAGTGTTAGGACTAGCCGTGCACAAACCCTAAGAGGGTTTTAGCCCCAAAAAAATGTATCAGTAAATGATACCATTGTGATCGCTTCACCAAGATGATTCCAACGTTGATAATGTGCACAAGGGTGAAATATTTTGGCCTAAAAAGTGTATTGACAAAACATATCATTGCGATTATCTTGTAGAGACGAATCCAGTGAGTGTTACTTTGCACAAGGTTAAATAATTTCTAGACTTTAATTATTATTATTTTTTAAAATGCACTTCGAACAATACTGTAGTGATGAAAAATTAAATTCTTTATGGATTGCGATTTATGGTTTTTCTATCTTTTAGTGCATAGGAGACACAATACCAGATTTGAAGAAAAAGCTACCATAAAAATTTGTCCAAATCAAAGCTCTGATATCATTTGTAATAAAGTTACTTAAATATTCGCACAATAAAATATTATATAATAGAAATAAGAGTAGAATATATAGATCCACAATGATATTTGATAGAAGATAAAAATGCTTGATAAATATAACTGAGCCATTTCAAGGGGCCAACATCTACAACAATGCAATAAGAGTATAATTTACAATATGACGATTAAATACTATCTCCTATATATACTCTACTTAGTTATGGTTATTCCATAGGCTAACATAACTAAGAACATAGAGAAATGTGACAAGATAATATAAGAGGTATGTGAGCCACAAGTTAGCCACACACATCCCTAGATACACCATAGGTTAAGGGTGTAGCACAATAGATTTGGTGGGGGTGTTGGGAGGCTTTAAAAATTCCATGGATGAGAACGAGAGTGTCAAGAGAATTTGGAAGGTTTGTTCTGTCAATATTGAAGACGAGATGATAAATACATTAGAGAAAATACTATGATAATTAATACAAATATTTTAAATAAATTTATTTTTAAAATGTCAATAGATATTAATCTAATTTTAACATTTCTTGGTGAATTTTGATTTGAAAAAAGAATATTTAAAAATAAATAAATGAGCTTCAAACTCCACTATATATTTAAGATGCAATTTTTAAAATATCTTATAACAATCAGATGAACATTGAATTTAAAATCGTCTATTAATTATTATACACTCATAATAAATAAAAATCTACCACCACCATTTCAACTACGATTATGAAACATATATCAACATAATAATGCTGATATAAACTATATTAATAAAATTCTTTAACCATATAATAAAATTTATTATATAATTAATAATGCTGATATAAACTATATTAATATAATTCTTTAACCATATAATAAAATTTATTATATAATTAATAATGCTGATATAAACTTTATTAATATAATTCTTTAACCATATAAAAAATTTGATGAATTATAAGCAGTTTATCTTATTAAAAAGAAGAAGAAGAAAAAAACCATTCATGACTTTGGGAACATACTAAAAGTTTGACTTAAGATAATGCTAAAAGTTGTAAAATTATGAGGTTGGAGGCATATTTCAGTTAGCACTTCCATTCCACTCACATGATGATCAGGTCGACAATATTAAAGATTAAGCAACTTTGTACATAAATAATGATAATTTAGTCGGTCACTCTGATCATGTAATGAACAATTAGTCTTTTCATGATGACCAAAGGTATGCGTTGGGTGATCATGATGATAAACAAACATATTTAACATAGCTTTGCTGCAGGTTTTTTCTATTTTTATTGAAAGCCACACAAATATTTTTGAAAAATGATTAATTAATATTATTAGTTTTCGATATTATTAATATTAAAAAATGTTTTTCAATAAAAAAAATCGTATAAATTAAAATTATCATTAATATTAAAAAATGTTTAAATAATTTTATAAAGTAAAACCTTCATTAAAGTTTATTTTTAAAATAGAAAAGAAAGAATATGAAAGAAAATTATCACAAGGTTCACTAATATTAATATTGAAATTTTCAATATTTATATTATTAGTTTCCAAGGGATCTATTAGTTTTTATTATGCAGTGACTTGTAATTAATCTTCATTCCTTCACTTAATCAAGATATATTGATCAATGTGCTAGAATTATGTAAACTGTTTGGCAAAGTAAGATGTAAGTGGTTTAATTCATTCATTAAATAGTACTAATTTATATATTTTGATTGGCTGCAATTTTCGTATGTTATTTCTGCCTTCTAGAGGCAGGGCTGCTAGTCATAATTGTTGCATCCATCAAATATTAAATCTTCAGATTTAATCTATCTCTACTCTGTTTGGCAATTGAAGTTTTTAATATTTATATTATTTTTTAAAGTTTAGAAAGCATATTATATGACCAAAAAAATTGAAAATATAAAAAATATTTTTAAAAGATAATAATATTTAAGATTAAAATAATTTTTTAATTATAAAATTTTATGAAATAAAATTATTATTAATATAGATATTTTAAATATATTTATTTGAAAAATGTTAATAGATAACAACTCAATGCTAATGAAGTGGGAAAAATAATTTCAAATTTTAGATTTGAGATTGCTAATGTCTTAGGTCTGGGAGGACTCAAGATCGACGTAGATGATGCATGGAGGAAGACAAGGGAGGCTTCCTAAAAGGAGGAAAGAAATCAAGGCCCTAAAACATCGTTCGTGGGTTGATTGTGTCCAAAATAAACCAAATATGATCCCTTCTTGTTCTCTAAGTGTTGTGCCTCTCGACTCAAAAGATTAAAAATTGCATTCAATAAAAATTATGGGCTTGTTATTTAATCACCCCATCTCAAGATTGAACAATGCTCTCATTAGAAAATTTCAAGGATTAAGACCAAATATTAATACTTTTCTACAGTGGGCTAAGAGAAAATGGCAACGAAAGGGACACATGGGAATCTCTGCCATGTCCCAAGGCTTCTTTCTTATCCAGTTTTCTAATGATGAATACTACACTATACTTCTGACGGGTGGACAATGGTTTTTAGGAAGAAACAATCTTTTCCTTAGAAAATGACAAACGGTTTTGGTCCTAAATAAATTTTATTTCGATGCCCATTTGGCTTTGTCTCCCTGGTCTCCCATTGACATTCTAGGATGACAAAATTTTGATGGGAATAACAAAGTCTATTGGTCATCTCATTGTTGTTAATGTTGTTTACCAATTTGCGTTAATGCTTTGATGGACAATCCTCTTCCCCATACCATTAAACTTATTTCAGGGTTTGGGATCAAACCATTGAATATAAAACACTGATTTGTTCAAATTGTCACAAACCACGGAGTTTGCCTAATTTATGCCCCATGAAAAAGTTTGTGTATGGAGTTTGGAAAGGAAAGGGTTCGATTAACATAGACAAGGTGGAGAAGAAACATTTAGATGAAGTTTTGGAGAATCAAAGGGTTATAGAGTGCTTAAATCATCCCCAAAAAGATCTATTAAAAGGCATTTTATACAAGTAACGTGAGGAGTAGAAGGAGGATCATTTGGTAGTCATTCAACAAGTCCTACAGGAAGTGTAGATGGAGGATTATTTGGATGTAACCCCAAAAGTTATGTTGGAAGATAGTAAGATCCTTATCAAGCAACAAGTGGAACATATTGCAGATCATACAGAAGATGTTCACTATCTGAATGTTGCAAAAATTGAGAATATTGACCAAATATTCTTATTAAATTATCCATAGGAAGGAGAGTCGACTTCTATGCTACGCCCCTAGCCTATTGCATGTATTCAGATAGGAATAGCCAACTTGTGGTTTACTTATCCCTCTTAAATGATGTTATATCACATTTATGTATGCATTCCTTTGGTTAGTAGGCTGACCTATGGAGTAAACATGGCCTAGGTAGACTATATATAAGAGGTAGTATGTAGTTGTTTATCATCATATTACAAATTCTACTCTTATTGAAGCTTTTAGAGGTTTCTCCCTCGTAGTGGCTTGTCTTTTATTCATATAATCTGATATATTTCAGTGATGTTGTGATCTATTGTTGTTATTCTAATTTATTGTTGAAATAATTTCATTACAAGTGGTATAAGAGATACGATTTGGGCAAAACCCTAATTTTAGAGATTTGCTTATATCTTTCAGTTGGGGAATCAATGAAGGACATCACACAAAAAAATTAGCATTTAGAAGTCAATTTGGTGTGAGTTATTTTTATTTTAGTGTTTTTCATAAATTTGCTCTGTAATACACAATTCAAGGAATTTTTATGATTTTTAGACACACCATAGGTTAAAGGTGTAGCACAACATATCTATTGAGGGTGATGTGAGGGTTTGAAAATTTCATGGGTGGGAACAAGAGCGTGAAGAGAATTTGGAGGGTTTAATCTCTCAATATTGAAGACAAGATAATAAATATATTAAATAAAATACTATGACAATTAGTACATATATTTTAAATAAACTTATTTATAAAATATCGATAGATATTAATTTAATTTTAACATCTTCTTTATGAATTTTGATTTAGAAAAAATATTTTAAAAAAATAAACGAACTTCAAACTCTACTAAATACTTAAAATGTAATTAAAAAAAATCTTATGACAATAAAATAAATATTAAATTTAATATCATCTATCAATTATTATACACTCACAAAAATCATAACCCACCACCACCATTTCAACTACCATTATCGGATGTATAACAACATAGAAGTACTGATATAAACTATATTAAGATAATTATTTAACCATAAAATAAAATTGTTGAATTAAAGCAGTTTATCTTATTAAAAAGAAGAAGAAAAAAAAAAACATTCATAACTTTGGGATCATACTAGAAGTTTTGACTTTAAAATAATGCTAAAAGTTGTAAATTTGTGAGGTTGGAGGCATATTTCACTTAGCACTTCCATTCCACTTACATGATAATCTGGGCGACAATATTAAAGATTAAGCAACTTTGTCCATAGATAATAATAATCTGGTCCACAATATTAAAGAAGATTAAGCAACTTTGTCCACAGATAATGATAATCTGGTCGGTCACTCTGATCGTGCAATGAACAATTAGTCTTTTCATGATATCCAAAGGTGTGCGTTGGGTTATCATGATGATAAACAAACATATTTAACATAGCTTTGGTGCAGTTTTTTCTATCTTTATTGAAAGCCACACAAATATTTTTGAAAAATGATTAATTAATATTATTAGTTTTCAATATTATTAATATTAAAAAATGTTTTTTAATACCAAAAAAAATAGTATAATTTAAAATTATCATTAATATTAAGAAATGTTTAAATAATGTTATAAAGTAAAACTTTTAATAAAGTTTATTTTTTTATATAAATAAAAAAGAATAGGAAAAAAATTTATCACAAAGTCCACTAATATTAATTTTAAAGTTTTTAATATTTATATTTTTAAAAAATGTTTAGAAGACATATTATATGATTAAGAAAATAAATTGAAAATATAAAAAATATTTAAAAAAAAAATAAAAATTTAAGACTAAAATAATTTTTTAAGTATAAAATTTTATGAACTAAAATTATTATTAATATAGATATCTTAAATATATTTATTTAAAAAATGTTAAAAGATAACGGTTCAACGTTGATGAAGTGGGAAAAATGATTTCAAATTTTAGATATGAGATTGTTAATGGTTTACATTTAAGAGGACTCAAGATCGACGGAGATGATGCATGGAGGAAGACAGGGGAGGCCTCCTAACAGGGGGAAATAAATCAAGGCCCTGAAATGTTGTTTGTGGGTTGATTGTGCTCAAGGTAAGCCAAATCTGATCCCTTCTTGTTCTCTGAGTTCCTTGTCTTTCGACCTAGAAAAGATTGAAGACTACATTCAATATAAAATTCTAGATTTATTAATTAATTGCTCCATCTCAAGATTGAACAATGTTCTCATTGGAAAATTTCAAGGAAAAAGACCAAGTATTGATACTTTTCTACAATGGGCTAATAGAAAACGGGAGCCAAATGGACACATGAGAACCTCTATCATGTCCTAAGGCTTATTTCTTATCTAATTTTCTAATGATGAAGATTAAACTAGATTTGTGATGGGTGGTCAATGGCTTTTAGGAAGAAACAATCTTTTCCTTAGAAAATGACAATCGATTTTGGTCCTAAATCAATAAATTTCATTTCCATGCCCATTTGGCTTTGTCTCCCTGGACTCTTATTGAACTTCTAGGATGACAAAATTTTGATGCGAATAACAAAGTTTATTAGTCATCTCATTGTCGTTGATGTTGTTACCAAAGCGAGAACCAGACTCATCTTCATTCGAATTTACATTAATGCTTTGGTGGACAATCTTCTACCCATACCATTCAACTTTTTTCAAGGTTTGGGATCAAAACATTGAATATAAAGCACTGATTTGTTCTAATTGTCACAAACCATGGCATTTGCTTGATTTTTGCCTATGAAAAAGTTTGTGCATAGAGTTTGGAAATGAGATAATTCGATTAGCATAGACCAGGTGGAACATAAACATTTAGATGTTCTTTTAGAGAATTGGAATTTTATAGAGCACTTAAATCATCCCCAAAAAGATCTAATGAAAGGCATTTTAAACAAGCAACATGAGGAGTAGATGGAGGACCATCTATTAGTCATTCAACAAGTTGTGCAAGAAGTGCAAATGGAGGGTCATTTGGATGCAACCCAAAATGTTTTGTTGGAAGATAGTAAGATCCTTAGCAAGCAATAAGTGGATCATATGGTAGATCATACAGAAAATGTTCAATATCTAAATGTTACAAAAGTTGAGAATATTGACCAAAACTCTTTATTAAATTCTCCATAGGAAGGAGAGGCGACTTCTAATGGTAAGAATCCTTCATCCCATGAACCTCTCTCTAATCTTATTTATGAAGAGCTAAAGCTTTAGCCAAATGCAGTAGAAGATTCAATTGTCCTAGGAAAATTACAACCAAGATATATCTTTAAAAGACCCCTAGAGGAAGAAGAAAAAGATAATTTAGAACAAGATTTGGTAGTAAGAGCGCCTAGTCCTTCAATGGCTCCATTGAAATAAGTTGAAAGGAACTTAGATTATTTTAGAGGTGGAGAATTTGTTGACAAGCTTAAACTAGATCAA
This sequence comes from Torreya grandis, assembly GCA_037957365.1. Lineage (NCBI taxonomy): Eukaryota > Viridiplantae > Streptophyta > Pinopsida > Cupressales > Taxaceae > Torreya > Torreya grandis. The sequence goes on along the minus strand of JARHVA010000855.1, from coordinate 4,305,721 downwards.
GATCTCTCGGAGGAGAATGAAAATATCTTGAAAGAGATGATAGAGAAAAAGGGTGACGTTTTTGACCATGCACTTGAGGTTATTAAAAACAAAATTTAGGATCAAAAGCAACAACAAAGCAAGATGAATTATCCAACACCTATGTCTCAAAATGTATCTCAAGATTCCAATATAGATGTAAGTAAACTAAAACTCCTTACCTTTTGGGAGGGTTCTTATTATCAAGATTATGTAAGAAGGTAGTTAGAGGGCTCAAATGCCTTACAAGAAGATGAACATGACTGCAATTTAGTTATTGACAAAAAATCAAAAAAACAAAAGAATGGTTTAGTTGAGTGATAGAGTCATTAGGAGTACAAAATTGAAGGAACTAGCTAGAACCAGATCCAAATTTGTTGTAGAATTACTAGAGGTTTGTCCCACGACTAGTTTGGTGATAGTAACTCTGCAGTAAAAAATAATCAATGATAATAATCACAAAGAATAGTCATGTTCATGCTTTGATGCTTTTTGGAAGGGTTAGTGTTTCAACTGGTTTGCAACAAGTCTACACCCTATTCTTTGTACATTGTTGATAGAGGTTTCTTGTTCGAGCCTATATTGCTATATTTTTTTTCTCCTCTGTAAAAGAGAAGATCCCCCTTAAAAACCTTTCACTTACCAATATAAAAAAAAAGGTTAAGAGATATCAATCTCAAGGTTCTTATTTTATATTTTTCACATATTATAATTATTTATAACTTTATTACCTTCTTAACAAATTTTTCATTGGTTGATGAAAAATCATGTCAATTTATGTATACCAATATATCAAACTTAAATTTTTTTTTTTGAAAAAAATAGAGACTCCAAACTTCATTATATAATTAAAATATTATGATTTTTTGATTAAGTACTTAAAAAAAAAAAAAAAAAATTAAAAATCTTTAAAAAATATTTTTAAAAAAAAGAACAATCAAATAAACATCAAATTAAAAATTAAAAATAAAAATAAAAATACTCAATACATTACAATTTACTACCATTATTTAAATATCATTATAAAATACCTATTAACATAATTAAAATAAATATTTAAAAAAAAATTAAAATAAATAAAAAATCAAATTAAAATAATAAATTATTATAAATAAAATGTCCCAATAAATACTTCAAACAAAATTGTTATTAAATTTACTATCAAATTATTTTTCATTTAAGTTTATTCTCAATTTTAATTTATCATTCTAATTTTAAGCTTGGTACAAGTAGTTTTTGTTCAAAAGAGATTGTAAATAATATATGTAAGTGAATTTTTTTTTTAATGTCGATGTAATCTTGAATGTGTGATGATCATTTAAGTGGGCACCAACCTCTATTAGAGGTGTTTATGTGTTTTCCAAATCTATTATCTTTGCGGATATTATGTTGAATGCGGTTGTTAATCTAAAAATTATAATTTTTTAAAATGTCAATAGACATAATTTATAAGGGAAATAAAAGGTGGTGGTGGAATGTAATAAGTTAATATATTAATAAAAAATTGTAATTTTGAATGTGACATTTATATGATTTTTAGTTTCAGTTTCAGTTTCAGTTTCAGTTTTAATTTTAATTTTAATTTAATTGTTATGAAAAGGTTTTTTTGTATGAAGAAGGCAGTCGAAAAATTGTGGTATTTTAGATCGTTGGAATTTTAAGTTATTTTTTTCAAAAATATTATTTTATCTCAATACAATAGTGTAGTTAAGTTGAGGCTATATGTCATTAATCAATAAGAAATTTATGAAAAATATAATAAAATTGTTAATCAATATAATTAATAAAAAATCTAAGATTAATGTCTCGAAATATTAATCTCTCAAATTTTTTTAAATAAATATATTTAATATATATATATACTAGTTTTAAACATAATAAAATATGTTTCCCATTAAAATTGAAATATCAAAATATTATATATTATATAAATATAAATTAACTAATATAAAAATGATAATGTTTTACCTAAAAGTGATACTATAATAAATGTTAATATATAATGTAGTAAAATAATGGCACAAGAGAAATCTAAGATAAATGAGAAATTATAATAATCAAATCCAATTTAGTACCTAAATATAGAAGAATGACAATACAAAGAAATGATTGGAAAAATAATAGTAGTGAAAAAGAAGGAAAGATTACTAAAACATATAGACTTGGGCATTGAAGCTAGAATATTAAATTAGAAACAAAGTTTAAAATTAGCACATAAGTTGTTTTGAAATTTGATTGTGATCTGAAACTAGGTCAAAATCAACATAAGGTAAATTTGTTCTATGTAATAATCAACAGATGGTTGATTATGTATGTCGATTATATCCTTTGTGGTCGATTATGTCCTCTACTACTTTATGGGTTTTGTAAATTTCTGGACCTTTAGTATGCATAATGATGTTTATCTAGATTATGATTTCACTTCAATGATATAAAAGACAAAATTTTTTAATTTTCTTCTCCTATGATGTTCACCCAATCCTCAATAATTTATGCATGCAATATTATACAATTTAGTTGGTCCAAGAAACCTCTTGAGGATTTGTATCTACATATTATGTATGTTTAGAATTAGGGATCTATGTAGTTCTCATGCTTGTAAATGAATCCTAACCCAATGATATAAAGGACTTGACCTCTCCATAGATAATCAAATTCAAATATATACTTCACTCTAACCTTTTCTTGGTCCAAGATATGATGAAATAAGACTTCAATTGATGTTTTTGTAATATGGGCTTAATTTGTAGACTCCCTAGTTGAATTTTCTCTTGATAAGGCTTGATGATTGTGTGCTAGATAATTGGATTGTAAGAGACCCATTGTAATAATCTAAAAATGACACTTGAGAGCTAATAATGTGACTTGAGACAACCTATCCATAGGTTAGCCTTAGACTTATTTTAGGGACTATTTAAATACTTATTCAACCTTTATATGGGCCATACATGTTCATAAACATCCCTAAAGTAGTATCAAACCCTCACTTTAAAATTTTGGCCCCTAGTGCCTTAGATTATACCACCTGGACACTAGCATGATAGTAGAGCCAATGGCATTAGTGGCCCAATTTGGATGTTATTGTCCTTTTCTTGCCCTTTATCACCAACATATATTTTTTCAAATCAACAACCACCTAGGGCCAGCCTAGACCTATTTTAAGACCTATACAAGCATTAGAACAATATATATACATGACTTTTAGTTCTTTAGTAACTGGAGAAATCAAATGAAAATAATATAAATTAACTCAGAACAAGTTGTGCATAATCAAGGTTATTAATCCCTATTCTACCATACTTCTGCATACAGTCATCTACAATCACCTCAAGCTCAAAATATATAAAATTCTAGTCTTAAGCATCACTCAAGGCACTCAAACTGGCATTCATACTAGTTTCACTTGCACTAGCACTTAGGTGGGGAGAACTACATCGGGATTGATCCCTCTTTGGTTATTGGTATGTAGATAAATCTCATCACAATAGGGTGTTGAGGATGTCTAGCCTATTCCACTAACATCATACTTTACTACTTGTACCAATCAAATGACCTAACAATATATAGGTATAGGGTTTACGTGAAAAATTAGTCAAAATAGTTCACCAATAAAGAACCATAACTTGTGTGCATAGGAATAGGCTTGGAAGACTCAAACATAGGTGCACCTAGAATCTCAGAGTAGTTTTGCATAGAGGACACTAGTGCTAAAAGGAGGAAACTATCACCATTGGTGCTACTATAAATTTAATATTATACTATCTAGGAAGGGGTTTGACACCTAGATCCTATCCGTGACACTCAAATTAGCTCCTGTCCCAGTTTACATCCCCTAGATCTTCTATCTCAGTCAGTTTCTAGATAAATACTTGTTTACATCATTTATTACTATTTTTAAAAAGGTCAAACTAAGTCTATTTTATTACAAATTATTGACTATATTTATTATATATTTTATACTGTAATTTACTGTACTCAGCTCCTTTAACAACCTAGGGCTTACACTCCATAACCCTAAAAAGTTAAATCATTTGGTGAACTTGACTTACTTTGAACACTACTAAAATCCTAGCCTTATATTTTATTAGGGTTTGTATCCTTCTATTTTCTATTCTCATATATTAGTTCTAAAATCTTAGATTTGTTTAAGTTTTTAATTATTGCAATATTTCATAGATTAAATTTATTTAAAGGTTTAAGATATATAACTATTTGTTTTCCTACTTCCTAACCTACAATGGTAGAATTCAATAACTGATTTAATGAAATTGATAAGAGAAAATTACAAGATTTCATTTCCAAACACTTAGATATGCAAGATGACCTTATCAACATTGTCCATAAAGAAATTCAAAAATCCAATAATGGTCAATCTTCTACTCTCCTAGATAACAATATTATTACACCCACTTTGGGGACAACTCAACTTATACAACAACCCATTTTACTCAAGAACCTTCAATAATGGTAACACCTCCTATGACTAGTTCCTCCTCTCCATATGTACAATCTATTATGCATGAGATTCAATAAGCTAAGGTGTTACATCTTGAACAGGGTGCTATTAGGCCATCACATGCCTTGGATTCTCATGTTCTTTTATATACACCTTTGGCATAACACATAGTGGAAACTCTTTTGCCATCTATATTTGTGGAACATAAGCTTACATTGTATGATGGTAAGGGTGACCCAAAGCACCATCTATGAGCTTTCCACATAACATGTTTGGACTTTGTGTCCAATGATTGGTTACCTACTAAATTTTTCCCATGTAGTCTAAAGGACTATGCCCTAAAATGGTTATATGCTATTCCAAATTAGTTCATCACCATATTTAATCCATTGGCATATTTGTTTTTGTCACACTTTTCAATCAACATCAGTGATAATATCTCATATGTTCAAGTGGCACAACTTAAACAAAAATCTAATGAGTCTATAGCAAAATATATATTACGATATAAAACTATATTGGCAAAGATAACTAGTCCCATGGCAGATAGAGAACTCAAAGACATATTCAAACATAATTTACTACCAGCATTGCAGGAATCCATCTTGTTCAAGAAGTTTCCAACATTCACATTTTTATGTCACACATTGAAAGAAAGGGAAGTCAGGCCTCTCTCTATGGGCAAATTAAAGTACACAACTAGATCATTTTTAACTACTACGAGTTCTCATAATCTTCCATAAAAATTAAGGGCCATTGCCAACAAGATTGATCAAAAGTCCACATTTAATACAACTTCATATCCACCTCCTCGCTTAATTTATTAGCTCCTCCACGAAGAGTTTTCACAAATCTTCTAGAATTATCGTCACGTGTTTTACAATAGCTCTTAGAATGCAATGTCATATCTTTCCCTCCCATCAAAGAGGTTGATACAACAAGGCCTCTTCTGAATAACTATGATTCCAATGCATTTTATGACTATCATAGGGCACAAAGCCATACTAAAAATAGATGCATAAGCTTGAAACATAAGATACAAGATTTGATAGAGGCCAACATCATTGATGTGGGTACACCTACAGAGACACCTAAATTTCAACCAATGGAAACTAAGACATTGAAAATATTTTTAGATCCATTTCCAAAACATAAAATTAATGAAGTAGGAGGCATTTCAAGTGTTCACTATACTATCAGACACATCCACCTTCATCATCCTATGACACTACTATAAAGGATGCACACCCCCAACACAGTATCATTGGTGTGTATCATACTACAGTACTATTTAGACCACTTATCACTTTCTCAAAGCAGGAGATTGTTAATGATGGTTCATATTTATATGCACTCTTTGTAAAAGCATACATTGATCATCATCCTATTTAGAGTGTTATGGTTGATAATGGGCCAAGTATTAACATGTGTATTATCACACTTCTACAACATTTGGGTTATTTAGAGTAGGATATTTCTTCGATTGACACAATTAGTCATGGTTTAGTGGCCATATTTAGAGCTTCATTGGGGAGATAGTAATTCCAATATAGGTGGGACCAACACATGTGGCCACTAGATTCTTAGTAGTACCTAGTGCATGCACATTTGACATGTTATTGGGTAGGCCAAAGATATAGTAGCTTTAATCCATTCCATCCACTGTGAACATATGCCTCATGTATATACATGCTAATCAGGTGGTTATAGTTGAGGGCATTCCATATGAGTATCTTTTATCTATCCCATAGGTAATTTCACCGCAAATACCAATTATAGTTTTGAGCATAGTTTCCATCAGTACACCCCAAATTTTAGTTGAGCCATCAATGTAGGTGAGGGTTCCCCCATTACCACATACACATACTCTCCAATGAAAACCCTTATTAGAGTGACCCCCATGTTAGAGATATGTTACATATTATAGTGAGCTTCTTCTACCCATTTAATTATGAGACCAATGTCATTGAATTCCTAGGGTTCTCAACATAGGGCACCCATGTCAGCTATAACATCTTCTACCATATGGATCCCTAAGACCCTTATAGTTCACAAGGCACCCCAATCAGCTTCACAAATTCCTAGCACCACTCCATAGGTAGTGTCAACTATAAATCACTCAGTACAGTAAGTTATGTGACCTTAATTACCTTTTCACATAGCACACATGATTACTAATCCTTTATTTGACACAAGACACCTTAATAGTGAGTCTCTTACGAGACTTATCAGTTGGTATGTTCTTCCCTACTTGTACATAGTTTCCTTATTTCTTGCTCCTTATATATAGTTTCATTTTTATGTTTCTTATATATAGCTTATATCTAAAAAATACAAAAATAATAAAATATGTCAAAACATAAAAACATTCAAATATTTGCTCAGAAAATACAAATTATAGATTATATACATTGTCATGTTTACATTTATTATATTTTCTAGGCACTGCATATGATAGTTACTTTAGTATAGTCAATTTCCATCATACATACATGCTTCACTTGTTATTGTCGAATGTTTGTAAATTACTATAAGACTTAGGTTCATCACACATATCTAGATTTACTACTATCTATCCACAATAGTAAATCTAATGTTCAATCTACAATTTAAATGCTAATACTAGACATAATTGTTTGTACTAATCATTTAAATATAAAATGACAATAATAATAAAAAAACATACCCACTCACTTAAGAAATGCATATTTATGCATCCTAGAGTTTAATTTCACATAAATAGACATGTCCAATTTTTGACTCTTCTTTAGTTCTCATTAATAATTTCTCCTAATTTAATTTTCAACTCTTATTTAGCTTTCATTACTAATGTCTCTAACCACATTCCCAAAAAAAAAGGTATTTTCACTATTTTGCATTACCATAATTCTTCATTAACACATACTCTCAATTTTTCTCATGAATCATTATCACATTAATCACTTAACACATTTTCTCATCAATCTTAATTTAATCTTGTCATTTCTTTTTTCCGCTTTATCTCATTATTAGTCCTTGCATTCCTTTTTCCACTTCTTCTCATTATTAGTCCCTACCACTACAAGGTATTATAGATTTCATTGAAAATAAATAATTTTTTGGGTTATAGTTAATCAAAATTATTAATTTTACTTATTATTCTAATAATTATAAATAATGGTATGCAAAATTGTTGGAATATTCTTTAAGTTGTTATTATAGAATATTTCAAATTCTTCTTCATGATTGGATCAAAATTTTATCACTAATGAAAAATAATACGATTTACTAAAAAATATTAAATTGCTATTTTAACTAAAAAATTTCACTTGTAATTGTATTCATCTATTAAAAAAAAATTAAATTGTAAAAAAAAATTACTTATCAAAATTTTCCACCAATCAAAATTTAACACTAAATTTTGTTACATTGAAATTGAAAGAATATCTGATTTCAAAACACGAGAAGAAAATCAAATCTAAAAATTGAGATAGAAAAAACTAAAATTAATTAAATAAAAATTAATTTTAGTTTAAAAACTTTTGTAAATTACATATAATAATTCTAGTATAGACAATTATTATTCAATAACATTATTTCTAAACAAAACCATATGATCTTCAAGTAATTTAAAAAAAATAATAATCTCAATATCATCCATATTGGATTCCTAGCTTGCTAATTTCTCTCCAACAAAAAAATATTAAATATATTTTAAGATACTTTTTATTACTCCCTTAACAATAAAAGGGAAAAACTACTTTTTCTTCAATATCATCCATATTGGATTCCTAGCTTGTTAATTTCTCTCCAACAAAAAAATATTAAATATATTTTAAGATACTTTTTATTATTCCCTTAACAATAAAAGGGAAAAACTACTTTTTCTTCAAACCATTAAAGTTAAAGGAGGCATGATAATAATTTTTTTCATGTCAGATTGCATTAACGTATTAAAATAATCCATTATTATAAATAATTGAAAATAATAATGTATTGAAAGAACCATTAATAATTACTAAATCATTAAAAATAAAAATAAAAAAATGGTATGGTTTGTGTTGTTTTCACAATAAGATGAATCAACCAATCAAGATTTTACACTTCAATACCTTTCAAATAAAATTAAAAGCATAATGTCAACAACATGGGAAATCATGCCTCAATTAGCTAAACCCTACATAATATATGCACCTACCCCATCCTTTGAACAAATGAATGTAATGACACATGACATAGGATGATGCGGTAATATAATGTTAACCATGGTGGCTTTTTGAACACCGATCGCCTATGGAACTGATGCAGCAAGTGACTCATCATTCCATCCTCTCAACCCATAGTGGACTTTGCATTAGGGTTTCAAGCCCAGCTCTGAGTAAATAGCATGAGGAATCTAAAATTTTATATACAAATATAGATTTTAATGTTTTGAATTTTTTTGAGAGATAGATTGTTAGACATTTAATTTTGCTTACATCCAATTTTCCTCATTCTCACTGCAAATGATTTTTCTTTCATTTTTTCTTTATATGTTTAAATTCATTTTTTTAAAAGATCAAGTCATTTTTTATTATTTATTTCATTTTTTATATGTTTTATAGTTGTATTATGGATTTCATGCAGGTATTAGTATTAAACAATTGACTAGACGTTTATTGAATTTACAATGAAAAGAAAAATAATTTCAAAATATTATTAAGAGGAAGAGTACATGAAGTGTCTAGAATAAAAAAAGAGGTACATCGAGATAAATGTTTTTGTTTTATTTAGAAAAATCCTCTATAGAGTAATTTTTTGCATATATACTTCAATAAGCTTTTAGACCTCCTCCGTAAAAAAACGTAATGTTTTTTTATAAATTCTAATAGTTTATAATGTATTATGTAGATCTAAACTTAAGAATCTATTATGAAATCCTCATATTATTAATTTTAGTTGTTGATATGAAATTTTGAACCTAAAACTTAGTTGTATTGAAATTAATTTTATATATATATATATATATATAAAATTTGTTGACACCAAACTGAATCACATGTGTATAATAAGTAAATGTTGCATTGGCTTCCCACCACTACCACTTGAGAGAGATCAATCATAGATTCAATACCAAGTTGAGACAATATGTCCAATTTACTTATTAAAAGAATCAATGATTTCCCTAAACCTTAATTCCTTTTTATTGTCTCTCTTCACCATTAATGTGTCATGGGTTTAAATCCAATCATGATAATGCTAAGTAAAGAGTCAGGTGGAATTGTTGAGAGTAGGGTATATGTTGATTGATGCATTGAAATAACCTTCAGCTTGTGCTTATGTGGATTGTTTTCAATGTAGCATTCCTCAATGTGATGTCAATTGATGAAAAACAAATTCCTATCAATATTCTTCCAGTGTGGAGTTGACAAAAAAATATCTCAAAACTTGGAAATGGGAAGGGCATATAATTTATTTGTATCCCTATTTTTATAGGTCAATTACACCTTTCCCAAGGATTTGAATTTGTATTAGAATTGTGCAAGTGTTGAAATAGTAAAAATCCATGTACACAATTGCACACTTAAAATTATATTTTTATTTTCACAAAGAAATTTTAGAGTCTCGAAAAAATGCATATGTAAAAAAATTATTGAATTATTTATTTCAAAATAAATAATGTATACAATGTGACTTTTACAAACTTTTGATTAGAAATAAAGTGTCTATAAAAATTTAATAATAAATAATTTTAAATAGGGATCGGCAAGGATATATATTCAAGGTCTGTTTTTATTTACTAAAAATGTTATGTGAGTCCATATCATTAATATAATAAATTTATAATTTCATATTAAATTATATATTTTCAAAATTTGTATATTGAATTAATAATTCAATCAGAGAAATAAACCTTGCACATTATTTGTATTTAATTGTTTTAATTGCATAATACTAGGTGGCATTGTTATGAAGCCATTATTACTTGCTAGAATTTTCCACCAATCAAAGTTTCTAATCAATTATTTATTTATCTAGAAAACAAGACAATTATTAATTTAATTTTTATATTGATTGAAATTTGTTTAATAAGATATAAAAAGATTTGATAGGATATAGTAGCTAGCTGCTAAGCAACCCTTGTTAATTTTAATGCCTTTATACATAATACAACTATTTTAAATCCTTGCGTTCACTATTAAGTATTAATTAAGGTAGATGAACCAATTATTAGATAAGGTCCAATAATTTTTGTGAAGGGAGATCCCAATTATTATTTATATAATATTTATTTATTTCTTCAAGAATATTCAAATAGTTTTTACATAAATAATATTATATTTTATTTTTTGTCTCATCATTATTTAGATAAACAATTTAAAAAAAAAAAAAAAAAAATTATTAAAAATATTATATATTTATTCAAATTAATTGAATATTATATTTTCCAATAAAATGTACATCAAATTCAAATATAAAAAAAAATTTGATGAATTGAATACTATATTTTATAAAACATCACATTCTTCTATGCCAAAATTTTTAAGTAAATATGAACACTACTAATACATAAATATAAATTAATTTATGCAATATTTTTTAAATTTCAAATATTAACTACAACTTTTAGCTAAATATGAACAGCACAAACCAATCTCTACTTTTATTGGTTTCACTTCATCACACCAATATCCTAAAGCATAAATGCATAGCTTTAATAGATCAAAGAAGAGTGGTGAAATATTTTGAGATTTATGAATACGTAGATAGAGTGAAAATTATTTAAAATGTGGAGTGGTCTCAATGTTGGCACTGCGTTTCCAATGACCTCACGAGCCTCTCTAAAACTTTAAGCATTAACCACTCTTTTTTAGTGCCCTACAGCTACGAGTGTCCCCAGTCATATAAATTATTGTTTATGTATTCATAATTCTCATCATAATTTGTGGAAATACTTATGGGATTTATTCATAATATTGTTTTCATGGAGGCTGCATTGAAAAGTTTCAAAATATGTTGATGGGTTTTTGCTCTCAGGGCCATTTTTTTAGGTTGGGATTGGAGGATTCACAATCTGTATAGTTCAATGAGTTGTTTTACTCGAGTCGGTAGTGGATCATATGATGTATGAGGGGAAAACGTTCAGACTTAAGCTTGATAACATCTTTGGTAATATAAATATTTTTTTGTTGTATTAATTTCTCTCTGCGTTAATGCTACTGATGTCCTTTTATGTTATGAAACTTCGATGGTTTCAAAGAAGAGAACTTTGCCACCCTCATATAAAGCTACGAGAATGTTATAAACTTGATTTCTTCATGGGTATTTTATTTTAAAATAAATTCCTGATTGATTTTTATGTGTTTTAAGTATTAAAGTAAAATATCAAAGCTTTGTTTACTTATTGTGTTACATGTTCTAGATTGTTAATATTGCTAAAAATGTAAGTGTTGTTTTAAAAATGTTGTGCATCATGTATTTGAAGTATATAATTTTTTATTACCAAGGTGATTTTTTGGAAGTCTACTTAGAGTTTGTTTTGTAGTTTGGCTCATGATGTATTGTTAGTTTACATATTGTTATGTGGGTGTTGGTATAGATGCAGGGTTTACTTCTAAGAGCATGTACCTCTTTGGAAGGGTAAATGTGCAGATCAAATTTGTTGGAGAGGACTTTGTAAGAACTATTACTGACTTTTATGTAAGTAGTACTATGTTTGCTATTTTCTTTCTGGTTTTGTTATTGTTGGTTATGAATTGTGTTATGTGATTGATTTGGTTAGCAAATGATTGAAATCTAGATGTCTTCCTAAGGAAACCAACATGATGAATTTGACTTTGAATTTTTAAGAAACAAGTCAAGGGAGCCATACATTGTGTAGATGAATGTTTACTCAAAAGGAGTTGGAAATCGATAACAGAGGCTCTACTTATGGTTCGACCCAACACAGGACTTCCATTCCTATTCATTGTTGTGGAATCGCCACCAAGTCATGTAAGCATAAAACATACATTAGTTTTGATGAAGTATGTAGATTTTGGAGATAGGAGATGTTAAAGAATGAATTTGATGTAGGTTCTTTGTATTTGATGTACCCATCAGATTATTTGAGAACAAAGAGGAAGAAATGGGAGTGTCATATCCAAAAAGGCAAGCAATGGGAGTATATTCATTGATATGGAATGCAAATGATTGGGATACTCAAGGTGGGATGGTAAATACTAACTGCACCCACACCCCCTTCATTGCGACGTAAAAGAATTTCAACATCGATGCCCACTATCCTTCATGTCAATGTGTTCATTTTCATTCTTGTCTTGGCGGGAGCAACATGCTCACTCTTTGCTTGATGCAAAATAGATTTTAAAGTTGATGGAATGTGGGATCAATTCGCTTGTCCCAATTATGTTTTATTCTCATAAGGAATGGTAGGTTTAGGAAGCTATAATGGCTTCCCAAAAGTAACCTACTAATGTGTGCAACAAGTTCTAGTGAAAGTAGCAACCTTAGGTTATTGGATTTTTTCCTTAAAGATGGTGACCATATAGTTCATTTTTGAAACGGAAAGAACATTTTTTTCAATATTGTAGCCATTGAGAATTGTGATGTGATATGTCTGGTTAATGTAAACAACAGTTTTGAATATATGGAGATGACATATTTTCAATGGAATCCTCAACATCTTATAGATAAAATTGATTACTTAATGTATTTTGCTAATGGAACATAGTTTTTTTTTGGCCTCAAGAGGCAGTTGGGGTCCATGACAATTTGGGGAGAGTGACTCAAAAATGCATGTTGAACATGGTGTAGAAGGCGTATATGACAACATTAACACACCACATTAATGAAAAGAAAGGTCACTAGGCATCTTTCAACATGACCTTTTATTGCATACTAATGACACATGTCTTCCAACATAGCCCTTTATTGCATCTTAATGACCCATATTAACTGCACAACAATGCTCACTACATAATTTTTTAAACCAGTGCAAAGATAATTTATTCGTTTATATCTCATTATTGATCAATTTCTAAAAGTCGTTGGACATATCAATGTGAACAATTGATCTTACCTATAAAACAACTTTAAAATGACATGTCGACATAAAAATAGCATAATTGAATTACCACCTGGGAGAATCTTGGGGGATGCTTAAGGCATTTGTAAAAAAATTAAAGGATCTAGACGAACTTTACAACCTATAGAAATGAGATACATTAACAGTAGGACTAATACCATTAGACAGAGATATAAAAGCAGGGAGTGGTGGAAAATGACATCAAGTCAAAGCAAAGATTTAAAGAGTCGACTCATGCCGATGTGCATAGGGATGTCGAAAGCATATAATGACATTTAGGTTTCAGTTGTTTCCACGATAATATAAATAATTCAGTTTTTGGTTGAGTTGAAAGGATCGAATGTAACCCACTGATATGTCAGCAAAAACTGTTTCTAACCCACAACCATTTTTAATCTTACTGATACTTTATCAACTGCGTTGCCAGGATGGGATTCGATCAAGATAAACTGACTGTACTTAAAAAACTAGTATAAATTAATCAAATTTTGAACGTATCGACTAGTTATGCCTTTCCAATTGAAATGGAACATAGTTTCTCATCGACCAGAGGTCGACCATTCAAGTCTAAACATAGAATTAATCTACTAAGATCTGCCAAACTATGACTCGTAGTGTAAGGCTGAGATAGGTTGGAAGTATATAAAGATCAATATTCCCATGATAAGAAAAGAAGTTTAAATCATATTAGTTTTGTATAATTCATGTAAATAATATTTTAATGTAATAAACTTAAAGGACCCCTCCCCCTTTTTCATATTCCCTAGACTTCCCAATTTTCCTTTTATTCATCCATATTTAGCATATATTTTATTGTTACCTTGGTTTTAAAATCTCTATTTTTGTTGGATAAATATGCACTAATCAAACAAAGGTGTAATGCGACTTTATCTAGTAGTGTGGCTTTGTCTATAGTGTTCTAATAGGCATCTTTTCAAAACTGCACACTTTATAACAATTTTTTTTGTGCAAACTAATAAGTTGATTATCAGAAACATTCGAAAGATTCTCCTATAAAATTGCATCAATGGCCACACTTGAACATAACTAACTCTCACTGAAAAAAGCAATTTATTTAATGATTTCAAAACATCGATCTTTTGACTAACGATTGTTATTACAATTCTACTACAATACCATAGTCCTTGGCCAAGTATAACATTATTTCATTACAAGTTAAGGGCATCATTTATCAAGCATTCTAATCAAAACATTACTATTTGCATTCATATGATCTTCTCTAAATGGATAACGACATCAACATGAGGCCTTCAAGGTATGTAGGTAGCACTTACTTAACAAAGGGTTTTTTGAGGATAACTCAACCATTCTGACATCCCTTATTTTTTTTCCTTTTACATTTGATCTCATTTGTATGCTTATGAAGTACTAGGGCATTGATTTTATAAGTATTCTATGTATCAAACCGAGATTCACATAAAAAAAATAATCCACAGATAAAGGTGAATAATCCCAAATTTCTAGATCTAGCATATAGTCTGCCTAAACAAAACCACAATGATAAACAACAATGCACTGCAACCTTATTCTCCTTTTGAGGTTATGTCTTAGTATACATTGGATCTTTGTTTTTTGATGCATTTTTATTTTTAGGTTATTTAAATAATCCATAGCTCATTGGAAATTGTTGCAATATAAAGTAATCTATTTACAAAGACAATTGTCTAACCCTACCCTAGTTTCTATTTTAGTAATTTACTTGTGCAAATTTTGTATATATTTATATTTAATGTATTCTATCTTATTTGAATTTATATATCATATTTCAATAGTTTACATTTCCAATTATAGTTAATTGTAATTCATAATTAATTCTAGTGTAAACATTTGGTGAACTTACTCTTCATTTTGAACACTATTTATTGCTTGTTGATTTTTGGCTTAAGGTTTCAATTTAAGTCTGTGAATTCTTAACACTAAAATAATACAATCATCAACTTTGGATTTATCCATAACATAATGATTCAAATTTTTTGACCTTGGAGTAATATTATATTTAAATTTTTTGTCTTGTCACCTTGGATAAATACTGACATATAGACTCTTTCTTTCGACTTCAGGTTGAATTTTGTTGTTTTCCTATTCAAAAAAATTTCACTTTTATTTTCACTATATTTTTTAATTTGCTTTTGATTGTTTTAAAAACTATGTTCTGATAGTTTTAAAACTACTTAGTTACTTTCATGGAGGGATAGACGATGTTTTGTTTACATACATAATAATGTGAGGGGTTTTACTCTAATACTCATAGCCACAATAGAGCTGAACATAGACTATAGTTTATACATGCCTCATGATATATTTTAAATACCTAGGATTTCATTATTTACACTAATAGGAAGCCTATTTTATCTATCCAATTTGTGGTACACCTGATATGAATGTATCACATAGGGAAGTTACTCTCAACTTACCCTCAAAATTGAAGTTAATGGGCTGCAAGAATGCTTATACCTCTATAGTTAGTACTTTGAAATATTGACCTGACACTAATCAATGAATGAGCAAGTATATCTGAGAGCCTACAAATCATTCAAGACCCTTTCCTATATTACTCATTATATCTCAAATTTATTTGCATTTTTAGCTTAATCAATAGTTTCTCTACACATGTTCGATTACTTATCAGTTTTTAGCATTGTCTTTATTACACTCATTGTATTTAAATTCATTGTATATCTCATGATTAGTCATAGTAGATATGATAGTATTATTCATCCTCTTAATGAATTTTTTTATACTTATGATGTACCTCTTATTTATGATAAATTTTAATGGAAAAAATGAAATAAGCAAAAACTTATGGAAGAAACATATATGGATGATTTGATTTTGATGATACATAACATATAATGCAAAATTTGCTTTTCATGAATCTTGGGAGTATGATTATACTGAACCTGATTCACCTCTTCATCCCTCTTTATAACCTCCTATATAAACCTCTTTGGATTCTTCTTTGGGTTCTCCCATAAACACACCTCTAGAATCTTCCTCAATTTCAATTTCGTCTTTGCATATTAATCTAGATCAAAAAGAGCAATCAAAGTAAAATCAATTTATATTTAAAAAATAATTTTTTTAATAAAGTTACTTCAAAGCAACATTTAATATACAAAGTAACTACTAATAAAAATGTTGTCATGTCTTCTCCTTTACAAATGGTGGATATTGGAATTACATGTCATAGCTTTTCTTCATTTTCAACCCATGAGGATGAAACTTATTCCTCTTCCATTATAATATCACAATTTATAATTGAAAGCAATGCTACTTCTACCACATCTTGTGACATTGATCCTACTACATCCTCATGTTTGTCTTCACACTCTTGCACTACATGATGACAATACATCCCTTGTTAGTGATCAACAAGAATCAACTAACTCATTCATAATCAATGAATCTCTTAATATAAAAGAAGAGCCTATCCCATCCTCTCCCATAAATCCTCTTGGTGGTGTTTATATTCAATCAAATTTACCTAGGGCTCATGCTTGTGAATCCCTTAAAGGTCAATTCACCACTATGAAAAAGTCAATAGAAGAGTTGTAAAAGAAAAATAAATATTTAAGTTCAAAGATCACATCTCTTGAAAACAGAAACAAAATGACTAAAAATCCATAGTATACTAGTGTTAATCATATATCTACGTCTTCATCTAGCTATTATGTGCCTCATAAGCAACATACATCTACACTTAATGTTTTAAAATGAATACAAAAGGCTAATAAGAGTCCAAGTGAGCTTCTAAGATAAATTATTCAAATAAAGTCAATTACTTAACTTTTATGCCTCCTTTAAAAAGATCAAAATACTATTATGAGTATCACAAAATGCATGAGCATCATACATATAATTTTTTGGTTCTAAATAACACAAAAAAAAAACCCTTAATAGTGGTGATCCCATACAAGATAGACCTATTAAGAAATCTACTCATCTTGCATATCCTAAAATACAAGTGCACAAAGAACATAAAGGTAAAATATGGATACCAAAAGATAATTCAAAACAAGAAAATATTTAAAAAATTAATAATTAGAGAAAGCAAGATTACAAAAAAAGAATACGAAAATGTAAAATTACAAAAATCACTAGTACAATTACAAGAAAAAATTCAAGATAAGCAAAAAGACCCCTTTATGCAAGATTTTATCACATATGTAAAGGAAATAGATAATTCAAGACTACAAAATCTATGGTTGCATCTCCAAATCAAGACATCAAAACAATAATTACTTCTCTTCCTAATGTTCAACCAATCAAACATGATCATTCTCTAATTCAAGATAAGATGCAAGCTCCTAATAATAATGAATTAAATTTCAAGAAGATAACTCCAATCTATGGTGCGACTAGTTTTTCATACTCTTAAGAACAATCTGTGAATTTAAATTTTTATTATAATAATTATTACATTGATGATTATAATCTGGATTCTACACAAGATTGATATGATAGTGATTCAGAGGCATTTACAGTTGGCACTTATTATTATTCAAAAGAATTCTTTCTTGCATATCATATAGATGAGTATGCCTATGCTCATCTTTCTCCATCTTCATATATAAATCTCCTTGATGAGATCTTTGGCCTATATTAGCCCTTACTTATAAATAGCTTTTTACTTCATATTTTTATTAATTATTCTTCTACACCTCATCCATTTTTTTCTAGCATTTGGCTCTATTTCCATGTTTGGGCACTTGATCCCTTGTCTTTTGTAATCCAATTTGAACAATACAATACAACTATCTTACTAAGATTTCAATGCACATCCTTCATAATAACTTATTTGATCTTTGTTACACATCTATACATGCTTTAGCTCTCATTTGTACTTCAATGCTTATACCTGTCTACTTTCACATGAGATACATGGCCATGTTTGCCATCTATGCTACATATACTCCCACATTGGGGGATTTTCACTTGCCTTGTTCCTTGTCATACTTTGATTTATTGATTTGTTTAGGGTTGTTTGAAACTCCCCCTCTTTATCCCATTTCAAAACTTTGTTGCTTATTATGTTTTTTCAAAGTTTTTTCACATTTCATTTATGCATATTTTACTTTCCAAATATATATATATATATATATATATATATATATATTCAAAAAATTCAAAACCAGGAGCTGTAGATATACTTTAATGTTGTTTAAATTATTTTGTTGCATTGTAATATATCTTTATGTTTGGTACATATCATATTCATGTTTGGAATGATCAATTCATGTGGAAGAGGAATATCAATCACATTATTTGGAATAGGGTTAAAATGTACAATACTTTATATAAGTGTAGAATTGAAATTATATATATGATGTGATACATCTCACACCTATATTTTTAAATTACCTATAACATGCATTATATCCACTAGCTCGTGTGCAGGAATGGTGGAACTCTTAATAGGCTCATTCAAAGGTTGAGTCTTACCATTGATAATAATTATAAGAACATTATTTTTTATGTGAGTAGGATTAAAACACTCATCACAAAACATAGATAATGAAAGGAAACAATTACAAGCCAATGATAAATAATTACATTCTTTATTTCATCAAAAGTATTACGATTTGTAATATAAACCGCTTTAATAGATTTTATAATGCCTTGATTAATCCTTTCATCATATTTTTTAACCCTAAAATTTAGATTAGGGGAATATAATGTTAAACGGGGAAGAGATAGCCTAGGGCATAATGATAGTAGACTATATTTAGAGCAGGCCAATTATTTGTGAAACTCAAATAAAAATATATCAAATTTATTAAACTTAGATGATAAGAATAGAAAGTATATCTATACTAGATAGTTTAATAATAATAAAAAATAAGATATTTCACTGGTTTTGATGTAATATAGATTTGAATCTAGAACATGTATAAATTAGATTAGATCTATATTCTAGAATAGTCTCTTGATTTTAGAAATTGTACCTATGTAGTTATGGACATTTGTTTTGACCTGGGATAGTTATGTTGACACTATTGTCTAAATCGGACATAGGTGTCTAGTAAAAAATACTTGATAAATATAGATGTGACCACCTGGATGCTTTTAGATTTTTCATCTCCTTTGCTTTGATACATTCAAATCTATGCCATGGACTATCGCTCTTTATCAAATAGTAACACCCTAGTTCCTCACCTTCATATTGGTTGTGGGAAAAATGTGTTAGTGGTAACATGCTATCAAGATGCCCCAAAGAACCTTCTATTAATGAGCACTACCTATATAGACAATAATTTGAAGAGGGCCTCAAACTTATATAGTTTTCCCTTTTGTGTTGGATTGTGTGTGAATAATGCAATGCATGATAAGTAACTACAATAGTGACATAGCTTGTAATTTAAAAAATATAGTTCTTGGTCTACCCCTTCAGTATTTTAGACTTGTTGATGTGTTTTCCCTATGAATAATATGTAAATATGAGAAAATAGGGAAGATTTTGATTATTTAAATGCTTGATAGAATGTTTTTGATAACTTGCCTTGGTCTCTCTAGGTCTGTGCTAGGTTATGAATGAATGAGGTTTGATATTATATTTATATCAATCCCTTTGGAGAACATATCATATTAAATCACTTGGCTAACAATTAGGATACATTTCATTTGTAAATTGGATGACTTTAGGGCATGAGATGATTGTATCAGGTAATAACACTTGAATCGACATAGGTGTCTAAATAGGATGCATGTGTCCAAGAAGTAGAAAAATTGGTACAAGTCCAGAACTTGCAAAGGTGGAAGATAAATAGATTTATAAAATTTTGGGTAAGATAAAAGGTTTGAGTCATCAAAATAACATTGGTTGGATTAAGATATAAGTAATTAGGCATAAAGAGATAGTGTACGTAAGCATTTTGGCAACATGAGAGGTCTATAAGCTGAAGTTACAACCATGATATGTATTTACCAAGTTGATAAGACTGAGGTGATCTATAACTTAGAAATAATGTCTACATTTCCCCACTCTAATGTAGTAATAAAAGTGTTAGCTTAAAGGAAAAATAATGCATACCTGGGTGTATATAAACACACCTTGTCTTTGCTTGAGTCCAACTTGAGTGCTTTTATGGTTACTGACCTGCAACTAAGAATATGTTATAGTATATAATCAATGAATGTAATATGAAATTAAAAGTATTGAAATGATTAAAATTGAAAGAGAATAAGGTTTAGGAGTACACATGTGTATCAATGTAATCGTCTTGCCTTTTGGCAATTTTATTTAAAATATGTATCATTATGAATTATTGAAACTGAGATTAGGAAAAATATAAATATGAAAAGTGCATATATATAAGGATATATAGATAAATATTGAGATATAAGGGCACATGCCCCCAACATTAGAGAAAATGTGTATTTCCACCTAGCATTTGAAACTAGCTCAACCATGCAACCCATTCATACTGATTACCTAGTGAGTCTGAGTGAGCCAAGTTAACTCACACTATAAAACTAGTAAGGATGGATGATATAATCAAGTCCAAACTCTAAAATTGGTAATATAAAGTGATTTAATCACCTCAACCATACTAAAATGTGATAAACTATTACAATAGATTGGCTCAATATAGTCCATAAAAGTCTAACGTCGTGGGCGATCAAAGTCCTTGAAAGTGTTTTGAATCTAAAATTAATTTTATTTTAAAATATTAGGCACACATTATATAACATATGCACCTTAGATATGTCTCATGCTGAAAATATGTATAACAATGGTACTAATGTATAGAATTCTACCACCAATATGTATCTAAATCATATAACTATACATTTTAGCCTATTTGAAAAGTGGGTAAGTGTGGAGAACATGCTTTATAATCATTCCCCCATAATATATGGAGAAATCTAAAAATTGGTATAAGTTTAATGTGAAGGACATGTTTCCAGAACATGCCCCCACTATAATCTAGGTATGCTTCGTACTAACTAAGTGTGGAGAACATGTTTCCAAAACATGCCCCCACTATATATCTAAAACTATGAGCAATGTGGAAGTCATGCATCTATGGCATACCACATTGATATCACCCTATTTTGAGGTGAGGGAAGATAAGAACTAGTAGTTACCATATCTCAAAAGGATAAGATAACCATGTAATCTATGAATGTAACATGTAACATATAGAAGGAGAATGTCTAAGTAAATATGTTATTGAAGCATGAAGAATGTGATTACACCAAGTCCTAATATGCATGATAAAGATCATGGAAATAGTCTAGATAGTAACAATACAAGCTAAAGAAGCAAATCAAGCACACACATAAGAGCACTCAAAAATAAGTGAAAAAATAATGGCCCATGGAGACCTCAAACAAGGGGTGTGTTCAATTGCCACACAATAAAATGGACATGACTTAGTCAAATGTCCATAAAGTAAGAAATGACACATTCAAATGTCAACATACAATAAATAATGACATATTCAAATTTCAAAGAGGAAAACAAAGGCACAGGGGACAAAAAAAATGGAGCATATTTAGATGCTCAAACAAGACAATAACAAGGAAATACACCCAAGGAAGTGCATAAGTGAAATCATATTCAACCAATATAAACATATCATACTAGTCCCTACATATATGTTATCAAAAAATGTTAGGTACAAACATATCAAGTACACTATGAAAGATATAAACATGGATAAAGGCATCTATAAGTACATATATGAGCTCAAACATGATAATTTAAAATATCCATTGAATGATATAACCTAGATTTATCATGATCATAGAGGTGGATGCCCCAAACATCCTGGTGATATAATTAGAGAGAAAACCCAACATCTAAAAGTGCATAGATCATGTATCTATGTATGCATGAATCACACTCAAAAGATGCATGAAATATGTGTATATAGGAAATACTAATATGTCATCTGCCAATATGAAATTGACAACATCTATTCCAATGAGATAATAAGATACACAAATACTAAACATATTTTTTTATTTTTTTGTATTAGATATTTATGCAAGTGTATGATGTTCATTGAAATTTTGAGAGAGTTAGCCTATTCCTAGCTTAGCCCTATACTTATCCTAGAGCCTTTGCCACACTTTTATAATCATTGTGCAAACCAAAGACACCTACAGTCATCTCAAACATAGTCCCAAGATAAATTTCTTATATCCCAACCCAATTTTTCTAGATGTCTACTAGGTTGACATTAGCACCATGTTTGGGACACTACATCCATATGGTGCTAGTGTCCCTAACTAGGTGTTATTGTCCTTAGCCCTAACTCTCCTAAATGGATAATTTTTCAAATGTTTTCCCATCCTAAGGTTGGCCTAAGCACATTTTATTATTCACACAAGCTATAGATCACTATAAATACAAGTCTATTTGACCTTTATTCACTAGATGGGAAATAGATGCAAAAGCCTATTCAAACCAAAGACAAGTTGAGAAAAATTAAGGTATTTGATCCGTATTTTACCCTAATTCTATAAAATACCATCTACAACATCCATAAGCCTAATTTTCAAGTATTTAAAAGATCAATCACATTCAAGGCATCTAATTCCACTGTCATTATAACATTCACTTTCACTTGCATCAAACACTAGGTAGCAGACCTACATCAGGCTTGATTCCTCTTCAAAGTATTAGTACATAGGCAAATATCTTCACAAAAAGGTGTTGAGGATTATAACCTATCTTAATAGTGAACATATAATTATTGTTCATGTCATATTTACAAGGAGGATTAGGGTTTACACACTAAATTAGGTTTTCCAGGCACAACACAAAGCTCCAAATTCGGTGCATGTAGGAACAAGACTTAAAAACATAGGCATAAGTGAGAAAAAAATTCTAAAATCCTATTGATGACACTTAGAACTATCTAGAATCCAATTTTTAGAACCTAAATCATCTATGATAGTCACTTTTTAGATAAGTCTGTATTTATGTTTATTTGTTGCCATTTTTAGAAAGTCAAATAATTTCAAATGCCATAACAAATCAATACTTAATTATTACATATTATTTGGCTGATTTAGAAATCTCATCCCTTTAACCAAACATAGGATTTACGTGGTTAAAATCTAAAATGTTAAATCATTTGGTGACCCTTTCTTACTTTGAATATTGCTTCAAACCCTAGCTTGCATTAATCCAAATTTTTGTGCAATAATTTAGGGTTGCCTACTTCTGATTTTATAAATTTTTTAGACACCATAGCTAAATTAAATCAATTTCATATTAGGGTTTCAATTTATTTTACACATAATTTAAATTGGTGCAAAAAAACCCTAGATTGAAAACCCCAACCCTATATAACCCTAGGATTTACATTTCTAGAATACAAATGTCAAATCTATATATGTTATGATTTATATTTCATATCATCATGACATAATAAATTAATCACTTTCTATTACAAAGTTTAATAATTTCATTTGCATGCTTATTTCCTTTAGTTTTAAATGAACTCAAAAAAGACATTAACACATGTATAGATGATGCTTTATATCAATTACAATAAATGTCATATCTAATATCATGTTATCTTTATGCTATGTGTAATTGCATTAACAATTAAAACCATACACATAGAGGATATAGAACATAAACTAACAGATGTGTTTCAGGTTTTAGTGTCATATCTTATGCACAAGAAATAATCTCCTTCTCCTCTTCATCTCCATGAGGGTTATATATAATTTCATTTTAACCAAGTCCATGTTATAATTCCTTCATGAGATGAAGCAACCTATACTAATGTTAGTATTCCATATACTCAACCTATTCACACCTCTTCCCTCCAGGGTGTGTGCCTACATGTTTAATAAAAAATAACTAGGTTCTACACTTGTGAGACTCTAGATGATCAAATTATCAGTATGAGCAAGATAATTATAGTTTTACAAAATCAAAATAAAATATTACATGAGAATATCACAACATTGGAAAATCAATTTATAGGACAAATGCATCCATGGCACAATAGTGTAAATCATGTCTATACATCTTCATCTAGTCAATTTATGGCAAAAAATGTTACATATCTAGATCATAAATCACAACAAAGTACATCTAAAACTAGTGATTATAAAATAATTAAAAAATTCAAATAAGAGTTCAAGTGAGGTACTAAGGGAGATTATTAAATCTAAGTTGATCAACCTACCTCCTCTACACCCAATGAGAAGATCTAGATATTTTTGTGCATATCATAGAATGCATGGGCACCACACTGATTCATGTTTAGCATTAAAAAATAAAATGTAATAGATAATGGATACAAATGATTCACATAGTGACACACCATCCATGCAACATATAATATCACATCTACCAATTCAAAAAGGGTCAAATTTAGAAATAGTACAAAAATGGTTACCAAAGCATAACTCAAAACAATACAAGGTTCACAAAGCACAATTAGATCAAGAAATAGTACAATAAGCACAAATAAATCAATAAAATATACCTCTCTAAAATGAGGCTAAACATTCAATATGGTATGGGTTTGGTCAAAAGTATCCACAACAATATGATTATAAAGGTCAAGGTTTGGGTAAAGAGGCCCAAGGCATCACTTCTCCTATTCTAGAAATTGATAATATTGGTCAATAGGGTTTGGGATTTATCAAAAATGTTAAGGCACATCATTCAAAAATATAGTTTATCAAGATAAAGAATCTAAATACACATGAAATGTTATAGAAAGAATAAGATACTTAGTTGTAAAGTCAAAATCATGCCACACAAATAAGCATTCTCAAAAAAGGGTTTCTAGAAAAAGAGCCTCTATAACACCATATGTTTACAATAAACACAATTTCAAAGGGAAAAATCACAATTAGTCTTCCACAACACAAATCAAAAAGTCAACTCCAAAGTATGAGGCAATTCCATCTAGCATTCCAGGTTATCATGATTTTGATTTTAAATAATATTATGACTATAATGGTGAATAATACATAGATTCCTATTACAACAACATTCAATTACAACATAGAAATCACACTACATGAGAGATTACAATTCCCATTTTCAACACAGGGCACAGTGATAGTGAGTCTCCTATGAGACTCATTAGTTAGTATGGTTCTTACTCTTTTACATACTTCTTTCTCTCTCTCTCCTTCTTTGTACATAGTTTATTTTCATTTTCTTGTACTCAAAAAACACAAAAATAATATAACATGTCAAAATATAAAAACTTCAAATATTTCAAAAACACAAAATTTAGAGATTTGCATACATTACTATGTTTACATTTTTGCTACTTGTTAGATATTACATATTGATAACTATCCTAGTATAGTTGGTTTTATCATACACATATGCTTCACTTATTCTTATCAATTACTTGTAGATTCTAGATAGGAATCCAACCCACTAAATTGATCTAGACTAGCTATCATCTACCCATTGGGGGCATATGCACTGATCTAGGTATATACATTTGATACATCAACCCACTTGGGGGCATCTCATACATATTTGCTACTACTGGGTTCTATCTTGACATATTATACATTCCAGTTTATGCATTGATACATGTTGATATTGATCATTTGCACTCATTGCTTAGATTTTTTTTATAACTATCACTAGTTAGACTCAGTATATATGCATTCTAGTATCTAAATAGATTTGTGCCACACAATTATATATGCTTTCATTTATAGTTTTCCTGGATTAGACTTGATTATGTTCCTATGTTTCTTCCATATTTAATGGAATTTAAATATAACATTATTCTTTAACTCTAATCCACTTTTCTATTTGTATGCCTTGGATATGTGCCCATGTCCCTTGTGTGTGCTTTCTTTCTTCTATATGTAGACATTTAAACATGTCCTTCTATGTGGCTCTAATGTAAATTGCCTATTGCTTGCATATGTGGACATTTGAGCATGTCCTTGTATGTCTTAATTCTTAGATTTAATGACATGTGACCATGACATTTTTATTGTGGCCCATTAGACTACCTTCTACATGCGTCATGTTCTTGTATGTATGCTTATTTATATGCTTCTACACCATGACACTTGTATTTTATTATTACACACACACACACACACACACACACACACACACACACACACACACACACACACACACACACACACACACACACACACACACACACACACACACACACACACTAGTTTTTGATGCCAGGAGGGATCTCATGTATCTATCCTTCTTACTTGGGAGTCATGATGGACATCATGCCCCATACCCCTAGGTAGCTACTTATATTTACTACTATACACATTGATTACATCTATATTAACACCCTTGTGCAACGCTATATTATATCATACATCTTATATTACCTACTTATGCTTAGATTCATTTACATTTTGATGTTATGTTTGTACATTATATTAGAATATCATGCTGATGATCTAGCTAACACATTTTTCAGAGCTAATTCTTTTGAGGATAGTTCTTACATAGGTTTCAAAACTACCCTCAAGATAGGGGCATTCACATGGGTTTGTCACAAAGATAGGGATCTTACTTTACTTCTCATAGATAAATTTCAGCACATAGGCTTAGTTTTAGAAGTTAGACATAGGGAAGATACAAAAAAGAATAGAGGCTCAAAAGTTAGTTCAGATCACCTAAATTTTAGACCAGGTAGACATTAGCACCTAGATTGGGAAACTAGCACCACAAGGTGCTACTGTCTATTATAGGGCACTACTATCCATTAACCCTAGCTTTGGGATAGTCTAGATTATTTAGACTAGTACACCAGGTATAATATAGATTTACATAGATATAGTCACATGTTTGACAATTATGATTCTAATTTTGCTCAGATACACTCATTTTAGCTTAGATTCATACCATTTGCTCATATTTGGGGGAATAATTCACATCATCATCTCTCCCATTTTTATTTTAGTTACATATATTCAATTATTACATGCTCAGTTTAGATTTAGTATACTCAAATACCGGATTGGGGGCATGTGCATGACACATATTTTCCATATACTTAGCTACACATAGGTTGATTAGATGGAATGAAAAAATCAATGCCATTCTTTATGTTATATACACTTACTATCACATTCCAGGTTATCACCAGATTCATGATTTATTCCATATACAGTGGCTGGCATTCTTGAGTGGCCTAGAGTTGCCTAATATACCTGAGTGGCCACAGATCTAACATACACAATTAGATTTACTCAATTAAATACTTTTAACACTTTATATCATTAATTTATAGATGAATCTACTTCACACATGTGGTAAATGATGGAGTCATGGCCTACTTGAGTCTTAAGCTACCCACATGAGAGGGTTAGACACATTTATAGTCTTATCCAAGATATTCATAGATTAAGATCTATCAAACAAGGGTGGGAATGATGGAGTAAAAATTGGATTGAGTTATTGATCCACCCATATGAAGATTGAGTAAGCCATCAAAATAGTCCAATCTATTCAATGATATGATCACTCTGCACACTCACACACATAGCTTGTAACTAGGTTCATACATTAGTTCACATATTTAGTGAGGTGTATTCATTTATTTCCTCTCTCTTTACTTAACTTTACTCAGTTATTTTATTTCAATATAATCTTTTGATTTTAATCATCTCTTAATTAAGGACTATTTTTTTCATGTTTCATTATAGGTCATTGATTTAGATCATGTTCCACATATGTAAACCCAGATCCACACAATCAGACTTAAGTACACAAGATTTACTTCCAAGGTAAGTACAAGTATGCTTCTTTTTCCTTTATATTAGTCATTTTACTTTGTTGCATTTCTAGCATAAATGCGGGGGGGGGGGGGGGGGGGGGGGGGGGATGTAATCACCTAAAAGCAGTAATTGAATATTAAGAGTGTCATTTGAGTTAGCCTACTCCTAGCTTAACACTAGACCTATCCTATAGCCTTTGCCACACTTTTCCATTCATTGTGTAGACCAAAAACACCTATAGTCAGCTCAAACATAGTCCCAAGATAATTGTTTTAGATCCCAACCCAATTTTTATATCTATTTCTTAGGTGAACATTAGTGCCATGTTTGAGACACTACAAGCACATGGTGCTAGTGTCCCCAACTTGGTGCTACTATCCTTAACCCTAAATCTCCCAAATGGATACTTTTTCAAATGTGTGCCCCTCCTAAGATCAACTTAAGAAAATTTTATTATTTTCATAAGCTACAAATATCTATAAATATAAGTCTATTTGACCCTTATTTTTAGACAACCCATTCCATCCACAATTGGCTTTTGACCAAACTTCAGGCTAATTCCTACCAAACATTGAAAATTAAGTCTAAGAATAACTAAACATCCCAATTTTGTCTGTGCATCATTCATCAATGCTCATAATCATGTTGAGGCATGTATATTCAAGGTACTAGCCCATACACAATAATAACTTCTCGTAGATTCATCCTTAGTCATCTTGCGACCTAATAATTGGTAGTTTGGACTATGGACCTATTAAGTGGGGTACTTGAAAAATTCTTAGAAATAGCTAAAATGCTAATCAAAATGAATTAAATAATTAAACTAGATTAAATGCTTAGATAAATTATCTATTTGTAATTAGTGAATATCTAAAATTAGAAATTCCAAAAATCAAAATATCAAGCCTTTTCATCATTGCCTTTATGAGTTTTCAAGCTCTTCCAAAATATCTCAAAATATCTAATTTGAGAGCCATGCCTTATAATTGAAAATAATTATTACATGATAAATTTTAACTCAACTAGAGTTAGTCTCAACTCATCTAGGGCTCATTTGAACTCATTCCATGTTTGAACTCAACCTCAACTCACCTTGGGTGAGGGTTACTTTTTGGAGGTTATAAAATACAAGGCCATGCCTATTGATATCTAAGTTATCTTAGTTTAA
The DNA here is from genome assembly GCA_037957365.1 of Torreya grandis. Taxonomy (NCBI): domain Eukaryota; kingdom Viridiplantae; phylum Streptophyta; class Pinopsida; order Cupressales; family Taxaceae; genus Torreya; species Torreya grandis. The sequence continues at coordinate 4,276,300 of JARHVA010000855.1, read as the reverse complement.
TGTTATAATGATCATTTGGATTTAAAGAAACCTTTCAAGTAGTGTTACCATGCCAAATTCATACGCCAATTAACCAAGCCAAGTGCTAAGGAGACAAGGAGCAAATAGAGCTTCATTGGTAAGACTTCTTAATGCATAAAATTGATCAAGCCACTTCAACAAGCCATTTGGAGCTATGGGGAAGGTAAAAGAATGATTTATTTTGTGTTTTAATTATGTTTTAATTTGTATGTTTGTTACCTATACTCTCCCTAGTGTCTAGGCTAGAGGTGTTAAATGTTTAGTATGTTATATTGATTTTATTTTATTGAATTAACACTAGACTAACCTCCCCTTTAAGTATTCCTTGTTCACATGATGGCACACTTGGTGGGACCATGCACCCCAGAAGCATGAATGGAGTTTATTAATAGTTTTTTTGAGCTAATAATACTTCATTATAGAGCTTAATTTCATTGTTTATCACTAAATTTTCCGTGATTATATTTTATGACTGTGTATTTATGAATTTGTGACTGCATAACTAAGAATTTAGTAGAGAAAACTATGAAATGATCGATCAAATTTGTGAATTTATCTCAAAAATTATGAAATCACTCTAGTTTAGACTCAACATTATGAAACTATGAAATCAAGTACATAAATAGCAAAATCATTAAACAAAATTGCAAAATCGTTTTACAAGAAAAATCCCTTTTAATTTTTTTAGCTAACTAAGAAATTGTATAGATTAGCAAATTTGTTATTTTTAATAGTGAAATCATTATTTTAAGTAGAAAAATAATTATTTATAACAGTAAAATCATTTTTAAGGGGAGTGAAATCTCATTTTTAGGCTACAAATTCATTCTACTTAGCTGTGAATTCATCTTGTGTAGTAGTGAAATCATTATAAAATAATGAAATCATTCTTGTGTGGTTTGTATTTTGTTATAGGTTTCCTAGAATTGTGATTATTACCAGAAGTGTGCAATTGTTTGCTTGAGTAGCGAATTCATCTTCCCGAGTACTAAAATCATCAAATAGTGTTTCAAAACCATTCAAAACTTGTGAAATCATTCACTACCAGGTTTTAAGCATTCTATTTTGATTATGTTTTTTATGATAGAATAATTTTGCAGTTAACAGTTTACTACATAACTAAAAAATTGTTACAAAGAGGTGATTTTATGCTTTATTAAGATAATTTGTAAGGATATCACTTTTATCAAGAAACAAGTAAACCCACTAACATCTTTTGCAGGACCTAAAGGCTAAGAAAATACATTTTTAAAACAATCTAAGTTTTAAAATTCACATTGAAATTTGGTGTTTTAAAATATTTTACTTGAAGTTATTTTTCTTTTTTGTTTAAAGTTTTCAACACAAACAAATGCCAAGGGGATAAATTTCATGACATATTTAATTTGGTGTTATAAAAATGAACTCACACTTTAGTTAAATAATCATAAGAGTTTCCATTTTTATGTTTGTTGTTGAGTGTTTATTTCTCAAGTCGAGTGTTGCATGTATGCTCTCCCCCCATCTTCTTTAGGGAACTTGGGTGATAAAAATACTCACTTATTGTATTTATCACTTTTGTATAAAAGTGTGGAAGGAAAGTTGCTAAGGCCCTCCCCAAAATTTGAGTGATTTGGGTGACCCCAAAATGATCCTAAAGTTTTTCCACTTTCTTTATTTCATGTATTTTGGCTTATGGGTGAGAGTTCATCGCCTCCCCATGGGTTCTTTAGGGAAGTGATAACATGACAATTCATCTCCTAGCATTAATTCAACCCAACTCCATGATAGGGGTATATAAATTTAGGTTGACTTATTGGAATGATTTTTTACTAGATAAGTAAGCTCCATTATTAATAGACTACTTCAGAATGTATGTTTAACTCAAACATCACACTACACTACGCAATTGATAGATGTAGTGGTTGTGAAAAGGAAAAGACCTTTTCACAACAAACCCGTTAACCTAGATCCAAATGATGTGTTACAGCCTAGTGTTAACCACACATATGGGATCATTTATAAATGAATGAAAATTTATAGTATAGATATCCCCATTTGTTGTGGATATATTGTCAATGCAGGGTGAGTAGTTCAAATTTCCATGTTGCCATATGAAATATTGATAAAAGAGGGGGCCTAAAAACCTTAATTTTCATGCACATTTTAATTTTTGTATTAAAAACTTAATTTTCTCTCAAGATAAATTATATAGATAAAATTTGATAGTATGAATCTACTTTGTCAATTTTTAGGATTTAGGATGTTACACTTAGGTGTTTTTGTCATTTATTGCATTTTACTTACATTGCCTTGAGTCAAAACTATTTTTTTGTCACACCACATCAAAAAAGAGTAATGTTTGTGCATATCTTTTGCTTTAAGAGGCATTATGTCATTTGTTTGACATCACACCTTTGCCATAGTCATTTATCAAAACTTTTGTGTGTGTCTCATTTGTTTGAAAGGGGCATCATTATGCTTCCCATTTTATTCCAAGTTGTATGCCTTATAAGTCTTAAAATAAACCATTTTTCATAGCTTTAGAGTATGATAGCATTATTACACTGCTCTCAATATTTCAAAGACTTTTCCCTTATGTTGAATTGTAATCTTGAAGCCACATGTGTCTTCTTGGTCTAAACGCTTAGTATTGTTATGCCATCCATCTTGGTCTAGCTTGTTATCTATTTGAGAAGCCTAACCCTCTAAATCAAGTTTGATATTAGCCTTGACAAGTTTATAATCAAATATTTATTGGTTTATGTCTATGGTTCATGTAATTTTGGCTTAGAGATTTATCTATCATTTTTGGATCGTGAAAACTTAGACTATTTTCTTGCTCAATTTAAAAGATTATTTTTTTGCTTCAATTTAGGAAGTGGTATATCTTCCATGTGCCTAAATTCCAATATATTTTTCCAAAATATCAAGTGTGTGTGTGAATTTAAATGCCTAGTTTGAGTCAAAGTGTTTCAAATTTCTTCGATTAAATGTATTACCTTTATAACTTAGTTTGTTCTAAGTCTAGCTTTTGTGCCTTATTTTTAAAAGACCTAGTAAATCTTGTTTATCTTAGACCTAGTGTGTTTCAAATTCTAGCGCTTGTGTCATATTTCCAAGAGTCCTAACACCTTACTTCTTTATTTTAGACATAGTTGTTTTGAGCCTAGCTTTTGTGCCTTGTTTCAAAAAGGCCTAACAACCTTTTTCATCTTTAGACATAGATTAGGATCGTTTGAAACACTTTTCACCTAATTTCGGCATTTAATTTTTATCCATTCACTTGACCATTTTTGTAATACATTTGATGTTTGACATTTGATGTTAGATCATTTGGACCAAGTTTATCATTGACCATTTTGGGAAGACAAATCCATCCCTAGACAAATTTTTAGACCAAGTTTGGGCCATTTATCATTTAGACCTTATTTTTAAGATTTTGTATAACTCTAGACCTATCTTCATAGAATGTTAGCCAGTGATTTAGATATGTCTCATTACACTCGTAGTAGATCCATGTACAATCTAGGTTATGATAATGGAGTCATGAATGGTGGTTTTGTTCAAGACCCCTATGGTGATGATATAGTTTGTGAAAAATATCCTTATCCTACTTACAATGTTAAATCTTGGGAACAAAGTCAAGATCCATTGTCCCATTAATTTATTAACATGCCTTCATATTCAGAGTAAGACCAAGAGAAAATTAGGTAATACCTTGTTAGCATAGCATCAGTTGTAGAACAAGTTCAAAAATAATCATATTACGTTATGATGCCATTGACATATGATCCTTATTTGTTTGATTATCACTTTATTGAAAATAAAGATGAGGTTTTAGTTAGAGCCACAGAGGTAGGGGCCAAGTTTCTAGTAGACTTCCCTCATGAAAATTTGCCTATTATAGTTAGAGTGCCTCTCAACATGCCTTATACCCAAAATTTTGAAAATGCCTCTATTAGACATCCTTAAGCACTTGAGCCAATGTTGTATCAAGACCCTAATATGCTTGCCAAAGGAAAAGGCCTCATAGAGGACCAATTTATATAAATGAAACAAGCATATCAAACCTATTTAAATTTAGTACACAATTTTAATGCCATGGCCATGTCAAAAGATCCATTCATAAAGCTATCTCCTTCAACAAGAGTATTAATTGAGTTGATAGGTCAAGATAATTTAGGTATAGACTCATTTACATAAAGCACTTCAGTTGGTGACATAGTAATTATGGTTTCTACTTAGAATAATGTGCTAAACACAGTGGATAACATGTAAGTGTCTTCCAATCTAGGCCAAAGTGGCTTAACTACACAAAAAAATAGTCCACAACAACAAGTGCCTTTATTTAACACCACAAGTGTTTTGTAACAATAGGGGACATGAAATCCCAAGACCCAACCACAATAAGTTACCTTTGATCCTTAACCAACTACTTCAACAAGCATGCAACCACATGGATTAAGTAATCAAATACCGACTAGTGATTTTCCTTAAGAAGTGATGAATACTATTCTATCTCAATAGGTGATGACTACAATTCCACGATAATATGCATAGTCTAATATACCAATGGAGTAGAGGTATAACAATATGCCACCTCAATAAGGGAATAAATGTATCACCTTGATAGGTAGTGACAAGTGTGCCTCAATATTCATAAACCAATATGCCTTTATAATCACAAACATTGTCTAATCAACAACATGTGTATATTGGTCAAAGATAAAGGTTGAACACCCAATAATCATCTAGCTCACAATAGGTGTTTGCATAACAAAGAGGTACCACTATCTAGTAAATACTACTAAGGTAACAATTGCCTTTTAATTAGCATGTACCAAAGATCTAAAGATAGAGCCTTGGTTCACAATAAGTTCCCCTTATTCAACCAGGTTTGACTAGTTGGTAGTAGGTCCCTACTCAACCTTAATAGGCATAGTATTTTACCCCAAGACATATCTTTTCATCACATCCCTAATTCCCTCAAAATCAAGGCTATAAACTGAATCCAGACTAGAATATAATGCAAAAACACATTCAATTTCAATAACCACATCCCAATCCACATATGCATATTCTTGGTTGGTTCACTCATCAAACCAATAATATGTAACAAACCATTCCCCCATTATACCTTGGTCAAGATAACCCACTCTTTGATCACCCAACCTCCACTTCAACCAAATATTCCATCTATTTTATTGGCCCAAAAACTATAACAAATGAAGGATGTGATTGCCACCATTCAAGTAGGGAAACAAACTAAGAAATTAAATTTAGATGATGTGTATTCATACCCATTCAACATGGAATATCTATAAATACCATTTCCTCTAGGGTATGAACCACTAAAATTTGATAAATACAAGGGTAAAGGAGACCCTAATGCCCATTTGACATAATTCATTATCACTTTCCAACCAGTGTCTTATAGTGAAATTTATCTCCTCCTCTTGTTTCCCCAAAGTATAGTAGGATAGGCATTTGGAGTGGTTCCTCAAATTGTCAAAGAATTTGGTATCTAATTTTAATGACCTTTTAGATAAAATTGAGGAGAATTTCTCTTATAATGTTGAACATGAGATTTCATTGATATATTTTACTCAGGCCAATCAAAAATTCAATGAAAGATTTGAAAACTATCTACAGAGATGGATATCACTTTCTAGTCACTTCACCCACATCTTACCAAAAAAACAATTGGCCACTATGTTTACTAAAAATTTGCATAGTGATATATCCTATCATATGAAGCTTTAGTGTGAAAATACCTTAAAATAGATAATAAATAAAGGTTTCATAATTGAAAAGGCCCTTATTTAAAAAAAGTCTTATTACATTAACCTCCTTGAACCAAAATCAAAAACAAAACTAAAGCACATGTCCAAATCAGAACCATAACCAACTCTGAGCATAAGCATAAGCATTAGCACCAGCCCAGGCTAGTAACTATGAGAAATTCAAGTAATATAACTATAATAATAATGTTTTTGGAGATGGAGTAATTGAGTCACACCATTTACAAATGGTAAAAACACTATTTACTCAACCTACACTGTCAATGTAGCTTACCCCTCATCAACAACCTCTTCAATAAGCATAGTATTTGGAGTTCATAGACCAAATCCATAAATGAAACAATAACCACCTTTATAACCCCAAGAAGGAAACCTACTTCTTGCATCTTCAATGACCTTGGTGAACCCATTGAATCCATTTCTTCAAGAGAAATAAATACGATTGGCTGAAGCCAATCATATAGACCTAGATAACCTTGATTCATCTTCTCATATGCCTCTTCTTGAAATGTATAATCATTTTACCATCTCATCCAATGGCCTAGGAGAGTATTTGACCCATGACACATTCCACATTGCTAAGCTTTCACCTAACCCCAAGTCCTGTGGAAGACCTAAAGCTATGCCACCTTGCATGGAATGAGAATGAAAAGAAAAAGGAAAACTTCATCATCTAGCTCTTATCATTTTCACATTGACCACTAGCTAGGAAGAGGCCCACTTGCCAATTATGAATCCTAGTTGTACAATGACAAATTGGCTGATTGCTAAAAAAATGCCAAATATCCCATCCCTAACAAGATCATGGAGAACCAAGCCTATGAAGGAGGAGGCCTTGAGCTGAACCAGTAGGGAATTATTAAGCTAATTTATATAAATTGTTACAAAGGAACTTATGGTCTTAGATTTGAAATGACTGGGGGTGACCCCACATATCTTATTCATGTTCTAATGCTAATGTCTAGTGATGATGATACTGACAATGAAATATAGTTTGATCACAACATTTATGAAGACCTTACCAATACCAACCTATTTAACTTGCATACCATTTTCACCATTACTCTAATCATTTAACATAACCCACTTCCTCTATATCACCCTCAACTTATAGCTTGAGACCAAAACAAATCCACAGTGCCTATAGATGAGTTTGAGAATGATGAGTAATTTTGTGATTTTCTAGGCCTAAAAGATAATGTTTCATTGGGAGACCATAAACAAGGGTTCTCTATCAAACTAGATGTTGTAGCCTATTTTGGAGAATGGGTGAACACCCTTATCCAAAAATAAAAGAATAAAACATTGAGGTCCCATAGTGAAAACCTATTTGAGGTGATTTTGGACTAGGGTAAAAGCAAAGAGAAAGGCTAGTCTCTTGTTAAAGCATATTTCAAGCACCATTAGATGGGGGTGTTCACCTTTCCTTGAATGAAGTTGAGGAGACCATAAATGATGAACTTACTTTTGTGTCTGAGTTTATTTCAATAGAATAACATGTCTTTGATCAAATTTCCTAGGAATTTCCAACAATATTTATAACCTAGCCATCCCTGCCATTGGGAGATTCAAATTCATCTTGTATAAGTGAAATTGAAGAACCAATCCAAATAGAGGGCTTTGTAGTTACAGACCAATTCAAATATTTACCAACCATTCTAGAAGATGGCTCGACTCTCCCAGTAGAAGATACTATGAAAATCAACATCAAAAATCTAGACAACCCAAAATGAATCAAATTAGGCACATCTCTCATTGAGGAGGAATGTGAAATATTTATAAACCTTTTAATGGAATTTGTTGATATATTTACTTAGGCATATTTAGACATGCCAAGTTTGGACCCCACCTTAGTTGTACACCATATTATTGTACATCTTAATGCCAAACTTGTGAAGTAAAAATTGTTCAAGATGCATCCTCATATTGATGTACTAGTAAATAAAGAGATGGAAAAACTCTTATAAGTGAGTGCATACAATCAATCAACTATCTAGAGTGTATTTTGAATGTTGTGCAAGTTAGTAAGAATCTTTAAGGAATCATAATCTACATTAATTTTAGACATATAAATAAGGCCTACCCCAAGGATGACTTTCCTCTATTAAATCTTAACATGATAGTTGACTCCACAATAGGGTATGAAATACTTTCACTAATGAATGGATTTTAAGGGTACAACCCGATCTAGATTGAGCCAAAATACCAACACAAGACAAAATTCACCACTCCATGGGGAACATTTTATTATTAGGATATGACATTTAGTTTCAATAATGTGGGGGCCACATACCAGAGAGCCATGATCATCATATTTAATGATATGATGCATGACATTATTGAAGACTATGTTAATGACATATTGGGTAAATCCAAGACCCATGCTAACAATCTAGTTGCACTACAAAGAATATTTAAGAGGATTTGTGAGTATAACATTAGGATTAATCCTAAAAAGTACATCTTTAGTGTCAGTTTAGGCAACTTCTTAGGATTCATCACCTCACATAGGGGCAATAACTATTGATCTTGGTAAAGTATAAGCCATTATTGAGATGCCACCACCTTCTAATTTGAAGTAGCTCATAGTTTGCAAGGCAAAATCAAGTCTATTAGATGCTTCATATCAAAGTTGGCCAATAAATGCCATCCATTTACACACTTAATGAAAAAGGGAATCACATTTCATTGGGATGAAGAATGTCATAAAGCCTTTCAACACCTAAAGGATTATCTTGCCAATCCACCTATTTTATTACCACCAATGTCAAAAAAACCATTTATACTATAAGTCTCTACCACAAACAAAGCCTTGGGCATACTTATAGATTAGCACGATGAAAATGGAAAATAATATGTCATGTATTATCTAAATTGTACACTGGTCACATATGAACACAATTATATGCCCATAGAAAAAGCTTGTTTAGCTATGGTCTTTGCAACACATAAACTATGACATTACATGCTTAACAACATGACCATATTTATTTACAAAGTAAATCCAATCAAGTATCTAATATCCAAGACAACATTACAAGGATACATGGATCATGATTCTGAGTGAGTTTGAGATTGAATATGCTAATCAGAAGGCCATAAAGGGACAAGTACTTGTAGATCAGCTTGTTGAAGATCCCCTTGTAGATATCAAACCCCTCACTTTTTAATTCATAGACAAGTCCATCATGACCGTCATTGAAACACCTCCTGAATAGTAATACTGGAATCTATATTTTGATGGATCATTCATATCACATGGATCAAGGGCAGGCCTATTGTTTATTACACCATAAGGGGATCTTATCGCTAAATAATTTTGTATCGAATTTCCATATACTAATAACATGGATGAATATGAAGCACTTGTTTCAAGGCTTCACCAAGTGATATAATGGAATATTTAACATCTCATAGTTTATAGTGATTCTCAGTTAATCATCAATTAGGTTATATACCACTTTAAGACCAAAGATGACAAGCTGGTGTGATACAAGGCCATAATCAATCTTCTCAAATAATAAATCATAAACATATAATTTGAACATATACCAAGGTCCAATAATAGGACAATGGATGCCATGAACACCATTGGTTCTTGGATCTGCCATACAAACAAGGTAAAATAATATGAATTCCTCATTGAAAATCTTATAGTGCCTGCTCATGAACCTTCAACTATCATAATTATTTGTGTTATTATTGGTCCCAACTTTAGATGGTATTTAGACCTCCTTACCTACCTTCATGACCATGTCATGCCACTAGACCTATCATGAAATCAATAAAAGGTCTTTACTTACCAATCTTCATGCTATACCTTACTTGGTCCAACCTTTTACCACCACAACTTTAATGTAACTCTGATTTATTGTTTAAATTTTATAGAAGCAACATTAACATTATGGGAAGTTCACGAAGGAGTATTTTCATCCCACACTAATGGGGCCATCCTAACAAAAAAAAATCCTACATACTAGTTACTAATGGATAACTATAAATGCAGATGTAACTGCTTATGTCAAAAAGTGTGATAAATTTCAAAGGCATGCCAATTTGATTCATTATTTAACCAAAACACTAAAATTGATGTTTACACCATGGTTATTTACAACATGGGGACTTGATGTCATTGGGAAGATTAACCCTACCTCATCTGATGGCCATAAACACATCTTTACCACTACCAAATATTTCACTAAGTGGGTTTAATCTATACTCCTCACTTATGTGACTAGAAAATAGATTCCCAAATTCATCTTCAATCATCTCATCTACCACTATGGTATCTCATCTGATATTACATCTGATAATGATATCTCATTTAAAAACAAGGATGTCAAAACACCTTGTGCTGAGTACAATATCACTCAACATTTTTCTATCACATATTACCCATAAGGTAATGGCTAAGTAGAGGCATCCAATAAAACCATTGTCAACATCTTTAAAAATATTGTCAATGATGTTAGATGTGATTGACACCTCCAAATAATTTTCACCATTTTGTCATACCACACTAATTATCATACTCTAATAGGAGTCACTCCATATTCCCTAGTTTATGGCATTGAGGTCATTCTTTACATCAAGGTTGAGTTATCTTCTTTGCATATCTCATTAAATCACATCATATATGATGAATATTACTGAGTAGCTTGCCTAAAGTATATAGAGTTACTTGATAAAAAATGCATGGCCACTGTCAATAACCTTAAAACATACCAAAATAGACTTAATGGCCACTATAATTGATAGGTTAAACATAGAGAGTTTGATCTTGGTGATCTTGTTCTCAAACAAAACCAAAGTAGCACCATGGTCAAGAATAATAAGAATGGAAAGTTCAAACCCAATTGGATAGGCCCATATATCATTATTGTAATTATGGCTCTAGAGCATATAGGCTCACTACAATAGATGGAGATGATCTTGATAAGTTGATGAACATCATACATCTCAAGTGTTACTTCACTTGAGAGACTAGAAGTATTATCTATGAGGCACATTTTCATTGTACCATATTATCACCTTCATTCTACCATGTATACCATTCTACCATACCTAACCCTCCTTACCTAACGCTTTGACCTTGGTTATATTCCATTAGTTCTTCAGGAACCTTTAGTGAGGGGATTTAGATCAAGTTTCAATAGATGATTCAGTGTTTTAGATAGAGGCAGTATATTAGACTTTTTGGTAGTTGCATCCTTAATTTAGTACTTCATTCATTGTGAGTGTTCCTGATTATAACCACCTTTGGGAAAATCATTCTTCCACTCTATGCTACTAATTATAACCACATTTTTGAAAATTAGTATAATTAACCTATGCTAATGTTTCCTAATTATAACTGCCTATGGGAAAATTAGGAACAAAACATTTATCATGTATTGTCACATCACCTTTTTATTCCTATAGTACACTATGCCATTTGCCTACTCTAAGAATAGGTAAGATCTCATTGTAAACATTATAACAAGAGGGGGTATGCTATAATACTTGTGATTTGTGATAATCATCTTTGGAACCCCTTATATATTTGTTTGATTAAGGCTTGCATGAAACATATCAAATAAAAACTACCATGAAGTATTGCAATATAAATTAAATAATAGATGAGTCCATATTAAACACACCTTTTTGAAAATTAAAAAATATATTATAGAAAATAAAAAATAAAAAACATAGAGATATGAAACCTTAGATCAAAATCTAGGATTTTAGGGACTAGAGGTCAGGTTCACAAAATATTTGACACTAAAATCTATATTAGGGGAATATAGTGTTGAAGGGGCAAGAGATAGCCTAGGGCATAAGGATGGTAGACTATCTCTAGAGTAGGCTAATTATTTATGAAACTCATATAAACATATATTGAATTTATTATGCTGAGATGCTAAGAATAGAAAGTACATCTATGCTAGATATTATAATAATAATGAAAAAAATATAGTTTGTTTTGATGCTAATACAGATCTAGATCTAAATTTTGGAATAATCAACTAATTTTGGAAATTATACCTTTGTATTCATAGAATCTTGTATCAACCTAGGATGGTTACATAAACAATATTATCGAGATCAGACATGAGTGTCTAGTATGGAATACCTACTAAATCTATATCTGACCACCTTAATGCTTTTGGGGTTTTTTTTCACCTTAACTCTACTGTATTCAGATCTAGGTCATGGACTATTGCTCTTTATAAAATAACAAAAAACTTTTTTTTCATCGTCATATTGGCTATGGAAAAAAAGGGTTAGTGGGAATATGGTGTCAAGTTTCCCCAAATATCCCTATGTTAATGAGCACTACCTACATAGCCAATACTTTGAACATGGCCTTAGACTTATGTAGTTCTACCTTATGTGTTGGCTTGTGTGTGGATCATGAAATATGTGATAAGCAAGTACAATAGTGACCTAGCTTGTAACTTAGAATATATAACTCTTAGAATGCTCCTTCAATACTTCAGGCATGTAAATATGTTGTCTCTATGACTGATATGGAAATAAGAGAAAATAGTGGAGCTTTTGATCACTTGAGTACTTGATAAAATGTAATCAGTTCTACAAGGATGGGGAAATAAACATCTAAATTTGGATCAGATTATAGTTTGTTGTGGAGTGTACTATCAAGTTTAAAATTGCCTAAGGACAAATAATCTGAAGAAAGGAGATCTATAATATCCCCAAATACAATGGCGACCATAAACATGAACTACATTAATGTAAATAATTCACCAATATAATCGTCTAAACTATAAACAATTAAATTAACTACAATAACAACTAAATTAAATAAATTATCCATATGGGAAGGAACACCACATTTAATGCAAGGAATAAAAGTTATATTAATGCAAGTCATCCCAAATTTAATATCTCAAATCAAAATATTGTACATTAATTTGTATTTCTCAAAATTCCTTTTTAAAATTTGAAATAAAAATATTCAATGAATATAAAATTATGTTCTTATTAACAAGATAATAAATTTATATAAAAAATAATGTTGTATAATGATAAAATGTGTAATGTAGAATTTTGGTTAAAAATATTCTAATAGAGAAATCTCAACAGGTTTCATCCTTGAGGGCTTGATATCAAGGGGTTTCATCCTCAATTATAAAAGAAGAGGCTGTTACCTAAACTTCAGATAGGGGAATGAAGGTCAAATCTAAATATATATCATTTTCCTTCACCAAGTTCTTATAAATGCCCTTCATAGCTTTGCATCAAATGATGTGTCTCTTTTCCAAAGTGATGTGTCTTTTCATCAAATGGGATGACTTGTATTAATATAAATTCTATTCCTTGCATTAAATGTGGCACTCTTACCCATATGGATGATTTATTTAATTTAGTTGTTGATGTAGTTAATTTAATTATTATTGGCTTAGACAACTACATTGGTGATTTATTTACATTAATGCAGTTCATGTTTATGGTCTCCTTTGTATTTAGGGATATTACATACCTCCCTTCTTCAGATTGCTTGTCTTCAAGAAAATTTAAACCTAATAATACACTCCACAACAAACTATAATCTTCTCCAAACTTAGATGTTTCTTTCCCCATCCTTATAGAATTGATTGCATTATTATTAGATTTCTCTTTCAAGGGAATATTAAAACTATTATTTATTGGATCCCATAGCCTTTTGCCATTATAACCATTGACATAATTATTAATGAGCTCTTGGCTGAGCATAATAATCATGTGACCTTTACGTACTCCAAATTGATCATTTCTTGGGCTGCTAATGACCTGTTGAAGCTCATTTGTCACCAAATATGCCCTTACTATCTCCATTAATGACTCACCTCCACTGTCTATGAAGAAAAATCTTTTCTTTGTGATATTATGGAGACCAAGAAATGGTTCATCTTTGATAAAAGATTCATACCTATTTTCATTGTGATAATAGGATGAATTTATGGTTGTTATAAGATGATTCAAACATTTGTTTGGCTATTCAAATTCAATAACCATCACCTCCAACTTGAGCTCAGAGAATTATTTGAGTGGTGTTGTTAGGAGTTTCTTTAACACTAAATAGTTTACTTCTACCAGTTGCTACTGCAACTCAAGGTTGTTATCTAAATCATTATCAACCATCCAAATTTTATGCTCCTTTGGTAGCTACTCTGTGATGACTTGTTTGACCAAATTTGTCTACCATTCATCTTCCTTTGGTACATATTTCCCATATAAATGAAAAAAATCTATGAATGCCAATTCATCCTTTATCATAGGATCAAGTTTTAAATATTTATTATGACATGCATTAATATCATTGAAAATCAACTTGGCCTCATTTTCTTCATGTATTGGTTCCTCTCATTAAAGGAATGTGGGCATGGTTAGGCGTACATAAGTCCTTTATGGGAGACCTTCATGACTATTATTAAATGTATAATCATGTTATGCTTGTGATGATCTTCCCTCACCATTAGAATTCTGAGTTAGCAAGTTATTCAATTGCTACATTTATTGAACTAATTATGACATCAACTTATATACTTGAATTTATCCTTGGGCCCACTAGTCAAACTATATATCATTTATGTTTTTTATGTTCACCTTACAATTTGAATTCAAAAACCTTATCAAAACCCTTAGGCTAGCAAGATGTAAAGCTATAATACCATTGTAAAATCCCAAATATTAATATTATACATTAATATAGATTTCTCATAATTCCTTTTTAAAGTTTAAAATACTAATATTTAATGAATATAGAATTATGTTCTTATTAATAAGATAATAAATTTATATAAAAAATAATATTGTATAATGATGAAATATGTAATGCATAATTTTGGTTATAAATATTCTAATAGAGAACTCTCAAAGGGTTTCATCCTTGAGGGGTTGATATTAAGGGGTTCTATCCTTGTATATAATAAATGAGGGGTTTCATCCTGAATTATAAAATAAGCTATCAAGAGGTTTTGTCCTTGTATCTAATAAATGAGGTGTTTCATCCTCAATTATAAAAGAAGAGGCTATTGCTTAAACTTTAGATAAGCGAATGAATGTCAAATCTAAATATATATCCTTTTGCTTCACCAAGTTCTTATAAATGTCCTTCATAGATTTGCATCAAATGTTGTGTCTCCTTTCCAAAGTGATGTGTCTTTTCATCAAATGGGATGACTTGCATTAATATAAATTGTATTCCTTGCATTAAATGTGGTGCTCCTTCCCATATGGATAATTTTTTTAATTTAGTTGATATTGTAGTAAATTTAATTGTTTTTGGTTTAGACATTTACATTAATGATTTATTTACATTAATGCAGTTCATGTTTATGGTCTCCTTTGTATTTGGGGATATTATAGTTGCCTTGGTCTCTTTAGGCTTGTTATAGATTCTAAATGAATGAGGTTTGATATTATTTTTATACCAATCCTCTTGGAGAATATCTCACATTAAATCACCTAGGCCAACCCTTAGGATACATTTAATTTATAAATTGAATTACTTTAGCAAACTAAAAACTTGCATCAGGTAAGGACACTTACATCGACATAGGCATCTGACTAGGATGTAAATGTTCAAGAAGTAGAAAAATAGGTGGTTGGGTTTTTAATTTCTTAATCACATTTTCATAGGTTCTAAAGTGTATACATAACAAGATTGTGTGCTAGCCTTCATGCAAGATTATGGTCTTACATGCTCACCTAAAGCGCACAACAAGAGACTAGTTCTCATGGGTTATGTTGCTTTGTAACAAGCTAGTCATATACTTGAGTTTATTCATATATCTGATTAATAATTACATAGAAAAATAAATACACTACTATAGGCTTTGACTCAATAATCACCACCACTAAGAACATAAACAAAAATGCTATGCAGTTCAAAGGATTGTCAATTCATTATACATGTTCCATACATCCCATTACAAAAGATAAACATCAAAATTAGTTAATCTAATCCATAGTTCATACTCAAATGTCACTTAAACATAAACAAACAACACCTAAAATTCTTTTAATATCCATGAGTCTATATTATATAGTTATAATATTCTATCCATAATCGATCACCTTACATGATTCCACATAGGGGTATTTATACTTATCTTTTCTTGACCAAGTAGTACATAAGAAATGACAACATGGGTGATTGGATAATAAACTCATAGTAGACTGAGAGTCATGGTAGTATTTTAATTATTTTATCCTATGGACCCATGCCTCTACACCCCCTATATTCTCATTTAATGCTAGATCCTTAATGCCATGTGTCCTCTTTATGGGCCAGTGCAGAACTTATTATGTTTAAATTATGGATGGTTCTTGAGAATCACTTCTCAACCATATCCCACTTCCTATGTGCTCCCCAAGTCTTTTGTTTCTATTCTAAGTGATATGATCTTAAGTTCCTTATATTTATGTTCTATATTTGAGTGGGTATTCTAATGCTGATACTTTTGTGCCCTTATCTTTTTACACTTCATTGCTTTTGTGTCATGGTCTTCCTATGCCAGGCAAGTTTTACACCATGGTCTTCCTGTGCCCTACTCCTCTCACATTGTGCTAGTTTCATGCCAAAATACCAAAATACTTAGCCAAAATTTGGGGTCCAACATCACCCTACACTATGCTCTTAGTCTATCCTAGATTAAGTCTTAGTTTTGGCCTCAACAAAAAACTTAAGCCTAGTTTGTTCAATCTACTTCCTGACACTATCCCCATGTGACAAAGTGTCAAGCAATTTTGATGTTATTTATTCAATAGAAACCTTTGATTTATTCATTATCCTTCTTGACCAATTGGTCAAGGGATGCACTGGTATCCTTCTAAATTTATTCTAATTGTGAGACCTTAATGATAACCTATCCTTGAAGAGTTTCAAAATTGGTATTGAGTTGCTATCAATGTGTATTTATTATCTCCTCCATAGAACTAACATCTTTTAATTCCTTCACACACTCAGCATGATCATTTATTAAGAGGGCAACATCCACTAATTGTTATCAGTAAGACTCCTCTATGTTGAGTCGAGCCTCCAAAACTTTATTAAGTCATGCCAATTTTTCAAAAATCCCATCCAATATAAGGTCTACTTCCCTGAATCTTTTGAGAGCATGCTTATAGATCTCCACTACCTTAGTAAACTATTCTGCCACCCATAATGCTTCATTCCTTGGTGTAGGTCATTCTTTGTAGAATTTTAATAGGAGATTCACTAGGGTATCTAATTTATCTACAACTTCTTTATCTAGAGGCACTCCATCTATAAAAGATAAGAAATAGAATTAGTTAATCTGATCCACAATTCATACTCAAATTTCACTTAAACATAAACACACAACACCTAAAATTTTTGTAATATCCACGACACTATATTATATAATTCTAATATTCTATCTATAATCGGTCACCTTACATGATTCCACATAGGGTTATTTAAAATACTTATTTTCTCTGACCAAGTAGTACATAATAAAGGACAATATGGGTGATTTTCTAATGAACTCTTAGTAGACTAAGAGTCATGGTAGTATTTTAATCATTTCTCCTAAGGACCTAGGCCTCTATACCCCATATAGTCTTGTTTGATGCTATATCCTTGTTACCATATGTCCTCCTTTTTGTGGGCCAATGTAAAAGTCATGATGGTTAAAGTATGGATGGTCCTTGAGAATCACTCCTCAACTATATACCACTTCCCATGCATTCCCCAAGTATTTCACTATTGTTTTGAGTCCTATTCTCTTGATTTCATCATAGTTTTGATTGGGTCTTCTCATTTTGATACTTCTATGCCCTTGTGTTTTTATGCCTCACTAGTTCTACACCATGGTCTTCCTATGCTAGGCTAGTTCTATGCCATGGTCTTCATGTGCCCTTCTCCTCTCAAATCATTCTAGTTCCATGATAAAATAACAAAATATTTAGCCAAAATTTGGGGTCCAACATCACCCCATATTATGATCTTAGTCTATCTTGGATTAAGTCTTAGTTTCAACCTCAGCTAAAAACTCAAGCCTAGTTTGTTCAATCTACTTCCTAACACTATCCCAATATGATGAAGTGTCAAGTAGTTTTGATGTTATTTATTTAATCGCCACATTTTATTTATTAATCTTCTCAGGTTGCTTAGGACACTCATTGGCCTTCTTGACCAATTAGTCAAGGGATGTGATGGCATCCTTATAAACTTATTTTGATGTTGAGACCTCAATGATAACTTATCCTCAAAGAGTTACAAAATTGGCATTGAACTACTATCAATGTGCATTTATTATCTCCTCCATAGATTCAAAATATTTGAATGCCTTTGCACACTCAACATGATCCTTTATTAGGAGGGAAACATCCACTAACTATTACCTTTGAGACTCCTCTATGTTGAGCTGAGCCTCCAAAACTTTATTAGGTCATGCCAATTTTTCAAAAATCCCATCCAAGATGGGGATTACTTCCCCAACTCTTTTGAAATCACACTTATAGACCTCCACTACCTCAGTAAACTATTATGCCACCAATAATGATTCATTCCTTGGTGTAAGCTATTCCTTGTAGCATTTCAATAGGAGATTCACCAGAGTCTCCAATTTATCTACAACTTCTTCATCTAGAGGCACTCAATCTGTCAATGTTGATTCTTGACCCAAAATGGATTTACATAAACTCAAAGTTTTTACTTTGGCCTCTATGGATTCCTTTATTTATTGTCTTAAAGCATCCACTTCTTTTTTGAGTGCCTCTCGAGCAAAAACCTCTTTCTCATACATTGCCACTACTTGGCCATGTTTCTTTTCTACATCATGCACAGTAGAATCTAAAAGTATGTTTTGGCACATGACTTCAAAAGCCATTTATAAATAATGTAGCACTAAATTACAGAGGGGAGAACTTTTGGAGATCAACCCATAGTGGATTTGGTGCTTGAGAATATATAAGGAGGTTGTCTTGAGGGATCTTAAAATGGTGTTATTCATTATACATGTCCAAAAGGAAGGACATTTATTACCTTGTATCAATAGTTAATTCCTAGGGGAGGAAATCCAACCATAATTAAAACATCTTATCTAGGATACCTATTTGATATTGAACATGTAAATTGGTGGACATTTCAATCAAAGGTGTTTCTCCTTCAAAAATAGTATGCTCCTTGCCTTTATTTGGGTCATGCTCAATGATTTTGACATCTATGTTGATAGCCAAAGAAGTGTTACCAATGGTCATCTTGATCATCTACTAATTATTGTAACCATCCCCCTCTTCACCAAATGGATCCCCAATGTCTAATTGTGCATCATCAAAGGTGGTCTCCTCTTCTCATGTCATGGAGGGTGTATTTTTAGAGTTAGAATCCTCCATTGATTCCTTATAGCTTTCAGGTTCTTCTTATACTAGTTTTCGAGGGGGCAATGGTACTGAACCCTCAGGTTCTTTCTCTAGTGTACTTTGTAAAGCATGCCTTGAAGGGTAAATCTTTAGTGGTGATGCCTTTGGTGAAAAAGTTCTTGGAGGTGAAGCTAGTGGTTGAGAATCCCATGAAGGTGAAACACTATTTGGGGAAACTCATGGTGGTAAACGTATATATGGTGGTACCTAGATAGTCTTCTACCATTTTGGAGGATCCTACCATGAACTTGTACTGGCATCATGCCTATCCCACTTTTTCTTCACAATTTGTGGTACTGATGGAAGTTTTTGTCTTGTATGATATGTACCTGTTGAAGACTTCTTCTTGGGTTGTATCATGTAAAATAAATTATGTACTTATTCTCCCACCATGGTTTACTTGACCTTAATATTGGTCTAATCAATCTCTCACTTCTCTCTATAAGCCTTCTTTCTAGGATAGACATACATCTTCCATAGAGTGTGAATCTCCAAGTCATTTTGATCCACTTCCAAGGTGAGAGGTTATGCATTAAAAATGCAGTTTACTGAATCGATAAAGTACTAAACTGAAAAAGGCATAAGGTAGATTAAACCACATTGATAATTATCTAAAAGGGACCATTTTGAGGTGTGCCAAAGATAAATGTTGATTTATGGTAAACTAGGCTTGTTCACCAACCTAGATGCATAAGTATTTAGGAATGCACCATTCATTCCCAAAGGCCTCCTTCATACAATCATACCATGATTTCATATATTTTTTTTAAAGTGGGAATGATGTGCCTAGGGTATGTGAATACCTTATAGTGCTTAGTAGGGGAATTGTATTCAGGTGGATATGCCCACTTTAGCTCTCATGAGGTGTAGTTTGGTACACCAATCTCATTAAATACCATTAACAACATAAATACCCCCATGGAAACCTATGATTTGATGGCTATTCTATGCACCCTCTATAATTTTATGGGGAAAATACATTGCCCAATTATATTTTAGGCCCTTAGTTACCTAGTGACCGATGTAGAGGTGAGCCATATTTACCTCTTTCTATCAATTAGTGCCACTGATCTTAGTCATGACTATTCACATGGATACTCAGATGATAAGAGCTTGTAGGTTCTTAATGTGCATGGCATGGTCTTACTTTTGGTACATGAGTGTCCTTTTTTTTTTCCTATTTCATCTGAATCCTCCAAGTTAAACTCTACATCCATTTTGGATCACTATACTCCTGAAAATTTACTTATTCTCTCTCGAGTAATCTTCATGCTACACCCTAAAAGTAGAGTTAGTCCTCATAGATGTGCAAGAGTAAAAAATTAAGTGCTTCCATAGGTTTTCCAAATTATGAAAGGTTGAATAACTGAAATAACCCTGTAGTGTCTAAGGCAGAGATTTTTTTTGAGGTCATACCCCAATTAATTTTTGATGTTATGGTGCTCAACCTGATAGTAATTTTACAACTCAACTTCATTTCATGGTTGATAGTGGTTGTAGTTGAATATGGTGTAAGAGGGTACTTTTGAGACCTAATTTTATACATGCAACATCATCTCTAGGTATTACATTTATTTTATCATTAACAGTGGGGGTGGAGGTGCTTGTGCCTTCTTTACTTGATGTGTCATCCCAAATTCTTCAACTTTCACATGTTGTGCTTTTTCTTCATATGTCTCTTCTCTAATTAGCACTACTTCCACCCCAAGTGATACTTCATCTTTTGGTATGGTTGGCAATGGGTCTCTTCTCAAGGCCTTTTTCTTAGGCTACATCACCTTTCATGGACCCTGAAGGTTGAGGTGTAGCCATCCAATGTTCCCAAAATAATATGTGATTTTGGTGTATATAACTCAACGTTTTCTACTTCATCAGCCTATAATGGTGGATGTCTACCCCTATAACTTTCAACTACAAATTCTCTCTATCATAAGTCATTATTCAAGGTTAGCTTTGTGCTTTATTACTTAGTTTAATGTTCCCCACAATAGCTATTTATAGGATTTTGATGCTCTAACTTGTACTTGCTCTATAACTAGGCTTAGTTCACTCTTTGACTTTGTATAACTCTAAAATCAAAGGTATAAAGTAAAAAAAGCTCTCATGTCCTTTTATAGGTTTGAGGAGGTAACCTGCATTAACTCCCCCCCCCCCACCCCCATATTTTTGACCATCACCTCTCATTATTAATGAATTTGTGATGGCCATCACTCTTCGACCATCACTTCTCAACATTAATGCATTTAATGATATTGTCTTATCATGATGATGACACATATATCAGTTTTACTATTCCTTTCTCATTAATGACACATCTTATTTTATGATTTTCTTTGAAGTGGATGACAACTGTGTCCCACACTTTTTTTGGAGTGGAAGACAACTGTTCGACTTTCCAAATTTTAAAACTATTGGTGGGAATCTCTTATCCTATGGCTTTCTAAATTATATTTAACTTACTTACCTTAAATTGTGCATGCATCATGAATCATGAATACATGTATTACCTTTTACCCCATGCTAAAAGTGTGTCATGGTCCTCCATGAAATTACAAATATAAAAATAAACAAACTTGTTACAAAAATAGATGTGGCACATGACTAAGGCAATGATTTTATTAAAAATAAGAAATCCTAAATTAATGAAATAAGCCTTATTCTTACAAAATTTATACTATTAAGAAGAGAAATATGGCCATAGTCGACTACTATTGTAATGTCTAGGAAGAAATTGGCCATCCAATCTTTATAAATGACAAGCACTGGTAGGTCAAATTCTATGAATGGAAATAGGACCATCCTAGTGAATATTAAGTTTTCTAGAATGGCATACAAACTTGGAATTGTAGAGCAAGGCTTTCATTCTAGGGGTAAATATCTTATGCTTGATGTGTCGACAGTGCCATGCTTTTTGTTTGCATTTCTCCACATCTTGACTCTAAAAATCAAGGAAATGAGATTCATCCAACTACAACAAAGAATCCAAGTGTGTTTTTAATGATGACTCCTCATCTAATTGTCTAATGCACATAATACAAAGAGATGGTACCAAGAATTCAACTAGTAGAACCATTTCTTTAACATATACTAGATTGAATAGTGTGTTCTTGTTCAAATACTTATAAGTTATTCAGTAAGCCCAAAGTACTATAGATACTCTATCATCCCAGTCAGTTCAACTAATATTATAAATTTTTGAAAGTGTTGTGCCTAATATTTTATTAAGTACCTCAGTAGAGTGCCATTTTTTGGGGGATGATATGGTGTTATTTTGTGATGAATAATTATGAACTCAACAAGTAGAATGTGAATAGTTTCATTGAGGAAATGTGTACCACAATCACTAGTAAAACTTAGTGGGAATCCAAAATGGGTTATGATATCTTCTGATATGAAGCACATAGAAGTAATAGTAGTATAATCCCTTGTTGGGACAACTTTAGCCTAACACATGAGATAATTAGTTGTTATAATGATATAACAGGAACTTGTACATTGTCCAGCTAGATTGATGAGTCTAACAACATCAATATCCCACTTTTCAAATGGTTCTTGAGATATAATTGGATGTAAGGGCATGAAATCTCAACAATTTGGTTTTTCCATGCATAGATAAATATCAAACTTCCTAACATACATCTTGACATACTAGAAAAGGGTAGGCCACCCTAATTTGACCAATAGTACCTTACACATAGTAGCCTCTCCAACATAATGTCCACTTGTTATGCCCTCATGAACTTCTTGGAGTAATTTAGAGTACTCATGTTTCATGACATAGCATCAAAGAATTTTATCTGAGCCAAGTTTTTAGAGATCCCCTCCAATGATTTGGAAAGGTATGATGTGGACCATGAGTTATTTTTGAGCCTATGAAGTCAGGCAATTGGGCACTACACTAGTAGTTAAAAAGCTATAATATCTTCCAATTACTTAAGAACATGAGAAACATGAAATATTTGAACATTCAGTAGGTCACCTTCAATGGTGTGCATTGGTTATTCAAAATCAAATAGATAAATATGGTTAGGGTCATAATTAGTTTTTCCTGGTTTGACTATGATAGAGAATTGAAATTCTTGAAATAACACTATTCAGTGGTAGATGTGTCCATGAAGCATAGGTTTATTTACCAAATATTTTAAATCTTTATGATCAGTATAGAATATAAATGGATTTGCCAACAAGTATTGTTGAATTTTATATAGAGCATAAATCATTGATAGTTCTTCATACTCTATGGTGGTGTAATTTTGCATAGCTAGAGTAAGCTTTCTACTAGAAAAATAGATAGGGTGATCACAATTACCTTCACCTAGTTGTGCAAGGATTTTACCAGCTACTATTCTAAAGGCATCAACATGGACATGGAATGGTTGTGTCTAATTAGAGAACCATAAAATTGGAGTGGTGACTAGTTTGTATTTTAAGGCCTCAAGGGCTTCTTGGCAAGATCAGGGCCAAATAAAGTGCTCATTATGTTTTAGAAGTTCCTCTAAAGGTGTGATAATATTTTCATATCCTTGAATGAATTTCTTATAATAACTGGTATGTCCTAGAAAGGCATGAACTTTACATTGAGAATTTGGCACTCAGAGGCAAACAATGATAGATACTTTTTACAAGTCTACCAAAAGTCCATCTTTGCAGATAATGTCCTAGAATAACACCAAACAGTGTGGTAAAAATACACTTCTTTAGATTCAATGATATTTGTAGTACTTGACAATGCTCAAGCATGAGTCATATACTAGAATAATGGTCCTTGACCAAGTCATAGACTGTCTATTCATCCAAGTAGACTTGAAAAAATTTATGAATGAAATATTTAAAGGCCTAAAAGGTTATATGGGAAAATATAGTAGGTGTGTTCTTCAAACCAAAAATCATGATGGTATATGCAAAGGATCCCCATTTGGTGGCAAATATAGTCTTAGGTTGATCCTCCACATTTATTTGGACCTGATGGTACCAAAGAATAAAATTATGAAAATATAAATTTCACTCCTAATGACGCTTTCAAGGATTTATTCTATGAATGGCATTGAGAAGGGATCAATAATGCAAGATGCATTAAGTATATGGTAATGAATGCAAATCCTAATGTGTACATATTTTTTTATACTTATGACCATGGAACTAACCCACTCAAATTCATCAATTGGCGTGATCACTCTAACACATAACATACTATCAATTTCTTCCTTTTCATATGCCCGTAGATTTGGATTCATCCTATATGGCCTTTTCTTGACTAGTCAAACATCATCAACTAGTTTGATATGCATTTTTATTAGAGATGGATGAACACCGTTCATCTCACTATAGCTTCTTAGGAAGACATATTGGTATTATTTTAATAACTCAAACATGTTTAAAACTTCTATGTCAATCTAGTAATTACCTATGGTAGCTATTTTTGGTTCTTCCTCTGTGCCAATGTTACACTAGATAGTTTGAATTGGTTATGAGTAAGGGTGGTCTATATCAAGACTAGCATAATGAATAGTTCATGTGCCATAGTCTGTAGGGACATCTAAATGATTTTCCAATAGATTAGGTGGGTTGGACCCTTCACCTTCATCTACCTAAAATACTAGTTTTTTGCTTCCCTAAGTGTATCTCTTCATGGCATTCCTGATTAAAGATAGGGTCTGGCATAGGAATGGGTTATGCAGATGGATCATTAAAGATAACTAGACCTTCTTTTAGGACATTCTGGATATATCTCAAGTGATCTTTAATGGGATTAGGATCTCCAAAAACTACTTCATGCATAGCCGAGAGAGTGAGGTGCAAATCCATTCTCAGAGATGAATAATAGAATGTTGTGCTCATGCTCTCTTTCAATAGATGCCAAAAATGAGTACCCATATTTCATTCTTCATGAACATACCATGATCTAGCCCAATTTTTTAAAGTTCCATAAAAAGCATGTACCTAGAGGTACTCTATTAATAAATACTCTTCAATCCTCCACATGGATTTAGAAGATTCTATGTGTGGCTTAGGTGCTTGTACTTTGCTATAGTTGATTGTACACCATATTTGGCTATCATGATGAAAATAATGATGTAAAGTAGAGTGTACTTGTTCCTAATGGATAAGTCATTCATTATGGGTTCACCACCACCTTACTATTGTACTATCATAAAGATGAACCAATGATCATATACGATCATTTTTAGAGTTATAGAGGTCTTCAAGGCACTGTATAAAGTTAACAACTTCCATTTGTCTGTGAAACTTAGGAGTTTCATCAAGTCTTTCTAATGGTGCATCCATAATTGGTCCTCACATAACTTGTCTAGTAACAAGGTAAACAAACTTATGGCATTTATGATACTAGTTCATAATGTTTTCACAACTACCAATGGCACCACATACTCTTCTAGTGAGGTCATAGTCATCATGGGCCCAAAACTTACAAGCATTACTTGAGGTATCATAAAGGGACTAGGTGTCCATCCATCAGAGGATGCCATTGGGATTAGGATCATGCTTTTTACCATCCCTAGTTGTGACATTATAGATGTGGTTAATATCTCACTCCACATTAATAGGTTTTATGTATGGGGGCCCATATGTTTGATCTTAATGGAATAACAACATGTTGATTAGTATTATCAAAACTAATGTAATGTTTTTTGAAACTTAAGTATGTATTGTTTATATAACACCAAGGTCACCCCAATAGAGTTGTAAAATCATCTGCCTCAACTAACTCAGGAAATTTAAAGTTAGCTATGAAAGGTACTCTAAGGATATTGACCATTGCATTCTTAAGGATGCCACTTAGTAGAGCATGAGTTTAATTAGCCATAAATAATATGTATAGTGATGGTTGTAATGTTAGACTAGCCATTTACACCATGCATCCTTTATGAGGAAGTTAACCTCAACACTAGTGCTAAATAAGATGTCCCTAATCACCTAACTGTTGATGGCATCATTCACAAATATTTCTTTGTCCTCTCGAGGAATATGAGGAGTAGGGGTATCTTACCACCAAGTATGATTCAATAAATGATCCTCAGTTTGTCAAATTAATTGAGGTTGAGTTTTAGTTGGTGTTTGTACTTGATTTTTAATCTGAGTACTCAATTTTGGGACAATGCCATTATCTAATATATGATTTCAAAGTTATTAAAAATCATCTCATGCCATGTTTTGAGGTTGTATTGCCTTTTACATATCAACACATTATGTTGCTTCTTGGTCCTTAAGGAATTGAATTTATCCTTGTAGTTCCCATACCAACATCATATTATCTTGGAGTACATCCTTCTATTGTTGGGCATCAAGATACTTCCTTGCTTGAGGCTCTTCACACTGTACCTTCTCAATAAGAGTAGATGTAGACTGAGATTATACATTACTACATGTAGTGATATTCACCTATTAAGCTATTGGGGTGATTGAGCATGACCACTAGTAAGGTTTATCAATGTGAATCATACCTACACCTTTTTCATTTATTTCCTTAGTGATATCCATGTATAGGTCATTACATTCTTCCAATCGATGCTCCTTTTTACAAAAAACACATGTTGGATAAACTAGATAATCCTATTAGTATTAGTCTAGGGATCCACACTTATAACATGCTCTTGGTGGGAAATGACCACCTCCTCATCCTTACCCTCAACCTCATCTATTATAGTCACCATTATCTAGATTGTTGAACATAGAGTTTTAGTGTGTACCTTGCATGCATGCCTCATGAATATCACTAATAAGCCAACAATAATTTGTATCATGGGTGTAGGCATCACATATTTTGTAATATTCAAACACCTTATAATGCATAGACCACTATAAGAGAGGACAAGAGCATACATCATGTTCTTTGTGGAAAATTTCAAAAAATTGCTTTAGTATAGTGTGGATGTCCTTGTGTGGGCAATTACTTCGATTATGACCTTCAAACTCATAATCAGTATACCAAAGACTATTAAAAGTGTCATACACATTATTTTTAATTAAATTTTCTAGTTGTGATGCCATTGATGTTATTTGGGCTTCCATAAAAGGATTGATTCTAGTGTCAATACTACCAATAATGTCAGCATGGAGGGCAGCTTTTAGAATTTCACGTAGGCTAGTAAAGGTCTTCTAGGATAGTGTTCATCTAAAGGGAAGAAAAAAATCTCCCATAAACCATTATGCATGCTGAGCATCATTAATTTCAAATGAAATCTTTGACATAAGTGTTTTGAACCATGCATCATATTCTTATATACTTTTAGTGAGCTCTTGCTTTATATCTTTTAGTTCAACAATACTTTGTTGATCAAATTTGATAATGTCAAATTCTTAAAGGAATGTTATTTTGAGCTGATCATAGTCAATTACTACTTATTGAGGATCAAAATTACTATATCATTGTGCACTCTCTCCAAAGTGAGGTTATGAATTATGTGGCCTTTCACTCAGAAGAAGTGATGCCTCATGCTCTCCAAATGAGTTCGCACTTATGGACATGCTCCACAACATTCTCCACACCCTAATATTTAGGTAGGTGATGTATCATTTTATAATGAATAGTTGGCAGTGAAGGTGCTTATGCTAGTGGCTATTGAAATTTACTAGATCTTATTCCTTGAGAGGGAAGTGCACCACTTACTCTTGTGATACCTCTTAGTCCTCCTCCAGTGCCTCCATCAACAACACCCATGATATGGGGTATAATATCTAGTTGATTAATAATATTTGGGAATGTACTCTATCCATTAATAATTCCAGGTCCACTAGACATCCGAAGTTGAGCCATGAAATTTTATTGAAGAGGAAAAAAAGTGTTAATTATGAATGAGTTATAATTGGTTTAGCTATAATTTTCATTATAGAATCAGTGTCTGATTCTACACTATTTTTATCCTAATTATGTATATGTAATTCATTTAGTTCAAAAACATGAGTGAGCACTATGGTTTGGGAACTTGGTTGGTTCAGAATTAGTTATTGAATCTCTTCTATCTGGCTAGTTTCTCCTTCATATGATAAAATTGGCATGGGGCATCATTCAAAAGTGATGGATTCCTATTTGTGCATTCTCAGTTCCCTTCAGACCCTAACAACACTTCCTGAGTTCTCTTGATCCCTTCCCATGCTACTTCCTCTTATGATCCTCTATCTAACCTCATAATATTTTTGCTTTCATAATACCCACTAAATGAATACCATTACAAACCTAAAATTCTTTACCAACACTTATATATTCCCCTTCCAACCATGTAGATCATGCTAAGATGGATTTATCCATCCATTGGTAGAGTTTTGAGTCCACAATCAATGAAAAATTTCTTGACTTATAGTGGAAAATGTCTAATATACTGACCATGTGGCTCTCAGAGAAGTTGGAACTTAGCTTATTCAGGATAAGAGTAAGTGGTTATAACATACTCTAGAATGTATCTATTCAACATTCCTCCCCACTAGATATTAACATCTCATGTCCATGATGTTCCTAGTCATGCTAAATCCCTTTGATGTTCTAAAGTATAAGCTTTTCTTCTCCTAAAATTTTGCGATCAACCTTGAGCATAAGTAGATATCCAAGCATGTAAATGAATAGGGACTTCAAAAAATAAGGTTTCATATAATGTTCTATAGAGATTTTGTTCCATCCACTGACGTGCAAAAACTCTTGATTCAAGATAAGGAATTACAAAATTATCCTCGACCACGGTAATCTGTTGTTCAATAATTTCAAGGGCTATACGTTTAAGCATCTTTCATTATTATGCATAAAACACTATAGGTCCTAGTAAAAGAACTAAAATTTTAGGTTTTTAATCTCTTAATCACATTTTCTTAGCCACTAAAGTGTAGTCCCAACAAGCTTGTGTGCTGGACCTTCATGCAAGACTGTGGTCTTACATGCTCACTCAAAATGCACATCAAGAGACTGGTTCTTGGGGGCTATGTTGCTCAGTAATAATCTAGTCATATAATTTATTATATTCATATTTTAATTAGTAATTACACATAAAAATAAATACATTACTATAGGACTTGAATTAATAATCACCACCACTAGGAACATAAACAAAAATTCCATGAAGTTCAAAGTATTGTCAATTCATAATGTATTTTCTATACATCCCATTACAAAAGATAATCAATAGAATTTGTTAATCTGATCCATAGTTCATACTCAAATTACACTTAAACATAAACACACAACAACTAAACTTATTTTAATATCCATGAGTCTATATTATATAGTTTTAATATTCTATCCATAATCAGTTATATTACATGATTCCACATAGGAGTATTTATACTTGATTTTCACTGACCAAGTAATACATAATAAATGACACAATGGGTGATTGGCCAAAAAAATATTAGTAGACTAAGAGTCATGATGGTATTTTAATCATTTTTTCCTAAGGACCTGGGCCTCTATGCCCCCTATATTCTCATTCGATACTAGATCCTTACTTCCATATGTCCTCCTCTTCACAGGATAATGCAAAACCCATGATGGTTATAGTCTAGATGGTCCTAGATCATCACTCCTAAACCATATCCCACTCCCATATGCTCCCACATTCTTTCAATGGTGATCCAAGTCCTATGATCTTAGGTTCCTCATAGTTATGTTTTGTCTTTAACTGGGTCTTCTCATGCTGATACTTCCATGCCCTTGTCATTTTACACCTCATTGGTTTTGTGCCATGGTCTTCCTATGCTAGGATAATTATACACCATGGTCTTCTTATGCCCTAATATTATTTCATCATGATGGTTTTAATCTAAAATACCAAAATAATTATCCAAAATTTGGGGTCTAGTGAATGGTTATTGATTCAATTGGTGAAGTTGTATGGCTCACGAAGAGCCCACTAGGGATAAATAATTCTTGCTGCTAGCAAAAATTGACATGTAAAAAGGGATGAATCTGAGATCGTGCCTTAGGAAACTTTGGTGGAATGGATATTCCTTAGTCCCTAGATCTTAGCTCAAGATCATCACATAAAGTGTGACTCATCGAAAAAAATTTGGGGTCTAACACTGGTGCAGGTCTATAACTTGCGGAGATGGTTGATAAATAGGTTTATAACATTTTGGGAAAGATAGAAGGTCTAAGTCATCATAATAAAATTGGTTGGATTAAAATATAATCAATTAGGCATAGAGATGTAGTGTATGTGATCCTTCTGGCAATGGGAGAGGTCTAGAAGCTAAAGGTACATACATGATATGTATTTGCCATATGTACAAGACTAAGGCATTATATAATTTAGAAATAGTGTCTACAAATTTGAAACATTCAAATTTTATAAGTTATCATTTAAGAAAGAAAAGACACTCAAATAAAATTTTCTAATATAAATCATGATTATAACTAAGCAATAACACACTGAAAAGCATATATAAATCCAATATAAGATGATAAACTAGGGTCCAATTTAATTATATATATCAAAATTCACCTCAAACTCAAAAAATCAATAATACTTCTGTTTGGTAAACCCTACAAGGTATGTCCTTTTGAAGAAGATAAGGCTTCACCATTTTTAAAATCTCTTTATAGTTGATAAAAAAAGAAGCAAAATGGATATCTACTATTTAACAATGTAAGAAAGTAATTTAGATCTACCCTAGTTGGTGAAAATAGGAAACAAACATAATTTTAAATTTATTTGACAAGTAATGGACAATATTAGAAATAAAAGTGATGTAACAATATCATATAATTATCAATCATTAATTATACAAGTGATTATGGATTGTGCATAGATATATGTATCTATGTGTGAAATCTAGAGTTTTGGATTGACAAGAATAGAAATGATGCTTTTTATTTGATTGTGCCTTTGGGAATAAAATATGTATTGAGCACATTTTTGGATTATATTTTTTTTGTTACTTCACAGTAGAATATCAAATAGGGTTTTTTTGGCATTTTGTATAAAAATGGACATACTATAGACACTATTTCTGAATTATATAACACCTCAATCTTGAATACTTAGAAAATACATATCATAGATGCACCTTCAACTTATAGACATCTTCCACTACTAAAAATATCACATACAATATCTCTGTATGCCTAATTACTTATCTCTTATTCTAACCTATGTATTCTAATGACTTTGACCTTATATCTTGCCCAGAATATTATAAACATGTTTATCTTTCATCTCTATAATTTTTGGTCATGCACATGTTCGTCAACAACCTTGACACTTTCATCCCAGTTAGACAACTATATCAATGCAAGTGTCTAATGCCATAAATTCATGAAATTTGCAAATGAAACATATTATTATGGTTGGTTAAGAGATTTAATGTGATATTTTCTCTAAAATGTATTGGTATAAATACAAGATTAATCGTCATTCATTCCCAACCTAGAAATGCCAATAAAGACCAAGGAAACTTATCAAAAACACTATATCAAGCATGCAAGTGAACAAAAAATTCATTATTTTCTCTTATTTCCATATCAGTCATAGGGGCAAATACATCTACAAGTCTAAAGTACTAAAGGAGCACCCTAAATGTTATATTTGCCAAGTTACAAGCTAGGTCACTATTATACTTAATTATCACACATTGCATGATTCACACATAATCTAACACATAGGGGATAAATACATAATTATGAGACCCTCTTGAGAGTATTGCCTATGTAGGAAGCAGTCATTGATAAAGGGTTGTTTGGGGTAGCTTGACACTGTGTGACCACTAATCCATTTTTTTAATAGCCAATACAAAGATGAAGAATTAAGGATTTTATTATTTGATAAGGAGAAATAGTCTATGATCCAGATCTGAATACACTAGAGTGAAGACAATGAAAAACCTAGAAACATCCATGTGGTCGTATCCAATTTTAACTAGTATTCTGTACTAGATACCTACATCTAGGTCAAACAATAGTATTGACATAACTATATTAGGTCGACATAAGTGTCTATAGCTACAAAGGTCAAATTTTTAGAATTAGATGACTATTTCATAACTAGCTAAGTATCTTATTTCATTGTAATATCTAGCATAGTTGTACTTTCTCTTCTTAGAATATTAGTATAATAAATCCAATATATGTTTATATTAGTTTAGTAAATAATTGTCCTAATTTAGAAATAATCTACCATCCTTATGCCCCAGGTTATATCTTCCCCCTTTAACCATAAATTCCCCACATCTATATTTTAGGGTTCAAAATTTGATGAACCAGACCTTTCATCCACCAAAACCTAGATTTTAATCTAGGTTTTCCTAATTATTTTCTTTGATTTCTAATTTTGATTATGATTTACATGGATTTTACAAGTTTAAAAAACCAAAACTTCTTTTCTATTTATATGTTCAATATGGATGCATGTGTAGTTCATTTATATTACAATTCATAATTTTAATAGTAAGCATAAAGGCATTTTATAATATTTCATTATAAGTATTAGGGAAAATAACATTGAACATTAATTTGAGGCCCTACACACTACCTACTTTTTAATACATCATGCCAAATGATTCAAACTCTAATATATTATTGGGACAACCTTAGACACATGAAATGTATGTAGTTCCATATAATTTTCATGCATGCTTAAAATTCATCCATTAGGGATTTCTTTACACATTTACAATGGATACTAATCCCTTCAAACATCATGTAATGGTCAAACAAATAAATGATCCTACACCACAATCTTATAAACCTAATTTTGGCCTTTGATATTTTCTAAAATATAGATACAAAGGACAAGGGTTTGGAAAACATAAGTAGGGTATATCTCAACCCTTCTCTCATAAAAATAACATATCATCAATTGATACACTATTACAAAAACTTAATCAACTAGTTTTATCCAATGCACCATAAAGACAATTTGCATAATTACCAGAGTCTCATGCTTCATTAATCCTACAACTTATAGAGTGTCATATTATATCTCTCACTTATATTATAGAGGTCTAAATGAGTAAAAATCTACCCAGATGATACGATACAAATGTTTATTATGACTATCACCAAGGCCCTAGGAATTCTATGAACATATGTTTTACCTTAAAGCATAAGATCCAAGACCTCATATATGACCAAAATATTACATTTGGTGATCCTGTTGACTATTCAATTCACCTTGGTCTCTTTGACACTTGATATGATTCTTCATGATGGCCTAAGGATAGGTATGTTAGGATTTATTGAGGTTCCTTAAACATTTTACTTTATTATATGGGGTATTACAATCCTTTTATGAGGTCATGGGATGACATTAGTCCTATAACAGGCCTATTGGGGTCATTTTTAAGGTAAATATGTATTAAAAGTATTATATAAAGTCTTGTTAACCTTGCCAAGTCCTATATTTATGATTAAAAACATTCAAACTACTCCTCACTACAAAACCTTATTAAAAGACATAATAAGTCATCAATTATGCTTATATTAGCCTTGTAGAGTCCTACTCAATTAATTTTCAATGTAGAATAGATAAAAACGTCTTGAA
This sequence comes from Torreya grandis, assembly GCA_037957365.1. Taxonomy (NCBI): domain Eukaryota; kingdom Viridiplantae; phylum Streptophyta; class Pinopsida; order Cupressales; family Taxaceae; genus Torreya; species Torreya grandis. Next base: position 4,242,642 of record JARHVA010000855.1, on the reverse strand, counting down.
AAGCACTCATAATGTCATAAAAAGGGCAAAAGTTCTAAAAGATTCATAAAATTCATTTGGAGGTTTTTAAACTTTTACATAAGTTCATTAAGTCCATACATATTGTCAAGAATGAATTTGACTTGGTTTTCCCTCCATTCCTACTTATTAGTGGACTTATTCATATCTAAATGTGGAAAAGATCACATAAGACCATGACTAAATTATTACCTATCTTCAAGCTCTTATCCATGGCAAACTTCATTGTTTTAAGAGGTTGTAGTCATATTTATAGATTTCATGAGATTTTAATGAATAAAGTTAAACTTTTAAGCATGTTTAGGGTTAAAAATATGCACAATAAGGTCCCCAAGATCATAAAAGAACATTTGTAGGCTTGTAAGGTGAAAAATATGCAAGTTTCTATTGTGTATAAGGAAGAAGGTAAGTCTGCACCTAAGTTGTAGTCCATAAAACCAAGAAAGAAGGGTTTATAAAACCATCCATTGATGGTTTAAAGTGTAAATTGTTGGTTGAATATTTTATCTATCAGCGTATTGGTAAACAAAATAGGTCTAATCAGTGAAAGTAGGAAGATTAGTCATCCAAATGTGTAAGATTATCACATCAAAAGGAGGCTGCTCTCTTTTCTCATCAAGGGGAGGTTCCCTGTGGATATGTTATATATATGTATAAACAGAAAATAATACTCAAGGGTAGGACAAGACATCCATCTCTCTTTCTTCAAAGATGATTTTTGAAAAACAAAGGAAAAACTCAATGGAAATGACAGACAACACTCCTCTTCTTTCAGAAGAACTATTCAACCAGCCACAAAAGTACTCCTAGAAATAAAATCAGAATGTAACTGAGGGTATGGTAACCAACAAATCGAGACACAGCACAAAGTCTCCACTTAAAATTCTCAAGAGTAATATACAAAGGACAATGAGGGCACAAAGTCTTCTCAAAGTCCTTTACATATCAATGAAAAGAAAACACATTGAAGGCAGCTATGGGGGCACAAAGTCTCTCCATAGTTGATTCTTCAGGACACCTTCCTGACTAATTTTACTAATCTTGCTTGTTAAATTAATGGAACAGAAAATATATCAAGGAAAAAGACATAAGGACAATTTCCTCAACAATAAAGATATCATAGCACAAAGTCTAAAAAAGTCCCTTGCTTTCTTATTCTAGTAACAAAATATGATTAACAAACTGAGCACAAAGTCTCAATGATGCCTCTCAATTTGGGTAGAGTTTCATTTAGATTGTCAAAAAAGAGATAATTTTACAATGAAAGAAAGTCCCTTATATAGCCACTTCAAGAAGGACTCGAGAACAATTATACATCATGATGTGTTGGGAACTGTTAGGAAGACAAGCTGGAACTTTGGGACATTTTACCCATTTGATCTTCTCAATGTAGATAAACAAGCCATGCAATTGAAAGATTGCAACTTTCAATGTCCACTTGGCGATTTGATCTTGTCTTCATTGTTCCTCCTTTTCTCGTTAATTGAATCAGGCCCTGGATTCATTCATTTTTCTATATTTCCTTGCTTTCAGTTGGTTTTGGTCTTAAATTTTGAGAATGCATTCAGCTCTATAAATTCAAATGATCAACAACTATTTCATCGACTTTAAAATTGATGTTTACATGCCCGTCAATGTGCTCTCAATGGCTAGTTCACTGTCTTGAATTTGATGTCTTCAGGTGCGTCACCCCTTGGTCTTCTTTTGGCTTTTGGATTTGCCCTTTCAAGCCTTAAGGAATGATCCTTGAATGGGTTAGAAAGAGCCCTTTACTTTGGTCGTCGGGAGTCCCCTGCAAGGGCACCTACCCTTCGGAGTCCTTCGACAGCCCTTTGCCGTGGCAGTTCCCATGAACAAATCCTCGGGCTTTCTATTTGAGTCTCCTACAAACTATCCTTCGGGAAAATTCTTGGGTGTTTTCTCCCATGGGTAATTTCCATAGATATTTGTCCTGTGGAAAATTCCTACGGACAATTTATCAGGGAAAATACCCACAGACAAAAGTTTGTGGAAATTTGGTCTGCAAAGTCTTTGACCAGTCTTCAGATTTTTTGTGCCCGCATCCACTTAGAATTCTTTCAGACTTTTGTTCGAAGGAATTCCTTTAGACAAAAGTCTGAACGAATTAAGTGTTAGCCAATTTTTATATGCCTTAAACAAATCTAAAAGAATTACCTTTCGACTTCCTTGAAAAATGACCCTTCTGAAGGGTGATTTTATTGATTAAGTGTCCTCCGCAAGGGTGCTTGTCCTTCAAAAAGTTTCCTTCTACATAAACCACCCCTTTGAACTTTGGCGATGAACCAAGACATTAAACCAATTGGTTGAACCAAATGGTTGAACCAAAAATGGTTCAAGCTAATAGTTTAATTGGATGAAACAAGCCAATAAACTAAGCATTAAACCAAACATTATGAACTTGCCTTTAAACCAATAGTTGAACCATCTCATTGAACCAATTAGTTGAACCAAGGATTTAAACCAAAATGGTTCAAGCCAATGGTTCAATCGAATGAACCGAGTGAATGAACCTGTTGTTGAACCTGTTCATTGAACCAAGATGTTGAACCAAGTTTTGGTTCAATAGTTCAAATAAAGCTTTGAAAAATGTCTTTGAACCTACTGTTGAACCTATAGACGTTGAACCAAAGGATGAACTAAAAGAATGAACCAACTATGTGAACTATTTGGTTAAACCAAAAGACACTAAGTGAAATAAAATGTTGAACCGCTTGGTTGAACTGAGCCATTGAACTATTCCTTTGGTTGAACCCACCATTAAACCTTGAACCCATTCAAGTGCTTAACTCTTGTCAAAAATGTTGAACTTGTTGAACCTTGAATCCATTGAACCTTTAAACCAAATTGGTTTAATGGTTTAATGATTCAATGGTTCAAGTCTCTTTTTATACTCAGACGCTTGCCGATGAAGATTTTTAATTGAACCAAAGCTCTGAACCAATCCTGGAGAATGACTAAGTGTTTGAAAACTGATTCTTTTGACTAAAACCACCTGCAGAAGCCTTTGAACTTGTATAAATGAACCTACCTGTAGAGTCTGTAGAAATAAAGTCCGTAGAATTCAACATGTAAAACCCATTGAACTTGACCTATAGAGTCTGTAGATTTTTTGAGAAACTTGGAAAATGAGGAATTTGAATGTCTAGGACAAATTTTAGAAATGGAAGAGACAATTTTAGTCTGTAAGACCAAAATAGTTCAAATGTTGTCCCAAAAATGACATCTATTTTTAGGGGACAACAGCTGGCTCCAGTTGGGGAACTTCTGTCAATTGCAAAATGAATTGAAAGGAGTAAAATCTAAAATCTTCAGTGTCTTGAAGTATGCCATTGGGTTACGGAGTCATGCTACCTAGAAATGAAAGGCATCAAAAACAAAAACAAACAAAACAAAATAGAATTAAAAATTGTACAAATATACATATATACATATGCAATGATTTGATACTTCAAGAGTTGAAGTGTTTCAAATGCTGCCCATTGTGAGACAATGATAATGGCATCCCATCTTGATAAACCAACAAGAAACCATTTTGTCCCCAGATTCGATGACAGGCGAATGGAACTCTCCACCAGGAAACTGATTTTCTATGTCTTTTTCTTGGCCTTTCCTTCTTCTTGTTCCAAGGTAGGATGTGGTCTTCAAACCAGAAACCATCACTCCTAGCTTTCTTGGTGACGGATTCCTTTGCCTGATTTTGATTTGCAGCAACATGATCCACCATCATAAATTTTTGTTCTGCTGGTTCAATCCAGCACATGATTGGATCATCCAAGTCAAACTCCTGACAAACTATCAAATTATCATCTCCTTTGATGTGAAGGAGTTTGACTTCTTCATCTTGAGCAATCTTTAATTTAGGCAACAAAGATTCACATCTAGCTATGTTGTTGGTGTTGTTGACTTGTAAATTACATGAAGGAAAAATATCTCTTTGAGGAGATATCAACATAGTGCCAACTCTATCATTGGTGGAAGAATTGTTGTCATCATCAGAAGCTGATCTCTTATCAGATTTCTCTTCATTAAAGATGGAAGATCCTTCCTTGTTTATACTATGCTCTACCAATTCTCCTGAAGTCTTGTTTGGATCAATTCCTAGATTTTCAGCTATAGGACTTTCATCTGTAGGAACATGAACATCCTCTATGGTAAAGAAATAATTACCCCTGCCTGAAGATTCAAACAAAATTTGTGCTATAGGGAATGATGTTTGGGTAACCACGTATTTTGCCTCCTTTTTAGGGAGAAATCTCTTTATTATGCCTAGGATAGGGATCCTTGCTTCAGACAGGTCCATGCTTAGTTCTCCCCCTATGTCCTTGCTGAAATTTCTTCCAAGTAAAATGCCATAAGATGCTGGGACGTCAGCCACCAAGACAGTCATCTTAATCCTCTTTTCTAGAAAGGCTGTGAATGCAAATTGGGCATCTTTGATTTGCCCCAGCAATGGTACTTGCTTGTTATCCATGGAGAAACATCTCCCAAACATCTTGGTCAGTGCGAGACCAAGAGGATCAGCGACTTTAGTAGGCATGACATTATCAGATGTGCCTGAGTCTATAATACAGTTACTCAGCTTGTGGCCATTGATTAATAGGGAAACATAGAAGGGTTCTATTTTTCCAGGAGTAGCTAGAGGAGTAATGACCAGATTATTTAGAATAGGCATGCTCTTTGGAGAATCAAGATTTACTTTTTAGCCTTTTGTCCTGCAGGGACGATCTGATTTTTAACATATTAAACCAGCTTGTTCAGTTGATCTAGATTAGACTGCAAGTATTCAAATTCAGACATCTATATTTTTGTCTTTTTGACATGATCAATTATGTCAAATGGTTGAATTGAGCTAGGTACAGAGAAAGGTACTTCAAATTTTTGAGTTTTAGGAGGGATGGGAAGTGGGCTAGTTTGCGAATTGGGAGTAGAAGGTGAAGGCGAAATAGATGTATTTACCTTTTGGGTGATGACTAGATCTTTTGATTGAAAAGGTAGAGTTGTCCCACATTTAGCAAATGTGATTATTGGTTGAGGTTGTTCTTCTATCTTTTCTTTATCAGCTTGCTAGACTGATTGGTTCTTAGACCTAGTAAACACTGCATATGATCCATCTGAATCTTTTCCTTTGCTTCCGAGTTCATTTTGGTAATTCAAGAAACCATTGTGGGATTTTCCAACTAATTCTTCTTGATTGTATTTAATGATATCAGCATCATTTTCTTGATCCAATTCAGGCTGGAAAGAAAACTCTGAATCTGGTTCAAGGTATCCTATTGTTGAATTGGTTGGAGGAGCTTCCAGGGCAAGTTTTCCTTATGAGGGATGAAGGCAATTTTGTTGCCCTTGGTTCCTGGCAACATTGCCCTAATATGATCAATTTGGGAATATCCTTCTGTATGTAGAATCAGAAGACATTCCTTGAGCCATTTGCTTCTTAAGAGCAAGCAATTCATTTGGTAATTTCTACACCATTGGATCTGTGGTGCTTGTAGATGCAAATTCAGAAGATGATGAAGCTCTGTTTCTATTTGTATCTCTTCTTATCTTCCCTGCTGAGATGAGATCATCTTCTACTTCAGTAGCCAAAAGTTGAGCTGCAGTGAGGTCTATTTGACTAGCACGTCTCAAGAGGAAACTGAGTTTAGGTAGCTGAGAATTAATGAAAAAACATTTGAGATTTTCAGCTATAGGTTGAGCAATGATGGGAATTTTGTTTCTCAATTTGTCAAAATTGGCTATGAATTCTCTCATAGGCTCATATGGCTCTTTCTTCATCTATGTAAGTTGAGCCAGAAGTGTGTGTTCATCTTCTGCAAGTTTGTATCTGGCTTCAAACTTAGCTTTAAGATTATTCCAATCAGTCACAGACCGAGCCCGTAGATGATAAAACCAATTTGCAGCAGCACCTTGTAGTGTTTCAAAAAAAAGCCTGACTGCTACATCTTCAAATTCTACTTTGATTACTCCACAAGCTATACTGAATGCTACAATGTGTTCATTAGGATGAACTTTCCCATCACCATAGAGTTTAGGGAAATTCTTCCTAGAACTACATGGAAGCTCATGTAGAGGAGTAAGATTGAGAGGACCAAAAGCATTACCCCAGGGGCCTTGAACTATGATTATAGGATTTTGAAAAGGAGGGGTAACAAATCTCAAAGGGGTAATTATAGGCATATCTTTATCAATAGGAGAAGTAGATACTTCGTCTGGTAATGGAGATCTAGCTTTTATAGGAGGGAAGCTCTTGGTTTGTTGGAGATGAGATGGTGAAGGAGACAGATCAAAATCACTTTGTTGTACCAGCTCAAACACAAGATCAACAATACCTTTAGCCCTTTGGCTTCATGTATACCTTGAATTTGCCAGATTGTGAAACAAAAATGGAAAAGATTTGACTTTGCTTCAGTTTGAAGATTGAGGCTTTAAACTATGCATTCTTTCCCTGTGAGTGTGGAGGTGAATGAACATACCATAAATGGATTATGGGTATTTCCCTAGTGGAGTTGCCAAAAACTATTGGTTGAATATTTTATCTATCAGCGTACTGGTAAACAAAATAGGTTTGATTAGCCAAAGTAGGAAGATTAGTCATCCAAATGTGTAAGTTTATCACATCAGAAGGAGACTGCTCTCTCCTTTCATCAAGGGGAGGCTCCCTGTGGATATGCTATATATATGTATAAACAAAAAATAATACTCAAGGGTAGGACAAGACATCCATCTCTCTTTCTTCAGAGATGATTTGTGCAAAACAAAAGAAAAACTCAATGGAAATGACAGACATCACTCCTCTTCTTTCAGAAGAACTATTCAGCTAGCCACAAGAATACTCCTAGAAATAAAATTAGAATGTAACTGAGGGTATGGTAACTAGCAAATTGAGACATAGCACAAAGTCTCCACCTGAAATGCTCAAGAGTAATATATGAAGGACAATGAGGGCACAAAGTCTTCTCAAAGTCCTTTACACATCAATGAAAAGAAAACACACTGAAGGTAGCTATGGGGGCACAAAGTCTCTCCATAGTTGATTCTTTAGGATACCTTCTTGACTAATTTTACTAATCCTGCTTGTTAAATTAATGGAACAGAAAATATATCAAGGAAAAAGACATAAGAACAGCTTCCTCAACAATAAAGATATCACAGCACAAAGTCTAAAAAAGTCCCTTGCTTTCTTATTCCAATAACAAAATATGATTAACAGACTGAGCACAAAGTCTCAATGATGCCTCTTAATTTGGGCAGAGCTTCATTTAGATTGTCAAAAAAGAGATAATTTTACAATGAAAGAAAGTCCCTTATATAGCCACTTCAAGAAGGACTCGAGAACAGTAATACATCATGATGCATTGGGAACTATTAGGAAGACAAGCTGGAACTTTGGGGCATTTTACCCATTTTATCTTCTCAATGTAGATAAACAAGCCACACAATTGAAAGATTGCAACTTTCAATGTCCACCTGGCGATCTGATCTTGTCTTCATCGTTCCTCCTTTTCTAGTTAATTGAATCAGGCCCTAGATTCATTAATTATTCTATCTTTCCTCACTTTCAGCTGGTTTTGGTCTTGAATTCTGAGAATGCATTCTAATCTATAAATTCAAAGGATCAATGGCTATTTCATGGAATTTAAAATTGACGTTTACATGCCCGTCAATGTGCTCTCAACGGCTAGTTCACTATCTTGAATTTGACATCTTTGGGGGTGTCACCCCTTGGTCTTATTTTAGATTTTGGCTTTTCCCTTTCGGGCCTTAAGAAATGATCCTTGAATGGGTCAAAAAGAGCCCTTTACTTTGGCTACTGGGAGTCCCCACAAGGGCACCTGCCCTTCAGGGTCCTTCGGCAGCCCTTTGCCTTGGCAGTTCCCGCAGACAAATCCCCGGGCTTTCTATTTGAGTCTGTCGCAAACTATCCTTTGGGAAAATTCTCAGGTGTTTTCTCTCACAAGTAATTTCCACGGACATTTTTCCCATGGAAAATTCTCGTAGACAATTTGTCATGGAAAATTCCCATGAACAAAAATCTGTGAAAATTTGTTCCACAAAGTCTTTGTGACTGGTCTTCAAATTTTTTGTGCCCGCAACCACTTAGAATTATTTCAAACTTTTGTCCAAAGGAATTCCTTCAGACAAAAGTCTAAAGGAATTAAGTGTTAGCCAATTTTTATATGCCTTAAACAAGTCCAAAAGAATTACCTTTCGGCTTCCTTGAAAAATGACCCTTTCGAAGGGTGCTTTTATTGATTAAGTGTCCTCCGCAAAGGCACTTGTACTTCGAAAAGTTTCCTTTTGCATTAAACCACCCCTTTGAAATTTGGTGATAAACCAAGACGTTGAACCAATTGGTTGAGCCAAAAATGGTTCAAGCTGATGGTTTAAGCCAATAGTTCAATTGGATGAAACAAGCCGATAAACTAAGCATTGAACCAAATATTATGCACTTGCCTTTAAACCAACAGTTGAACCATCTCATTGAACCAATTGGTTGAACCAAGGCTTTGAACGAAAATGGTTCAAGCCAATGGTTCAATTGAATGAAGTGAGTGAATGAACCTACTATTGAACATGTTCATTGAACCAAGATGTTGAACCAAGTTTTGGTTCAACGGTTCAAACAAAGCTTTGAAAAATGTCTTTAAACCTATTGTTGAAACTGTAGACGTTGAACCAAAGGATGAACTAAAATAATGAATCAACTGTGTGAAATATTTGGTTGAACCAAAAGACACTAAGTGAAATAAAGCATTGAACTGCTTGGTTGAACCGAGCCATTGAACTGTTCCTTTGGTTAAACCCGCCATTGAACCTTGAACCCGTTGAAGCGCTTAACTCTTGTCAAAAACGTTGAACTTGTTGAACCTTGAACCTATTGAACCTTTAAACCAAAGTGGTTCAATGGTTCAATGGTTCAAGTCTCTTTTTGTACTCAGATGCTTGCCGATGAAGATTTTCAACTGAACCAAAGCTCTAAACCAATCCCGAAGAATGACTAAGTGTTTGAAAACCGATTCCTTTGACTGAAACCACCTGCAGAAGCCTTTGAACTTGTATAAATGAACATGCCTGTAGAGTCTGTAGAAACAAAGTCCGTAGAAATCAACATGTAAAACCCATTGAACTTAACCTGTAGAGTATGTAGATTTTTTGAGAAACTTGGAAAATGAGGAATTTGAATGTCTAGGACAAATTTTAGAAATGGAAGAGACAATTTTAGTCTGTAAGACTAAAATAATTCAAATGTTGTCCCAAAAATGATAGATATTTTTGGGAGACAACATAAATAACAATGGTAAAGGTTGAAAAGAGTAAAAATTTCTTCCATTGACAACTAAAAACTTTTGAAAGTTTCCTATAAGCTTTCAGGTGAAATAATGAAAATTTTTAGGGTTTCTTTTTTATAAAACTAGTCTCGTCTAAACTTGTTATACAAATTCATGGTTCAAAGAAAGTATTGGAGAGAATTAGGGGGGTTTTAAGGCTCTTACCAATGATACTTAGAATGATCAAGAAGGATATAAAAACATCATTTTATCAATAAGAGTGCATATAAGATAAAACCTATCTAAAACCCTAAGACTGTGTCTTCACTTTTTGAATGGTTTTCAAACCTGAGAATCATCTAATCAAGCTTATAGACTATTGATAAGGTTTAATGAGGGTGGTGATGATGTTTTAGGGTCTCATATCATGCCTCCAAGAAGGATATATGGTTTTAAGTAGTTTTCAAGGCTCTCAAGTTTTCAAGAACTCATCCATAGGTCTACAAACTAAACAAGAAGGTTTCAAGCATGTTAGAAGGTCTTAATGAAATCAATAAGTTTTTAGGCATGTACACTATATTTGAGGTCTAGAGTAAGGTTTTAAATAAGGCAAGAGCACACTTTTAAGGTTTTTAACCTTAAAGAGATATTTACAAGCATTTATGACCTTATTTAGCATCTATAGGTATACCAATAAAGATGATAGGATTCCCAAGCATGAAAAAGGCTTTAAAACATTCCTTGGATATGAAACACCCTTTAAAAAATCCTTCAAGTAGGGATACAAGGACTTGTGATCTTGAGAGGTCTACAAGTTGAGGAGTAACAAACTTTAGGAGAGGTTGTTTGATTGATCAAGACTGAAACATGTTCCCAAAACTCCTCAAAGGGCCTGTAGGTCAAGGTTTAATGTTTCCAATCAAGTTTTAAGAAGGAAAACATGATTAAAGGTTTGGAAGGTCTTGTTTCTCAAGGATGTAATTCTAAGACAAGGAATTGTTAGCACAAATACCCCACTTATAATCCTACAACATTTAGTGAGGATTTCATGATTGTATTTATAGTTAACCAAAGAAACATCAAGGCTTGCATGGTAGTTATGAGGTTTCCAAATCACCAAAATTGGCTTCAAGAGTCTCAAAGTCCTTAAGGATCCTACATGCCTATATATCAAGTATTCATGGTCTCCAAGAATTCAACATTTGTACATAGGTCTAAGACAATGATCAAGGGTTTTGATGTTGTAAAGCTCAATCAAATCAATCTACGAAACCTCCATATGATTAAAGAGATCCATCATGACTATAAAGAGCCCTAAATATTTTCCTACCACTATGTCAAGGTTGCAAGGCCTCTCCAAGAGCCTTTAAGCCTGCAACTAGGGCCATGATCTTCAATATTATAAGTTATCTCCTATAGGCTCTTATTGTTAGGTTTTTAAAAGTGTAAGGTGTATTTGACTCACCAAGATTCTCAACTGTGATACAAATTTTAAAAGAATTATCAAGCCTCTCTCCAAGGTTTTTATCTCAAATGGAATAAGTTGTATTAAACATGATCCAAGACCTAAAAAATAAGTTGAAATCTTTATTTAGTCTGAAGGGTCATGGTTTAAAGTCTTCTTAAAATCAATCTAAAATCATCCTATTGCATGGTTTCTAAAACCTAAGATAATATTCATCAAGGTTTTTAATATAGGTCCAAGCTCCATGGATGTTGTGGTATGAAGTAAAGATTAGAGACAATGTTATGAGTTTCATGATCCTAATAAATATTTTCAAGATCTCTTATATGTTTTCTAAAGTGAGAAGCATATCTTAAAAGGTTCCTATGAGTATTCAAGAACACCTACAAGTTTTCCAATAAAAGTATCACATGTTTCATGCATCCTTTAGGTATAACCATATTGAGAGATGAAAAGTGTAGGCCTACAAACTTTTAAGAAGAATTCCATGAAGAGATAAAAGGTGTATGGTATTCAAGATCCCCACATAGGTTTGTAAAAAGGCTTGAGTATCCCTACGATAAGGTAAGGATTTGAGAACTTTGGGAGAACATTTACATGGTTTAAGTTGAATCTAACCTTCAAAACCAACCTATAATAGGCATGCAAACTTTTTAATCAAGATGTCATGGTTTTGATGATATAATTTCATGATCTTCATAACTCCAAGCATGATTCAAAGTTACCTATAATTTGAAGGCCCAAATGATAGATTTAAATGAATTTTAGGTTTCCTGGCAAGTTTTGGAAGACTAAATGAAGTGGAGGCATTGAGAACAAGGATGTTAGATCCTAAAAACAACATAAAGCAAGTAGGAAATAGGGGTCCTCATACCATTTTGAATAGATTATAGTTTTTCCAAGGTGGACAAGGATGAGACACTACAAGTATGATCGGTCAAAATGATCTAGTGGAGGACTATAAGAGTTTTTGACAAATTTTATAGTAATTTTCAAGCCATTTATGAGATTTTCAAGATTAAGAGAACTTTTTAAAAAATTTGCAGGACTATCAAAGAGGATTTCAAGCATGGTCAAGAAGGTCATGAGTCTACAACATGTTATCATAGTCTCTAAATCTCTTTCAATGTCTGTAAACATTAATCAAGGATCAGAGTTGAGCAAGTACCTTAGACATATACATAACATTCAAGGGTCTATCAAGAGAGGTTTTAAATCTTTGAGAGCATGATGGTACACAATATTAGAACTAGGCTTGCATGCATATTAGAAATTTATGAATGATTTAATGCTTCTCAAGGCTTTCTCAATGTTTCTTGACCTTGCAAGTTGAAGGCGGACATGATTAAGAAGTTGAAAAAGTTTAGAGTAGGTTTTCAATCCTGTAAGCATGTTTCTAAGATTGCTAAGGTTCCAACAATCAAGCACTCAAGAGCATCATGACCAAATGAGGAGGTTATAGGCCTAAAATCTTATTTTTAAGGGAAAATTCAGTTTTCAAGGAGGATGATGAGATAATATGGGGATTTTAAGCATGTAAATGTATATTTTAAAGCTTCTCCAAGAGATCTCATGGGAAAATAAGATGATACGCCAAATTCTCAACCTCTAAAAGAGACATTTACCTAAACTTCAAGGTAAATTTCAATTAGTCCATGTTTCTACAATATGTCTAAAACAACCATGAACGTAGTAAGTGGTCATGAAGATCATGAGATAGGTACAAAAGAGGTATTGTAAAACTACCCATAGAAATGTCTAACTCCCCTTAGATTGGTAGTCATGGAAAGTCAACTTGAGCTAGATTTTCTCTAGCATGTATGCATGAGAGGAGGAGATGGGAGAGTTAAGACTATTAGGACATGAGTTTTCTAAGGATGTAAAAACATTAAAGAAGCACATTCATCATCTACAAGGCTTACAAATGACAAAAATAGCAAAAAATAAGGTCTCCTTTCCCACTACTACACCAACCTTCTTGAGAGATCTTCATGGGGTAGGCCTAGTGCATTAAAGATGGCTTAATTCCTCCATTTTATTATCTCTTTCTCTTGCATAGGATAAATTAAGTAATGGAAACATTTATATGGTCTATTTGTCATTATCCTCTTCTCTATCATATCTATTTATTATATATAGGACTGAAAATAGTTTTTTCATGATCCCTCCTTTTGGGTATGATAAAACACTACTCATTTTAAATCTTGAAATGTTGGATTATGCCTTGAATCTAATGAAGAATTGATGTTTGACTCTTCTACATTATCAATTTTTGTAGGTATTATGTAATTTTGAACTACTGATATTCATTTTTGGATGCTTCAATACCTTTTTTTGTTGTCTTATCCTCTTACACTCTCCTTGTCAGGTTGTATGTTATGTAGACTCCTACCTTCATACAAAATATTAATTCAAATATTAGAAAAGTTGTAGGTTGTGTATTTTTTTTAATAAATTTTGAGTATTTATTATGTTTTTAGAGTGAGTGGAGAAGATCTATAGACTTGGTGCATCACTATTTTTATGTATTTTAGTCATTTTTACTCCCTTTACCTTGATAAAAGCATATTCTTAGCTATAAATAGGCCCATTTTAGCATTATTTTAGGCTTGCACTTGATCTTATATCAAGATGCACATAGTTTAAGAAGGAATACATCCTTATCTAGAGGTTAATCCTAAGGATCCAAGGTTCCACACCTTGGGTATGATCCCATTATTTCAATAGATAAATTGATTAATCAATGGCATGCACGATCTAAGTGACAATAATTTTTGGCTCAAATGATGGAACCAAGTTCCATAGAATTAGAGAATTTAGATAAGGACTTGGTGATGTTCCTTAGTAATCTATATAATTTAAAATGTTATAGAGACACCTGGTGACTCCACATATTTATTCTCTCAAATCAATCTTACATTTTCATGCCAAAGGAAATAAGGGCTTCTACAAAAGGTACTAGTTTTTAGTCTGTTGAATTGTCATTATCTCCTAGAAGAAAAAGAATTACATTATCAAGGTTTATTGAAAAAAGAGATAAAATTTCTAGACAACGTTGCCCAAGGTCTTAATTTACACCTCTTTTTGGTGGGTTTCCTAAACCAAGAGGGAGGATGAATCCTATTCTTCACATGGTAGTAAAAACAAATTAGTTATTTTCTACCTTTAATGGAGGTAGTCCTTTGGTCCTTTAATAAAAATATGATATCCCATTTTCAACTCTAAAAAACACCCCTTCTTTCACTAGTGATAATGTTACCACCCTAACAAAGCACATATAAGACATTTCCAACATATGTTCAATCCACAACATCACTCAATACAATGTAGCCATGAGAATTCTTTCTACATCTTTGAAAGGAAAATATCTTCAATGGTATAGGGGGTTATAACCTAACACAATACATATCTAGGATGAGATAGGAGAGAGACTTTGAATAAAAGAGTGATCATATTTCTCTCATTCAATAGCTCATTACTACCAAGAGAGCCCCTCATGAATACATGGTGGATTTCAACTTCAAGTTACAAAAAACTTGGGATTTAATCCCACCCTTGGTGAGTCTTGATCCAAATTCTATGTTCTTTTACTACTAAAGGTCTTTTAATAGTGACATTGTTGTCATGATTCAATCCATGGGAGGTTCTCTATTACTAGTTGTATATGACATTACCATATGGGATAAAAATAGCCTAATTTAGGCTAAAAGGATATCCCCTAGACCTATAATGCCCTTATGTTCTTAACCTCCACCCATTCAGACTATGTTATCACCCATTACTATAGTAACTAGCTAGCCAATTACATATGTTTCCCCTCCTAATGAGATTCTTGAAGTTAAGTCATTATTACAAAGCTTTGGGAAAGAATTAGTGGATTTGAAAAGGTAAAAATCTCAACATATCTGACTATACCAGCATTTAAATCAACCATATCAACATTTCAATTAGCCGTATTAGTCTAACAAGCAACCTTATCAAGATGATACACAAGCTCAAGGCTAATTTATATAGGTTAAACCCTTTAATAGTCAAAATACTAATGTTTCCAACACTTCAAAAGCCATTTTACCTATGCAATAAACTAGTTCAATATTATGAGTGGTACTTCCCATGAAACCAACCTCACAACTAAACCATGTGTCCAAAAGGGGTGATCAATCAAGCCTTGATGGTCCAAAGTGTGTCACTTCCTCAAGGACAATCAAGTGAACTAGCCTCCCAAAGAGAAGAATTTCAATAAAAATCATAAGTGAAAGGTGAGTTATCCTCTTGAATTGGGAAGAGAATGACTGCTATGGTATGGATAAGAATGAGGTGTTAAATAAGGGAAACAACCCAATTCCTTATAACACAAGGTCTAAGAAAGTAATGTAAGTAGATCCATCTCCTCCAGTTGGTTAAGATTCCACCTCCCAAGTTCCTCATGAAGCTACCAATGATAAAGTAGTTGTTTGGGTACCTTAAGTACAATAAAAGATGGTTTTTCAAAAATAAATTTGACCTCAAATCAACCAACATCAAAAGGAAGATGTTATTGTTCCAATGTTTTAGTCAAAAGGAGAACAAATCCCTTTCAATATAGTAGAACAAATGAATATGAACAATTTGAATGTGACCATGTTAGAGGCTCTTTCTATTACTTGTAAAAGTAATTTGTTACAAAAGGCCTCAAATAATTTTTATCTTCATGGATCAACAAATATTACATCAATTTGTCCTACCATTTTGTGCCAACCAAAGGGTGAAAATGCAAGTAAGGTAAACAAACCACCTCCATTTTATATTTCCCTCATCGTTGGAAAGTATAGTGTACACAACTACATAATTGATTCAAGGGCAAGGAAAATAATCATGCATAAGAAGGTAGATGATATGTTAGGTATTAAGTACAATACAATAATAAAAGGTGTTGTGCAACTTCATGGTATATCTGTTAAAATAGTTAGATTCATCAAGAACCTCAATCTTGCACTTCATGCTTACCCAAGACTCTCCATCTCCTAAGATGTTTCAATCATAAACCTCCCTCATTATTTTGATATATGCATTTCCAGGGTGTTCGCTATAAATATGGGTTGGTATCTATCCTCAAATTGGTCACACATGTTTCTTAGGAATAAGTATGGGACCAAATTACCCATCAAAATTGAGCCCATTTCTAGAAACCACATTGAGCCATATTCCCCTAATCCCCATGAATTATACCATGTATGATAAAGAGGATAATGTTGTCCTTTATGATGCTACCACACCTTTGGAGGAGGTTCTATATATCTTACTTGATGAGTGGGAAAATGAGCAATAATTTGATCCATATGATCATGTAGAAGAGATAATATGAGATAAATTTTACATCCTTGAAGAGGACTCTATTCTACCAAATATTTTGAATCCTCAAGAAAATATTGATAGAGTTTTATATCCTCAATAAGATCTTGATGAAACTTGGTAGTTGTAATTTGACCTCATTGAGGAGTTTGAGGCTTTTAGTAAGCCAACATTTCCTAAAGAGTAGGAAAAACATGGAAAATTAGTAGAGGAGGAAAATTTCTTAGCCAAAAACTAGCATAGCATTCAAGAGCAATATGAGGATCAGATTATTCAATGGAAAGGTAATAAGCTACCTAAGGGGTTGGTCACTTTAGAATTCATGTTCAATTAAGATGATAAACTCAAAGGGGAGAAGTTAAACATGATAATAAAGGATGAGAACTATGAACAAATAGCCATATCCAATGGTAAGCTTTTGAAGGCTAGTAAGGTATGTACTCAAAATAAAAAGGAAAATTTTATTGGTATTTGTAGAATAGATGATAAGATTTTTGCATGGAGCTATGAATACCCTAAAGGTTTTTATTTTGACCTAGGCTAATTGGACAAGTGTTGCATATCCCCGTTAATGGGATACACCTTAAAACATGTTTTTTAGATAAATTTCAAAACCCATACATAGTGGGGTTGTTGTCTTATTCCTCCAAGTGTTATTGCACATTGTTTGATTAGTGTATTTGAGGTATTTTTTCCAAGTGTTTTTTCATAATTATTGTTGCTCTTTGATTATTTTGTGTGTTTTTGATGCATTTTTTAGTCCATCAAGAGTGGGTCCAACATGTTGAAGCCATAGTTCCACTTTTAGACTAAGTTGTATTAAATCAAATGAGACTCCTATGGCCAATGGATGATTGAGGATACTTTATTCTTACTTGGTAGGTAAGCATCCCATAGAGGTTGCTAGAATTTTGACTATTATAATCACCTTGGTCTCTTGATAGCTGATATGCTTCTTTATGATGGCTATGTTAGCCTAAGGACAAATATGCTAGGAGTTATTGAGGTTTATTAAATATTTTGATTCATTATATGAGGTTTTAAAATCAGTTTTTGAGGTCATGGGTTGGAATTAGTTTTGTATTAGGCATATTGGGGTGGTTTTCAAGGTAAATGTGTATCAAAAGTATTGTATAAGGTCTTGTTAACATTTTTAAGTCTATGTTTATGACTAAAAGCATTCAAGTTGCTCTCAACTATAAAACCTTATTGAAAGACCTAATAAATCATCCATTAGGATTATATTATCCTTGTAGATGCCTATTCAATTACATTTCAATGTGTAATAGAGTAAATATTTTTTAAAAAGCACTCATAAATTCATAAAAGAAGTGGAGGGTCTAAAAGTTTTATAAAAGTTGTTTCAAGGTTTTCAAACTTCTTCACAAGATCTTCAAGTCTGTACATATTGTCAATAATGCATTTGAATTGGTTTTCCATGCATTAATACATCTCAGTGGACTTATTCATCTCTCAACATGGAAAATCTCACATCAAACCATGACTAAACTATTACCTATCTTTAAGTTCTTATCCAGGGTAGTCTTCCTTTTTTTTAGAGGTTACAATCATATGTGGAGATTTTATGATATTTTAATGAATAAATTTGAGTTTTGAATCACGTTTCAAGGTTAAAAATATACACAAGAAGGTCCCCAAACTCATAAAAGAACATTCACAGGCTTGAAAGGTGAAAAATGTGAAAGTTTTTATTGTGTATAAGGAAGAAGGCAAGTTTGCATCTGAGTTACAAGCCAAAAAATAAAGAAATAGAAGTTTATAAAACCATCCATTGATGGTTTAAATCCTAAATAACAATGGAAAAGTTTTAAAAGAGTCAAAATGTTTTATAATGATGGCTCTAAACCTTTAAAAGTTTCTTACAAGCTTGTAGGTCAAACAATGAAAAGTTGTAGGGTTTCCTTTTTATAAAACCAGTAACATCCAAGTTTCATTCTAAAAATGCATGGTTCAAACAAAGTCTTAGAGATAATTAGGGGAATTTTAAGGCTCTTACCAATGATACATATATTGAACAATAAGGATAAAAACATGTCATTTCATCAAAAAAAGTGCAAACATGTTAAAACCTCTCTAAAACCTTGAGACTATCTTCACTTTTTAAATGGTTTTTGAGTCTGATAAGCATATATATAATGTTATAGACACTTGATAAGGTTTTCATGAGGGTGGTGATGAAGTTTTAGGGTGTCAAATCATTCTTCCAATAAGGATCTATGGTTGCAAGTAGTTTTTAAGGCTCTCAAGTTGTCAAGAGGTCATCCACAAGTTTGCAAACCAAGTAGGAAGGTTTCAAGCATGTTATAAGGTCTTAATGATGACCTAAATTATTTCATGTATTTTTTAGGATTGTACACTATATTTGAGGTCTAGATTAAGGTATTAAATAGGAAAATGGCATATTTCCAAGGGTTTTACCCTTAAAAATATATATTTGTAATCTTGTATAATCTTATTTAGCATCTATAGGTCTAAAAACTAAGATGATGGGGTTCCAAATCATGATCAAGTCTTTGAAACATTCCTCATCTCTGAAAAACCCTTCACACAACCATGCAAAGTACGGAGATAAAGACTTATGATCTTGAGAGGTATCTAAGTTGAGGATTCATAGACTTTAGGAGAGGTTATTTGATTAATGAAGATGGAAACATGTTCTAAAAACTCTTCAAAGGTCTTACAATTCAAGGTTTAATGTTTACAATAAAGTTTTAGGAAGGAAAAAAATATTTAAGGTTTACAGGGTCTTATTTCTCAAGGATGTAATGCTAAGATAAGTAATTATTATCCCAAAGACCCCAATTATAGGTTTACAACTTTTAGTGATAATTCCATGATTGTCTTGATAGTCAACCAAAGAAACATCAATGATTGCATAGTATTTATGAGGTTTCAAGAATATCAAAGTCCTTAGGGATTCTACAGGCTTGTAGATCAAAATTTCATGATCTCCAAGTAGTTAAAAGGTGTACACATGTCTAAGAATGTGATCAAGGGTTTTCATGTTATAAATCTCAAAAAATTAAATCTAAAAAACCTCCATATGATTAAAGAGAGCCTTCATGACTATCAAGATCCCTCAATATTGGTCTAGTACTGTGTCAAGGTTTTAAGGCCTGTGTAAGAGCCTTCAAGCCTATAAGTAGGGCCATGATTTTCAAGATTATAAATGATTTCCTATAGGATCCTATTGGTAGGTTTTCAAAAGTATAAAGTGTTTTTTACTAACCAAGATTCTAAACTATGATAAAACATTAAAGAGAAGTCTCAAGCCTCTCTCCAAGGTTTTTGG
The DNA here is from genome assembly GCA_037957365.1 of Torreya grandis. Lineage (NCBI taxonomy): Eukaryota > Viridiplantae > Streptophyta > Pinopsida > Cupressales > Taxaceae > Torreya > Torreya grandis. The sequence goes on along the minus strand of JARHVA010000855.1, from coordinate 4,223,225 downwards.
CTCAAAGGGAAGAAGTTACAGTAATAAATATGATTGAAGACCTAAAAATCAAGTTACAAGTTTGACTAAGTGTGAAGAATCATGGTTTCAAGGATTTTCAAGATCAATCTATAGGAAACCTGTTGTATGGTTTCCAAAACCTAGGAAAAGATTCATCAAGGTTTACAAACTAGGTTCCAAGTTCCTTAGATGTTTTGGTATGAATTAAAGATTAGAGATAATATTATGGGTTTCATGATCATAATGAAGATATGAAAGATATATTAAAGGTTTTTTAAAGTGAAACATATCTTAAAAGGTACATACGAGTCTTCAAGAACACCTAAAGTTTTACTGATAAGAATATCATAGGTTTCAAGCATCCTTTAGGTGTAACCAAATTGACAAATGAAAAGTGTAGGCCTATAGATTTCTAAGAATAATATCATGAAGAGATGAAAGGTTTATGGTCTTGAATATCCTCACATAGGTCTATAACAAGGTTCTGAACATACCAAATAGAAGGGAAGAGTTTTTAGAACTCATGAGAAGACATTTGTATGGTTTAAGTTGATCTAACCTTCAAAACCAACCTCTAATTGGCCTACAAACTTCTTAGGTGGGATATCATGGTTTTTTAGATAGAATATCATGATATTCAACACTCCAAGTGTGATTCAAAGGTACCTATAGTTTTCAATCCTATTTGATATATTTAAATGAGTTTTAAGGTTTTTTAGCATGTTTTGGAAGAATACATGAAGATGAGGTATTGAGAATAAGGATGTTAGAGCCTAAAAAAAACCTATAGGTCTGCAAATAGGAAGAAAAGGTCTCCATAACATTTTTAATAGATTATAGTGTTTCCAAGGTGGATAAGGCTAATAAACATCATGTATGATTGGTCATAATGATCTAATGGAGGACTGTAAGGGTTTTTGATAGGTTTTAGAGTAATTTTAAATCCATTTATGAGAGTTTCAAGCTTAAAAGGACTCTTTAACAAGTTTACAAGATTGTCAAAGAGGATTCCAAGAATGGTCAAGAAGTTCATGGGTCTAAAACATGTTATCATAGCCTCTAAATCTATTTCAAGATATGTAGACATTAAATAAGGATCATGGTTGAGCAAGTATCTTATACAAATAGATAAAATTCAAGGGTCTATCAATGGAGGTTTGTAAGCTTTAGGAGCATGTTGATTGAAAAAAGTAGAAATATGCCTATAAAAGTATTAGAGAGTTCATGAATGATGTAATGATTTGTTTAGAAGTTTTGTATTTGACGTAAAATTTGATGTCATTTGATGTTATTGATGTCAAGGTGCATCTAGTGAAGATGCATGAATAGTCTGTGGGGTATGAGCTTGTGTGCCTAATGTGACAAGGAAGCAATGTATTAAGAGATAATTTTAAGGGAATATAATTATTCTTCTAACATTAATGTCAATATTCATGTCAAGGTAAGCATTATTGATTACTAGACCTTGAGTATAAGGTGTCTTGAGAAGCCTAGTCATAACAAGTATAATCATATCATGAGCATATGCATGATTAACATGAAGAGGTATGTTCATATGAATTATATTATCTAAGGAGCATTAAATTCATGTGATTAAGGTGTATAATAATAAGGGAGTGGTTTATGTTCAATTTTCAAGCTTCAAGTGCTTGAGAAGCCTAGTCATGACATTGGGCATTGTATGAAGATACCTTATGATAAGGTATGAGCTTGGTGACCTAGTGATATGGATGTAAAAATGCATAAGAGTGTGTATGAGGTTGTTATATCATGAATATGAGGTATTATATAAATCACGAGAGTCTCAAATTAAGCCTATAGGGGTAGGACCTATATACCTAACATGTAACTAGACTAGTTCTAGACCCTACCTAACCTAATGAGGTGTCATGATGTATTGCCAAGGAATATGAATAATGTATGGTAGGTTTTGAGCATGTTAAAATGTTTAATTAAATTTATATTAGGTTTTGACATCTTAGATAGTGGATATAAGGTCAATTTCAAGGTCTAATGTGACTTACAAGTCAAGGCCTAGAGAGCAAAGAGAGAGATTGTGGATAGATGGGTATCAAGATAAGTTCCCAAGGCAAGTGTGAGAATGTGAGAATTTTAAATGGTGTGATATATTTTCCCAAGTTTTTTGACCAAGTTTTAGGTCATGGTTTTCAAGAGAAGGCTCAAAAACTATTTTGAGGTCTCTTGAGTGCACAAAATGAAGGGTTCTCAACCCACAAAGAACTTTAAAGTGTTCATTGGCATGTTTAACCTCTGCATGAGAACCTATTATATTAATTTTAGATGAGTAAGGTTCTTATATAAAAGTTATAAGCATTGGTTTTTGGAATAAGGGGCTAAGCTTTATGAATGATTATTAAGACTAGAAGATGGTTTAATCCCTCAAAGAACCCTAATAGTGACCTAATATGAAAGAAGTTGTTCTAAAGTTTTGAAAATAGATTGGTATGGATATTTAAGTGATTTTAGGTTTTATTAAACTCTCCTAGGCACCTCTAGGTGTGATTTTTTTTAATTGTGTGAGTGGACCCTACATGAAAGGCCTTGTTTCTCATAGATTTGTTGTAGCAGTCAAATTTGACCAAGTCAAAGTTGATAAATGGATGGAGGATAAATATTGAGACATGTATTTTATTTCCATTATGGTTTATAATATCCCTCAAGGGTGATAAATTGATCATAAAAATTGACCACTTGCTAATAGGCCTAATGGTGCAAACAGTGATAAACCTAGGCATAATTAAGAAGTTGATTAGGGATGTGTTATCATAAATTAAGGATGAATCTAAGTGCATGAATACATTTTTAAATATTTTAATACGTATTAATGTTGGATATAAGTTTTGGAGATCATTTTATATGATGAAAATGTTTCTCAAAAGTTGACTTGTTGAGTACATATGAGATAGTGAAGGTGTAAAGTTATGAGATTGGTCTACAAGACCAATATTACCATTTGACCATGTTATATATTTATATAACAATGATATAATGATCTCATATGATCATCCACATGTATCAGGAGTCTCTTGAAATGGTCATACAAGTATTTAAGGTCATTATCACCATGACTATGTTTGAAGGTAAACTGACAGTTCTAGGTAAGCAAGTTATAGTGATGAGTTTGAGGCTCTATGCCATGAGTTGATACATTTAATAAATATTATGTTTATTTTTATTACTTGAAATAATGAATATTATGTTTATTTTTATTACTTTAAATTATTTATAATTATTTTTTAATTTTTTTTTTAGTGAAAGAGGTTGAAACATTGAAGCCAAATTGGCTTGTTTGGTTGAGTAAAGTCTAAGAGAGAGGTCAACAAATTGGTCTGCAAGACCAATAGTTTACATTAGAAATTATGATATTTTTGTTGGAAGTTTTTATAAGGATGTTTTGGTATCATATTAATTAATTTTAAATCCTTGAGTGTGTTTATTTAGGTGTCAAATTTTCAAGTTTCCATAACTATGTTTGAGGCTAGTTAGAAGTTCTAAGTGAGCTACTTGCAAAGAAGGGTTTGAGTACTTTTGCCCTGAGTTGTGAGTTATAAAAAATGTGGTGATGAAATTGAGGTCATGTATATTATTTATATGTGATTTTTTCTATGGTTTTTTGGAATTTTTTGTTTATGCTTCAATTGTTCAAGAAAAACTTTCTGGGTATGCATAAGCCTAATTGTGAATAGTGCTAACGGTGTGCTTCAAGTGGTGGTTGAAGATAAAAAGTGTTATAAAGACTAGATAATATTATAAAGGGTGTATGTAAGTGTAATATTATATTTTATTTATATTTAAAGTGTTTTAAAGTGCTCCAAGGAAGGCAAAGTGCAAACGTGTCCTAAATAGACCTGATAGGATTAGGTCTCCATGAGACCTAAAAGTGAGATAAGGCCTAATTGAGGTAGGTTAAACATAAAAGGAATAAAATCACATTTTATCCATGTCTATGAGATTTCATAACATAAATTTCATGGCTTAAATAAGAGGGTAAGTATGTTTGGTTGACTAAAAAGGATATGAATAAGAAACTTGTATAAATACTAGGCAATTTTAGGCATATTGAAGCGTAGAAAACAAGCGAATACAATAACATATTATAAGAAGGTATTATAAAACATAATAGGAATATATATGATAAATTATTAACACATGATAGAGGTTTTTTTTACGAGGATAAAGGTCATATGACCTATTCAATTTAAGAAGAGGGCTAGTTGAGTGAAGAAGGCTAGATGCCAGTTTGAGAGGGACAAAAGTGTGTGAAGAGCTGAAGAAGGAGATCATCATCTATTGTATGAGAAAAAATGGGTTTTGAAATTTATCAAAGAAATTATGTGGCTAATTTGGTGCTGAGAGATCTAGGGAGTTGGTGTTTCCTTGCAAGTGGGTGCTTGTTAAAGCCTAGTCAAGTGGGTGTTTGGTTAGTTGGGTTTGGTGCTCCATGTGAAGTTGGTGCTTCACTAAATGTTGATGTTTGTATTATAGGATTGTATTCCATTTTAAAATATCAGTGCATTTTTTTCCATTTTTGGGTTTCCCACTCATATATGTGTTTCTCATGGCATGTTCATGTGAATGACTATTTATGCATACTATATCTATATACTTGTTTGAATGGTCTATGATTGCTTAAGTGAACTTGATAAGAAAGTTTTTAAAGAATGTATCACCTCCCCTCTCAGTCATTTTGATTCCAACATTTGGTTTTAGATTATATTCCTTTAATCAAGTCTAAAAACCTAAAGGATATCCTAGAAGCAAGGATGGCTAGTCAACAAGCTAAAGGAGATTTCTCTACCAGTAAGGCTCCATTATTTAATAAATCTAATTATGCCTTTTGGAATGTTAAGATGAAGATATATTTGATGTCTCAAGTTCATGATATTTGGTAGTCAATTGTGGATGGCTATAGTACTCCTATTCCACCAATTGATGTAACAAGTAAGAAAGATAGTGAAAATAACTGCAAGGCAATGAATGCCATTATTTATGGCCTATCAGAGGTAAAGCTTATGAAGGTGATGCACTATGTATCATCCAAAGAGATATGGGAAAAATTGAAGACTATTATGAAGGAAACACCAAGGTGAAGATGGCCAAGTTATAGGCCCACCAAGTATAGTTTGAAATTTTGAAGATTAATGAAGGTGAAACCATTGCATCCTATCTATTGAAGGTTGATGAAGTTATCAATGTCATTAGAGGATTGGGAGAAAAGGAGAATAATCTGCAGTTGTTAAAAAATTATTGAGATTTATAACTCCTAAGTTTGACTCTAAGGTATCTATAGTAGAAGAGATGAAATATTTGGATAAGCTTGAAATGGATGGGCTTCATGGCATCTTGACTACCTATGGGATGAGAAAAATTAAAGGAAGGACTACTAAGAAGGAAGAAACATTAAAAGTTGAGAAGAGGTCAAAGATCAAGAAGGTTAAGGATGAGTAATGTTTAGATGTTGATGATGATCAATCAATAGCCATGTTTACAATAAAATTAAGGTTTGGTTGAGGCAAGTAAAAGGGTAAGTTTCCCTTAAAATGTTTCAACTATGGTAAGATTGGTCACTTTGCATCTATGTGTCCTAAAAAGGGTAATAATGAGCATGATGAACATCATGGAGATGAAAATATCTACAAGACTGACAAGAACATGATAGATTTTAGGAAATATAAAGGTAGGGAAGGATCATTCAAAAACAAGAAAATTTTTTATATAAAAGAAGAAAAATAATCTAATGTAATTGATTCAAATACATATGATAATGATGATGATAGTAATAAACCTAAAAATGATAATAATTAAACTTTATTGATGGCCAAAGAATCAAACAATGAGGGTTTCTCAAATGGGAAAGGCCTTATGATTGATGTAGAATCAGATGAAGAAGACCTAAAAGATAGTGCACATGCCTACAAACTTCTTGAAACAATGTAGATTTTGTATATGTGATATTTTACAATGGGTTTTTGGAAAAATTATGTTTATGCTTTAGTTGTTCGAGATAGACTTTTTGGGAATGCACAAGCCTAATTGTGAATAGTGTTAATGGTGTGCCTCAAGTGGCAGCTAAAACTATAAATTGTTATGAAGCCTAGATGAGATTATCATGGGTCTATGTAACTAGAATATGATATGTTCCTACTATGTGAAGAGTTTGAAAGTGTTCCTAGGAAGTCAAAGTGTAAACATGCCCTAAATAGACCTAATAGGATTAGGTTTCCATGAGACCTAAAGGTGAGATAAGGCCTAATTGAGGTAGGTTAGACATAAAGGGACTCAAATAACATTTTATCCATGTATATTATATGTCCTAAGATCTATTTTATGTTTGACTTAAGAGGGTAAGGGTGTTTGACCGACTAATAAGGATATGAACAAGAGACTTGTATAAATACTAGGCAATTTTAGGCTTATTGAAGTGTAGAGAAGAAGTGAATAGAATAACATATTTTAGATTATAAGGAGGTCTTATATGCCATCAAAGGAATATATAGGATTAGTTTTGAACACTTGATATAGGTTCTACGTATGAGGATCAAGATCATATGACTTAATCAAGTCAAAAAGAGGGCTAGTTGAGCAAAGAAGGCTAGTGTCTAGTTTGAGAGGGATAGAAGTGTGTGAAGAGATGAAGGATATCATCATATATTGTATGAGAAATAAGGGGTTATGAAGGTGAACAAATTAATTAGGTGGATAAGTTGGTGCTGAGTCATCTAGGGGGTTGGTGCCTCCTTGTAAGTGGGTGCTTGGCTAATTGGGGTTAGTGCTCCATGTGGTGTTGATGCTTCACTAAATCTTGATGTTTGTCTTATAGGACTATAGTCCATTTGAAAATATCAATGGGTTTCATTCCCTTTAAGGGTTTCTCACTCATATATGCGTTTCTTATGTTATGCTCATGTGAATAATTATTTATGCATACTAGATCTATATGCTTATTTAAATGGTCTATGATTGCTTAAGTGAAATTGATAAGAAAGTTTTTAAAGACTAATTCACCCCCTCTCAATAATTTTGATTCCAACAAGATTCTAAAGGCTTTATTAATGTTTATTAACCTTTAAATTTATAGGCTATAGGATTAAGAAGTTAAAAAAGTTTAATGTAGGTTTCCAAGCTTGTAAGCATGTTTCCAAGATTTCTAGGGTGCCAACAATCAATATCTCAAGTGCATCATGACCAAATGAGAAGGTTCAGGCCAATTTTTTTATTTTTAGGGTAGAGTTAGTTTTAAAGGAGGATTATGAGATAATATGGGGATTTCAAGCATGAAAATGCATGTTTTTGGGCAAATAAGATGATACACCAGCTTATCAACCTCTCCAATAGACCTTTACCTAAACTTCAAGGTAAATTTAAATCAGTCCATGCTTCGACAACATGTATAGCACCACCATGAATGGAGTAAGTGGTCATGAAGAGCATGAGAGAGGTATATAGGCATTGGAAAATTACCCCTAGAAATGTGTGACTCCCTCATAGAGTGGTAGTCATGGAAATTCAACTCAAACTAGATTCTCCCTAGCATGCATGCATGAGAGGAAGAGATGGGCTAGTTAAGGATGTTAAGATAGGAGTTTTCCAATAATGTAACAACATTGAAGAAGTGCATCCATCATCTAAAAGGCTTCTAAAGGATAAAAATAGAAAAGAATAAGGTATCCTCTCCCACTACTATGTCAACCTTATTGAGGGATCTTCATGGGGTAGGCTTAGTGAGTTAGAGAAGGCTTAATGCCTCTATTTTTTTGTCTCTTTTTATTATATAGGCTGAATTGAGGAAGTAATGGCAAAATTTATGAGGTCTCCTTATCATTATCATTTTCTCTCTCATCTCCATTTCTTATATATAGGATTGAAAAAGGCTTTTTCATGATTTCACCTCTTGGGTATAATAAAAATCTAATTATTTTGAGTATTCTAATGCTTTCTTATGCCTTAAATCTAATAAAGGCTTGATGTTTTCCTCTTCTACATTGTCAATTTTCTTAAGTATTGTGTAATTTTGAACCGTTGATCTTAATTTTTAGATGTTTCAATCCCTTTTGTTGTTTTCATATCATATTACACTCTCCTTGGTAGGTTGTATGTTGTTCAGATTCCAAATTTGATATGAAAAATTGATGTAAAGGTTAGAAAAGTTGTAGGTTGTGTAGATGTTGTGTAATTTATCATCAATCCTAAACATTTATTATGCTATTAGAATGAGTGGAGGGGATATTTAGACTTGGTGCATCTCCATTTTTTATGAATTTTAGTCATTTACACTCCCTTTTCCTTGATGAAATCATAGTCTTAGTTATAAATAAGCCCTTTTTAGTATTGTTTTAGGCCTACAACAAATCTTATATCAGATGCACATAGTTTAGGAAAGAAACCAACCTTTTCTAGAGGTTCATCCCAAGGAGCCAAGGTCCCACACCTTAGGGATGATCCCATTGTTTCACTAAATCAAATAATTAATTAAATAGGTGCAAGATATAGGTAACCAAAAATACTAAAAAGGAATCAGGTTCACAACCTAGTGATCACCAAATGTAGAAAACATTTAATGATACTTTACAAGATTATTCCAAGAAGGAACCAAAAGTGCAAATGTTAGATAATATGTAACAATTATTTCAAATTAAATAAATAAAACAACATCAACACAAAAAATATTAACAATCACATTATTCATGGGTGGTGCTTATTTTTTGTGTAACCATATTTATCATACACAAATAAAAGCTACTTGTAATATAAGACATTTCCAACAGCTTGGCTTTGATCCAAAATACTTATAAAAAGAAGTCATTTGGAAAGACTCCTTGGGAAACATAATAATACCAATTACTTGTAGTCCTAAAGTATTAAAACATAAGTTTTGGCTATGTATACCACATATCCATATGTATTTATGATAAAATCTCTTTGGATATACCAAATAGAAGCAAGAATTGACCAAAATTAGAAAGGTTTTTCCTTTTCTCACGAAGGCAAATTGATCCATATTATAAATGATAGCATTGGTTCTTATACTACACATGTAAAATGTGAGGAGGAACATGCCATGTAACATTTTCAACTTATCCAACCATGACATAAATAATGTAAAAGATCCAACTTAAGGTTACAGGGTCTTAGAAGATCCCAAAAATACCAAAAAATAAAAAACTTCAAAACTCCAAAAATATTTTTAACATTTACACATCTAATTATCTCCTTATCATACATATTTTGAGTTATATGTTGGTATATGACTTATAAATATTTCTTATATACACATGTTTCACACATCTTTTGAGTGTAATTCAAGGATACATAGATACATGATCTATGCACTTTTAAATGTTGGATTTTCCCTCTACTCATGTCACCAAGATGTTAGGGGCATCCACCTCTATGATAATGATACATCAAAGTTATATACTTATATGTTAATATTACACTATTATGTTTGATCTCATATATATACTTACACATGAATTTATCCATGCATATATCTTTCTCGGTGTACTTGATATGTTATGTACTTCACATTTGTTATTAACACATATATCCAGGGACTAGTATGCTATGTTTATGTTAGTTTCTTGTGATTTAATTTATGCACTTCCTTCAGTGTCTTTCATTGTTATTGTCTTGATTATTTAATTATTTTAATATAATCCATTATTTTCAATCCTTGTGCCTCTATTTTCCTCTATAATATTTGAAAATGTCATTTACTTATTATATGTTGACATCTGAATATGTCATTTATTACTTTGTGGACATTTGAATAAGTCATGTCCCTTTGATTGTGAAGAATTTAAACATGCCCCTTGTTTGAGGTCTCCTTAGAACATTGTAATTTGATTTTATTTTGAGTGATCTTTTATGTGTGCTTGATTTCATTTTGAAATTGTATTGGTACTATCTAGACATTGGCATGATTCACATCATGCATCTTAGGACTTGGTTTGATCACATTATTAGTGCTTCAATGATATATTTATCTATGCATGTTCCCTTTATATGCTACATAATAGTTTCATAGTTTACATGGTTATCTTATCCTTTTCAAGTAAGGTAACTGCCAGTTACTAATTCCCCCACCTCAAAATGGGGGGCATATTATTACAATGAGGGTATGTTTGAAAAACATGTTCTCCAAATTAGCACTTATACTAGTTATGATATTCAAATTTAGTGGGGGAATGTTTTGGAAACATTTTTTAACACTTATTTAGTATGCAAGATACTTATCTTGTAGTGGGGTCATGTTTTAGAAACATGTCCTCCACATTGGCACTTATATCAATTTTTATATCTCTCCATATATAATGGGGGCATGTTTTGGAAGTATGCTATCCTCATTCAAATAGTTTTGAATTGGCCAAATTACACAATTATATGATTTAGAGACACATTTGTGGCAAAATTCTATACATTGGTACCATTATTATACACTATTTCAGCATGAGACATATCTAAGGTACATATGATATGAAATGTGCACCTAATATTTCAAAATCAAATTAGTTTCAAATTCTAAACACTTTTAGGGACTGTCACCACCCACCATATTAGACTTTTATAGATTGTATTGAGCTAATACACTATAATAGTTGGTTCTCTTTTTGGTATGGTTGAGGTGATTAAATCACTCAAGCTTGAAAATTATATAAGTTAGACTAGATTGCATCATCCAACCTCACTAGTTTGATAGTGTGAGTTGACATGGTTTTCTCACAGTTGCCAAGTTATAAGTATGATTAGGTTTCATGGTTGGGATAATCTCAACTACTGTGTGGCACTAATATTTTCTCCAAGGTTTGGGTAAAGTGTCCTCCAATATCTCTCTATCTTTTTATATATATGAACTTTCTATATTTATATTTGTCTTAAACTCAATTTCAATGCTTCATAATGATATATATTTCAAATGAAATTGCCAAAGGCAAGATGGTTGCATCGATACACAAGTGTACTCCTAAAAATTGCTCTCTTTCAATTTCAACCATTTCAATGCTTTAAATTTCAGATTATATGCACTAATTATATACTATAACATGTTCTTGGTTCTATGTCAGTCACCAATAAAGCACTCAAGTTGGACTCAAGTAAAGACAAGGTGTCTTATACACACCTAGTTATGCATTTATTTTCCATTAAACTAACAATTTCATTACTAGATTAAAGGGGGAAAATGTAGACACTATTTTTGAAATATATATCACCTCAGTCTTATACACTTGGAAAATACATATCAAGGATGTACCTTCACCTTATAGACCTCTTTTGCTACCAAAAGGCTTAAGTATACTATCTCTCTATGCCTCATCGCTTATCTCTTATTCTGAATTATATATTCTGATGACTTAGACCTTTTATCTTTCCCAAAATGTTATAAACTTCCTTATCTTCCATCTCTACAAGTTATAGACTTGCACCTATTTTTTAACTTCCCAAACACTTACATCCTAGTCATCCCAACATAAGTGTTCAATGCCCTAAAGTCATCCAATTTTCAAAAAAAAAGTATTCCTATGGTCAACCTAAGAGATTTAATATTATATTTTCTCCAAAATGGATTGGTATATGTTAGTTCCCAAAATTGAATTAAGAAATTATGCCCTTGTTGGGTGTAGATGTCTAATTTTTTAACCTATTTCTTATTTACAAGTATGCACCCAAGGTCAAGTGTCTTAATTTCACCTTAAGTCATTGAAAAACCCTTGTTCTCACTCATGCCCTATTATAAACCCTGTAAGATATTTATATAAGTAATGTTTCATATCTCCATGTTTTAATATACTTATAGGAGCATGCTTGTTTTAGTTGAGGTAAATATCTTGAACTAGAAGGGAAGTGCAAAATGGTAAGGAGAAGTCTGTCGAATGATTGCAAGAGGTAAATAGTAGAAAAGGGAGTCTTACATGCACTTTTCACGAACACAAAGTGCAAAGTGTTGCTCCACTTCTGGATCTCATGGGCCAAAGAAGACAAGGAAAGCTCATGAAAAAATGTGGTAGAAATACACCATGCTAAAATCAATTTATAGGTTTATAAAGCATGCAAAGTGTTGACTTGGCTCCACATCCTATAGAGGGAAAGAAAAAGGTAAAGTATGGTGGAGATGCACTGCCCCAAACATACTGTGTGAATTACAATGTGTTCATGCAACTCTAAATCCCATGAAGAAGATGAGAGAAAAGTTTGGCAGAGTTGGGAGGTTGACATGCATTTTTCACCAACATAACATGAAAATTATAATATGCACTCCTGCTCCAAAATCTCATAGCATAGACATAGAAATAAAATATGGGAAGGAAAAAATTAAAAGGGTCCATGGATGTAAATGAAGGATTCAAAAGTGTAAAATAAATAGAAAGCTTTAAATCCCACTATGTACCCATCTGGAAAAATTTAGAACTTGGCATGCACTTCGCACATTTGTAAATGTGCAAAGTGCACAATGGGCTCTAGATATTTCCAAATATATAATCCTCCTTCTGTAGAACCCAAAACCTTAGGTGCACATTACACATTTACAAATGTGCAAAGTGTACCATAGTTTTTGCCTCCCGTCAACCATTTTCCCATTATAAGTTTGTGGAAAGCGAAAACTCAAGTGCACTTTTCATGTTGTAAATTTGCAAAGTGCCTTATGGGTTCCACCTTCTACCAAACCATATTTCCCATCCACAGAGAGTGGAACTACTTCAAGTAGGTCTAACCTCTGCCACTAACCCTATGAGATTCACTTATGGAGATTTTTATTAAAGGGTATATGCAATACCATAGATGTGGAAACCTAGAAACAAAGATATTTATTTATAAAAAAATAGATGATCACTTTGAAGTGTGCATCTTATGGACACAGTCCATCCATTGATATGAGGGAATGGGCAAAAAGTGGAAGATGTGACATAATGTGTACCAAATTTCATGCAAAGTGCACTAGCACCTCTGGATTCCATGAGTAAAATAGGTGAGTGAGAAAAGATAAAATCAAGTGCACAACAGAGGCCAAAATCCCATAAGCACCTTACACCAACACAAGGTGAAAAGTTAAAAGTGCTACACCATCCCCAGATTTTGTAGAACATGGCATGATAGGTGAATGATGGAAAGCATAAGGTAAGATGCATTTTGCACCAAACTACATGCAAAGTGCATTAGCACTTATGGATCCCGCCAGTCAAAGAAAACATGAAAAAGGTCAACTTAAAAATCTTCAATTAAATGTTGAGGATAAACACAATTTTTCACTTGTGAAAAGTGTGAATTGCACCTAGATCTCCTATTTATGCTAGTTAATATTGGTCAACAAGGGGAGCTATAAGTGGAAATTGCACAAGTATAAATTGCACCCATGCAATTTTCAAATTGTAAATTTGAAAAAGGGGGTAAGATTTCCTCTAAAGGTCAAAAAGTGAAAATAATGCATTTATGCATTAAAAAAGGAATATGAAGGAAACCCTAAAAATGCCAAGTGCAAATAGCAAAGGTGCAAAGTGTAACATGTGAAAATACAAGTTAGAGCCAAAAAGTAAATTTTTAAAAATAACCAAAGTTGTATTTTCATTTTGGTTTGTTTGTCTAAGCTCCTCTATGGAAGGAAATTATAGGTCTACAATTCCAAGTTGGACCACTCCAAAGAAGATCTCTTGAGCAGCCATGAAATTTAGAATATTCCCATACCATCACTGTAAAAACAAGTTATTCTATGGCATGCATAAGAGGAAGGGAAGTCATAAAAAGAGTTCCAACTATGAAATCAAGTGGGCAAGGGCATTTCTAGGTAGCTACATAAAATATAAATGGTTTGTTTGGCTCTTCAAATGAATATTCTCTTTCTAGCTCTGTTAAACACATCTCCATATAATAAATCAAAGAATTTTCTCTTAATATTTATCATCACTTGTAGAGTCAGTTGTAACAATCATTTTTTGTACAAATACATGAAGATTCCATGTGTAGCAAAAGGTTATTCTGGCTCAGAGCATCTTTGCAAAACTTGGAGGGGTGTTTTGCATTTTTTGAAAATTGTAACCCTTATTCCTAGATTTGAAAATAAGGGTAAAAAATGTATAAATAGAGGGTTTGTCCTCTATTTAAATGTGGTTGTTGGCTTTTGGTTGTTGTAGGTCATTTTAGGTATCCATTCTTTCCAAGTATAATTTTTGTATAATGTTTTGGAATCAACTGTTGTGTGTAGATCTTGCCTCTCTTACTGAGGTGGTTATATATGTACAACCATTAGCAAGCTTTGAGATAATATCATGTCTCCCTTTTCAAAGGAGCAATCTCACCATGCTTATCCCCATGGAAACATTTTTAAGTGTTGATGTTTATAATTCTTCTTTCAAGTCAAGTGGAAAATGTTTGTGGTTCTTTATTATATCCTATTAATGAAATGCAATAATATGTTTTGCTAGTTTTTCTAATTAGATATCTGGGTTTGTGTTCATAACTAGTTTTCATTATGAGCATGTACTTATCATATAAACCCCTTTTTGTAGTTATCTTTGGAAACGTGTTGTTGAATACCTTTTAAGGGCACCCTGGGTTCACGAATTCAATAGAAGAGAGTATTTGAGATTCTAGTTTTAGTGTATGTTTTAGGATTTTAGGGATCATTTAGTGTTTACCATTATCTTGCATTTGGATTTTTTTTGCATCTTTGTTAAGGAATATTGTCATGAAATACTGCTAAATACCCTAATATTTGGAAATCACTAATACATCACCCTCCCTCTTTTTTAATCATTTAACTTGTCCTAACCTACAAATAACACAACCTATTACATACTATAAGTGTTACTTGCCTTGAAAATGCATAAGATCTTGTATATTTGAAATGTGTTTTTAGTTTTTTCTCTAAATTCTAGTGCTACAATTTTCCATTTGGCCCCTATTGTTGAAAATTTTATAAAATGAAGACTGTATTCATCTTTTCATCTATCTTAAGTATCTTGTGTATGACATAGAGAATTTGTGTATTTTGAGTGACAACCTTTCATGAGTGAAGTGTGAAAACTTGGTTATTCTTTGGTCATATTTACCCTTGTGCCAAGAATCCCCATGGAGATTGAATTTTAAAATCTCTGCATGTGAGCAAGCTACCCCATTGGTTATCTCACCTTGGTTCAGGTAGAGCCAAAAGTAGTAAAGAGCTAACCATACCCCATGTAGGTACCTCAATCAATTTTTGTATTTGGTTTAATCTTGATGACAAACACTTCCTCAATTATAATGACATATTAGTAGGTTTTCCATCATTGCGTACCATTTATTTCAAGTGTGCAAGGCTAAGTGTGAAAGGTGTATAATTGGGAACCAACACTCTTGGTGCCATTATTGGGGACCAAAATAAAATTTTGGTCACTTGTGTTTCTAAGAATTCTTATAGAGAGCTATGAGCATTTCACCCTATGAAGTTCTCTATTGTTACTACATTGATCTAACTATCTTGGCTGTCAACATTACAACACTCTACTAAAGACATACTAGGGTGCTTTTAAGGTTTGACAATCTAACTTCTGATGTGTTTACTACAAAGAGCTATAATATTTTATGTTGGAAGGTGTATTTTCCCTTTTGAATAAAATTATGTAAATTTTAGTGTCTTTGTGCTATTATCTCATCATTAAACTCAAAAAAGTATAATTTTAGCTTATATCACAATAGTTTGTCAACTATTATATTCTAGAATTTTGATTCTAGTGGTGACTCCATTTTATTTTTGGTTTCAAGGAAGATTGGTGCCTATTCTAAATGTCTTTGATAACTTTTAGATTTGAGTATTTCATTGTTTTTAAATTTAGAAGGACTGAGATCATCTTTCAAAGGTGACTCCTCTAAGAGACTTGTTACACCCTTAGGTATTCCTCAAAGAAGAAGGGGACAAGTCTGAAGGCATGTTGAAAGGCAAATTTCAACTACTCAGGACCATCAAGATCTTGATCATCTTGATATTTTTGTAACCCCCCATTATTGAGGACTATCGTAGCTCCTCGACTAAATCTAAAACACGTAGTCTTATTTATTTCTAGCTCCTTCTCAACCAATTAAATCCCCACCTAGGGATGATCCACCAAGTCCACCTCATTCACCTCCTCATATCCCTTTTCAATTTATTCATGAAACTCTCATTAAAACAATCATGAGGCATAGGGACCGAGAGGATAATGTCTTGTATTCCATGTTATTAGATTTAGGCATATCAATGTTGATGAGATGGAAGGCTATCCTAATGAGGTTCTAAATTAATTTAGGAAATGACATCCAAAATTCTAAGGGAATAATGTAGTAAGTAGTGATCTACATCTAAGGGCCTTTCAAAATATTATTTAAGACTATGAGGTTGAATATGAGGATGTGTGCATCAAGTTATTTATGCACATGCTAGAGGAAAGATGGTCATGAATGGTTTAATTCACTTCCCACTGGATGCATTGATTCATGGAAATTGATGCAAAATGTTTTTAGAATTCACTATGGTGCTATGATTGATCCAAGGTTTCTCTTAGCTAAATTTGAAAATATCAAAAATAATCCTAATGAATGTGTGTAGGACTTTAACACTTAGCTCAACAAGACTATGATGTAGCTACCTAAAAACATCAGTTCTAGTGACACAATGTACTTGATAAACTAATGTGATGCCTTTGATAAAAAGGCTATGTATTTATTGAGGAATAAGGCTCCCACTAACCTATGATTAGAATTAAATATGGCCATCCAAATTGAAAATAACATTAAGGTTATGGGAAAGCCCATGAACAAATAGGCTAATGTGAAGTTGGTTAATCTAGAAAATATATAGCCCATAAAGACAACTCACTTGGAGGAAAATGTCAAAACTTTGGCTTTTGTTGTCAAAGAAATATGATAAAAATTATCTAGAGCTGAAAAAGGGGTCCCTCAAGTGTCTACCAATTATAAATGGGCTCCAAATCTGCATCAAGCATAAAGGGGGCCTGCTTTCAACAATAGAGATAATGATAGAGGGAAGAGGCCTGTACTTGAAGATAGAGTGGAAATAAACTAGAATAGAGGGTATGGAAAGGAGATGATTGATCATTTAAATGCCAAGGTAAATGCTATAAATTCTAATTTTGACATTGATTGGTGTGATAAGTGCTTCCTTCCACACCCTCTATGTGATACTGTTGAACAACTTGATGAAGATCTAGATGAACCTAAATATACTTCAGTTGATTATGAGATTTTTATGTTCAATTGTCAAAGACCTCAGAGAGAATTGAATGCCTTCATGGAATTGTGGATTGATACTATGGTTGATTAATTTTGAACCAATGTCAAAATGGAAAGTGTCCCAACTTTTGACTTTGCTTGTGATGTTAATGTGGCACAAGCATATGAATCTCCCATCAATGATTTTGATCTCTTAAAACTCCATGAGGATCAATAAATATCTTGGGGTAACTCCATCATTTGAGGATAGGTAGCTATTAGTTAATTCATCAACTACCCAAAGGAAGGAATACAACTTGAGAAGTAGGCAACCAAGTGCTACTCCTCAAGACACTACCCCTATAAATTTAAAGGCAAGGAATGCAAGTAAGGAAGCCAAGAAAGCTATAATAGTCCCATAATCTTCCAAGATAGAACCTATAACCAAATATACTAAGTCTATAGGTTCTCTTGCTAAGTGAAACATAACACCCATATTATATAGTATCCCTAAGGGTGCTAATGAGCTCAAACAAAATCCACCTTTGAAGAATGTTGTTAAAAATGTTAACCCATCCCTGCATACTCCACTTCAAACCTTGAATGATTGTATTTTAGATGAAGGTGCCATTAACCTTCCACCAAATATGCTTCTTCCTCAATGTAGTGTGTGTGATATGACTCAAGTGTTGAGTCAAATAAAAATCACCATGCCACTTGTTGAGTTATTAAGAATACCTAAACACAAAAAGAAAGAGTTTGAATATTTAGAATTTGGTGAAAGGTAAGCTATAAATGAGGTTGAGTTACCCTAAGCACCCCTAAAAGAAGATGAATAATTAGAAGATGTTGTTGAACCCACTTTAGAATTTTATTTGGGGATTGCCCTTGAAGAGAGTCAGCTGAATGTGGATCCATTTTATGCAACTCTATTGATCAATGGTCTGGTTGTTCATAACTATATATTTGACTTTGGTACTTCTTGTAATGTGATTCGCTTGGGTATCCTCAACAAGCTTGGAGTGAATATCATGTCATCCTTTGGCAAGTATTATGTCATAGACTCATGAGGGGTTCCAATTGTTAGACAAGTCAAGGGGTTGGTGGTACACTTGGTAGTTCATCCTAGTACGTACTTGAACATGGATGTAGTAGTTGTAGACTACCCACCTAAATGGGGGATGTTGTTATCACATAAATGGGCTATCAGCATGGGTGAAAGTGTGTAAATGGACATTTCCTATGCTACCATTTCTTTGGAGGGCAAGATTGTCAAAATTTATAGAGATCTAAAGATGCTACATGTGATTGAAGATATAAAGCATGCTCTCAATGAAGTGTTGTACATAGATATTGAATTGGGTAAATTTCTTGGGAATTTTGATATTAGCAAACAACCTATTGTTCTTGATGTTGAGCCTGACAAAGAAAATGTAGTTTGGAGGATGTGCTTTGATGAGGCTTTCTCCAATCTTGGAAATGGAGTTGGGGTTATATTCTATGCCTCTAATGGTAAATGTTTTATGTTTTATTTCTAGCTTTATTTTGAGTGCACTAATAATACCATTGAGTATGATGCACTTTTGCTTGGTCTGAGGATTGCCCATGAATATGGAATCAAATGTTTAATTGTCATGGGTGATTCTGAGTTAGTGGTAAAGCAAGTCCATAATGCTTTTTCTATGAAAAATAAAAGGTTGAAATAGTATCAAAATTTGTTTGGGACTTGCTAGTGTTATTTGATGCATTCAATATTTTTTACTATGATAGGAGTTTCAACCAAGAAGCAAATAGACTTGTAGGGCTAGGTGCTCAATTTAATATTGAAAATATGAGCCCTCACTATCAATATCAAGTGGAGGTGTTTATCAGGTCCTCAATCCTACAAAATGTTAATCATTGGTAGGTCTTTGATGACGATGAACAAATTAACAAGTTTTTGAACTATGAAGCTCAGTTTCATGATCAACTCATAGACTTGGAATCCATGGTTTAGGTCATTGATGAAAAAGAGACCTTATTTGGGAAGGACATCAATCAATTAAAGATAAACATAATCCCAAGGGGATTGGTGAGTTTTGAGGCATATTTTGATGGAGTGGATAAAATCAAGTTGAGAGAATCATTCATTTCAAAGGACATGACTGAGTGTAACTTGGGTTCTCATGAGAATCCAACAAAGGTTTGGCTGGGTATTCACTTAAGTGCAATAGATAAAAAAACTTACATGCAGCTGTTAAGGAAGTACCAAGATTGCTTAACATGGTCTTATTCTAATTTTAAAGTGCATAGGGAAGACTTGTTCCAACACATCATCCCATTACATCTAATAGCAAACCTTTTAGGCAAAAAAAGAGACCCATTAACCCCATCTTGACCACCAAGATGAGGGAGGAATTAAATAAGCTAAGGGATGGTGGTATTATTTAGCCTATCGGGTATTCATCATGGATTGTAAACTTAGTCCTTGTAAGAAAGAAGAATGGTGATATCTTTGTGTGTGTGGATTTCAGAAATCTAAATAAAGCTTATTTAAAAGATAATTATCCCTTACCCAATATGGAGAACATGTTGCAAAGTGTTATTGGATTAGAAATGTTGTCCACATTAGATGTCTTCTCAAGTTACAACTAGGTTGTGGTGAAGGAATCTGAGAGGTCCAAGACCACATTCATAATGCCTTAGGTCACATATGTATATATGAGGATGCCTTTTAGATTAATGAATGTTGGTTCAACATTCATGTGAGCTATGGATGTCTCTTTTGCAAGGATAATTAACTAGTTCATTGTTGTGTATCAGGATGACATTATTGTATACTCTAAAATAAGAGAAGAGCATTTGGTGCCTCTAGAAAAGGTGTTGATTAGATGAAGGGAGTTAGACATTTCACTTAATCCCAAGAAGTACCACTTTGGAATACAGAAGGCCAAGTTGTTGGGACATATAGTGTCTAAGGATGGTGTCATGATAGACCCAAAAATGGTTGAAGCCATTGATAAAGTGCCTATCATATAGTCTAAGAAAGTAATTTAGTCTTTCTTTGGAAAAATAAACTTTGTATGGAGGTTTGTGTCTAATTTTGTAGAGACCACTCTACCTATTACGTATATGCTAAATAAATACCAGAACATCAGGTGGGAGGAGAAGGTCATACAAGTATTTAGTGAAATCAAGGGATATTTAAAGTCTACCCCTATTTTAACTAGACCTAATTACATAAAGCCATTTTAGGTATTCTCTTTTACATCATATAATACTGTAGCTACTGACTTGTTACAAAAGAATGAGGAAGGTCATGAGCAACCCATAGCTTTCTTTAGCAAAGCTATGGAAAGTCTTCAACTAAAATACACTATCATGGAAAAATAAAAAATTTCTCTTTTGAAGGATATTAAAACATTTAGGTTGTATATTATGAGTTTGAAGATTATTGATTACATATCACACACCATGGTGAAGGACATTTTAACTTAGATTGATGTATCTAGTAAGAGGTACACGTTGTTAAGCATGGGATATACTGAGAGGGGGGTGAATTAGTATATCATAAATCTTATAAACTTTCCCTTAATAAA
This sequence comes from Torreya grandis, assembly GCA_037957365.1. Taxonomy (NCBI): domain Eukaryota; kingdom Viridiplantae; phylum Streptophyta; class Pinopsida; order Cupressales; family Taxaceae; genus Torreya; species Torreya grandis. Next base: position 4,202,451 of record JARHVA010000855.1, on the reverse strand, counting down.
ATTCCACTTTAACATACATTTTAGATATGCAATAAAATTGAAATAATAAACACCACACAAGATAGAGAGAGACACCAAATTTAACATGGAAACCTAATGTGAGAAAACCCACGAAGAACAATCTCAAGTATATGAATGAGCACCAACTCAAACTAAAATATTTGTAAGCACCTACTTGTAAGAGCACCAACCCCTTTGCTGAGCACCAACACAACAACTATTCATGAGCACCAACCCCTTTACTGAGCACCAACACATCAATAATTCATGAGCACCAACCCACAAGAGCACAAACCCCTTTGTTGAGCACTAACACAACAATAATTCATGAGCACCAACCCACTGGAGCACCAACCCCTTTGCTAAACACCAACACAACAACTATTTATGAGCACCAACCCACAAGAGCACCAACCCCTTTTGTGTATACCACACAACTATCTCTCAATATTTCTATCTCAACAAAATGATAGTTCATTATAATATCTCTTTCCTCTCTCTCCTCTGCTCTTCTAAGCTAGATATATCAATTACAAATCATACTCTTTCTCACTCATTACAAATGGCTTCTCAAGCCTTTATTTATAGCTTTCCAAATGACCTTTGGCCTTCCCCATTTGTGACCCTTCAATCCTCATGGAAAATGGCACCAAACTTGCATGAGCCTTCATATCCTTGCATTTGAAAAGTCATGTGGTGACCCTTCATAAGCAAAAGTGTCCTTTCCTCTTTTGTCTTTATATTGGTGACTTTTCATATTCCTCAAAGTGTTCCTTCATGAGGAATTGTGCCCTTCCTCTTTTGTCTTCACTTGGTGACTCTTGGAATTCCCCAAGATGACTCTTCATGGGAAAATGTGTCACATTCTTCTTTTGTCTTTACCCCGTGACTCTTTGACTTCTCCATGGGCCCTTCTTTTGTCTTATATTAAACCAAAAATATATTCATTAATATTAAATAAATATTAACACACATTAACCAAGATATAACTATTACAAACATCATTTAATGCAATGGGGCCTTTATCACCAATAATGCTAGACCTTTGACATCAATGACAATATTTCCAATAATTTCCCCCTTTGTCATTAATGGAAACCTTAATCTTGAAACTACCACATCTTGAAACCTTCACATACTATCATCTGAAAACATATAGTAACTTCCCCTTACTGTAACAACCTATACCTATTCCTTGTACGTATTTTTGCACCTGTACTTGTACCTATTATTCTCCCCCTTTGAAATCAATGGCAAAGGGCCTACCTAGAGCTAACACTTAGCTCCCCCTCAACTGATGTTGAACCTCAATGGCAGGAAGTAATAGAAATTACTCATAACTCCTCTTGTAGATCTTTGAATGTGTCCTTTGACTGTGCCTTTGAGAATATATCTGATAATACATATAAATCATTGCTTATCCTTTGAGCATCTGCAATCAACTCATTTGAATCTTTTCTTCTAATCTCACAACCTTTTACATAAAAATTTAATGTGTATCACTGATCACATATTTGACTTACACTCAATAGATTATGCTTAAGACCTTTAACATTCAAAACATTCTTAGTCTAGGTTCTACCATTATCCAAACTCAAAGTACCTTTTCTAGCTATCCTGGTAGTGTTTTTATCTCCAAATTTCATTGTGCCACCATTAATCTTCTTTAGATTTATGAAATTATTCTTATCTCCTATTATATGCCTTGAACATCTGCTATCAATGAACCATGGTTGATCTTCATTTCTTGCATGCAAAGTTGTTTGTATCAACATATAATCTTCAAGTGGTTTCTTCTACCATGAACATGTCTGAACCTTCTTCTTGATGAATGGAGCCTTGAAACTTTGGTCCTTCTTGACTGAATTTAACACGCTTCTATAGTACTAAGCTATGTGTCTGAAGTTGTTACATTTGTAACATATTATGGCCTCTTCACCAAAGCTTGATAGAGAAGCAAAAGAGTTGTAGCTTCTGCTTGACTCTACATGAATTTCCTTCTTATTTCTAAAACTATTATCTCTTTTTCAACATTATAACTTCTTATGACCATATCCATTTGAAACACTTTAAAACTTTTAAACACTATATATGCAAGAAACATTCTAATTGCCTCTAACCTTAACACTGGTGCAAAATTTTCTTCAAAATCTATTCCAACAAATGATATACAAATTAATCTACCAACTCACTTTCTTTTCATGAAACATAGCCAAGACCTAATAGCATCCACCATACTTTAATTTTTCTTAAAAGTGTCTCCTTGAATCCTAAAAGAGACACCCCACACAAAGGGTCCTAGAAATAAATCTCAAGAGATTCCCACATCTCCTCTGTTTCTTCCTTGTGTCTTTCTCTTAGAATCTGTTGAAGCATGTCTAACTTATTTGACTTACTAACCTCATCATTTATGATGTTTTCATCTTCTCAACTCTTACAACAATCTTATCTTGACAAGGCTCATGCTCAAATTTAACAAGAGATTTTTCACAGTCCTTCCTATCTGATTCTTTATCTACTATAGCAAGTAATTTATTCCCACTCTTAAACTCAACCTAATCAACCTTTACTATTTTAGGTCTCCAAACCTGAGTTTGGCTCTTCTCATATCTTCTATGGGATTTGTATCCTTTGACGTACCTTGAAGATCTCTTTACTTTATTTGGACATAATTTAGCAATATGGCCAACCTTATGACAATAAAAGCAAACAACATTTCTCATACCTTCTTCTTGAATGTGACTGAGATCTCCCTTTGATTGATTGCTTCTCCTCATATAATCTCTTTCCCTATGACCAACATGATGACAAACAAAACAATGGCCATGAAAAGAATTTGAAAACTTGAAAGCATTGGGCTGCCTAATTGGCTTCTTTAATTTGCCTTTAAAACTTGCATCCTTCTTACCTTGGACTAATATCTTATTCAACATATTAGTGCTATTCTCAAATTTTGAATCATTAGCTACTCTATCATTGATTGCTTTATTTGTTTTATCAATATTTTCTTTTAAATAAGCAATTTCAATAACATACCTTTCACATTCTTTTCTTACTATTTTCAATTGTGCCGTTAGATCTTCTTCATTCTTCTTGGCTTATTCAAAGTGTGCTTGTAGATCTTCAATTATTTACTTTGACTCTTTTTCATTTTTCAAACTTGAATTTACAACCTCTAGATGATTCTTAAGATCTTGAATATATATCTTATTTTCTTTTGCTTTTATAGCCAACTTAGAATCCAAGATACACACCTATTCCTTAAGAGCCTCAACCATAGATTTCAACTCTTGATTATCATTCTTTAGTTACTTGGCCATCTTGTGATTTCTTTGATCTACCTTCAAGTTGTTAAACCCTTTCAAAAGGAACCTGCTCTAATACCAATTGTTAAGCATGGGATATACTAAGAGGGGGGGTGAATCAATATATCATATATCTTATAAACTTTCCCTTAATCAAATTCCACTTTAACATACATTCAAGATATGCAAAAAAATTCAAATAATAAACACCACACAAGATATAGAGAGACACCAAATTTAACATGGAAACCCAATGTGGGAAAAACCATGGAGAGAAATCTCAAGTATATGAATGAACACCAACTCAAACTACAATATTCGCAAGATCCAACTTGTAGGAGTACCAACCCCTTTGTTGAGCACCAACATAGCAAATTCGTGAGCATTGACCCATAGGATCAACAACCCCTTTCCTGAGCACCAACACAATAACACCAACCCCTTTGCTGAGTACCAACATAGAAATAATTCATGAGAACCAACCCAAAGGAGCACCAACCCCCTTGCTGAGCGCCAACACAACAACTATTCATGAGCACCAACCCACAGGAGCACCAACCCCTTTTATGTATACCACACAACTGTCTCTTAATGTTAGTATCTCAACAAATGATAGTTCATTACAATATATCTTTCCTCTCTCTCATCTGCTCTTCTAAGCTAGATATATCAATTACAAATCATACTCTTTCTCACTCATTGCAAATGGCTTCTCAAGCCTTTATTTATATCTTTCCAAATGACCTTTGGCCTTCCCCCTTTGCGACCCTTCAATCCTCATGGAAAATGGTGCCAAACTTACATGACCCTTTGTATCCTTGCATTTGAAAAATCATGTGATGACCCTTCATAAGCAAACACATCCTTTCCTCTTTTGCCTTTATCTTGGTGACTTTTCAAATTCCTCAAAGTGTCCCTTCATGAAAAATTGTGCCCTTCCTCTTTTATCTTCACTTGGTGACTCTTGGAATCCCCAAGATGAATCTTCATGGGAAAATGCATCCCATTCTTCTTTTGTCTTTACCTCATGACTCTTTGAATTCTCCATGGTCCCTTCTTTTGTCTTATATGCAACCAAAAATGTGTTCATTAATATTAAATACATATTAACACACATTAGGCAAGATATAAATATTACAAACATCATTAAATGAAATGGGGCCTTTATCACCAATAATGCTAGACCTTTGACATCAATGACAATATTTCCAACACAGGTGGGTCAACAAGCTACAAGAGTATGACATGGATATCCAAACCACCAAGTTGGTAAGGGGGATGGTCTAGCCAAGCTTATGGTTGAGACCAATTTGTAATTTATTGAGGTAAACTCTACTATTTTTAATGTTGATGATTCCTTAAGTCAATTTAATGCATCTCCATGGTATAGAGACATTATTTACTAACAAAATCTGAATTGTCTCCTTGACTTGGATAAGAATCAATGGATAAATCTCAAACTTGTCTCCCATAAATACCACTTGAATGAGGATGGACTAGCATGGAATAATCTAGATGGGGTTCTCCTAACATGTGTGTTGGAAGAACAAACTACTATCCTAATTGAAGACTTCCATAGTGGAGTTTGTGGTGGCCATTTTGCACCTAAAATTATAGCTCACAATATTTTGAGAGCTGGTTATTAGTGGCCATCACTATTTAAGGATGTTTCTCAGACAATCAGAAGGTGTGAGAAATGTCAGTGCTTTGTTGTGAGGATGAAAGCTTCAAGTTCTCTTCCCTCACAGTCTGTGATGATTAAAGACCCATTCAAACAATGACGAATGGATTTCATTAGAGAAATTTTTGATTTGTCAAGCACTAGGCTTAAAAGGATACTAGTTGCAATTGATTACTTCACCAAATGGGTCAAAGCAATCCCTATAAATAAATCAACACATCAGGTAGCTATGGATTTTTTGTTTAACTAGACTATTTACAGATTTGGTGTGCCTATCAAGATAATTATTGATAATTCCATGAGCTTCAAAGCCAAACCTTTGGTGGCATTATGCAAAGACTATGTGATTGAATTAACCCATGTTTCCTAATACAATTCTCAATGGAATGGGAAAACATAATCAAGTAATAATAACTTGCTCAGGATCATGAGACAAACATTGGAAATAAACAAGAAAAAGTGGGGTGAATAGCTTAATTTTTCCTTGTGGGATAACAAGATTACACCTAAGAGAGCTATAGGAAGAATCCCTTTTAAGTTTGTTATTGGATCTCAAGCAATTTTTCCTATAAATTTATAGCTTCCCACCTATCAACTCATGAAACAACTAGGGGATGATGAGTAACTCCACCACTATGAAATCAAGGTAAACTAGATTATTTAGCTTGATGAAATTTGAAGACAAGCTCATGAAATACATCTCAAGTTCAAGGATAAGCTAAAGAAAATATTTGATAGAAAAGTCACTTCAAGAACCTTCCAAGCAGGTGATATAGTTCTACTTTCGGATAGTAGGCATAATTAGAAAGGAAATCATGGCAAGTTTGATGCCTTCTGGATGGGTCCCTATTCCATTGACTGTAGGATTGGGGAGCATACTTTCTTCTTGAGAGATCTAGATGGAAAACTAATGGAGCTGCTAGTCAATGGTAAAAATTTAAAACACTTCCTTGTTTGAGTCCATAACATGTGTACCATATCGTATAATGGTTTTTTTCTTTGTATTTTCATTGTTTTATTTCCCCTCTACTTTGGGCCTTGTTTGTATAGTTTTCCTTCATGTTTTTTGGTGTGTCTTCATTTCTAGATCCTCTTGATCTATTTGTATTAAAGCCTACCATGTTTTGTTGCCTTCATGATTTGTTTATCGGTGAGTTACTAAAGTTTTGATTTTGTGGCCCAATGGATTGACACTTGGTCTTATGTCTAGGGTCCTTTACACACCCACAAGGGGTATACATCCCCTAGCAAGAGCCAATGTTAGTGCCCAAAATTGAATTAAGCATTTGTGCCCTTATTGGGTGTAAATGCCTAATTTATTTAGCCCATTTCCTATTTGTAAGTATCCACCCAAGGTCAAGTGTCCTACTTTCACCTCGAGTCATTGAAAAAACCAATGTTTTTGATCATGCCCTATTATAAACCTTGTAAGATCTCTTTATAATTAACATTTCATATCTCTATGTTATAAGAGGAGCATGATTATTTTAGTTGAGGAAAATACCCTAAACTAGAAGGCAAGTTAAAAATGGTAAGGAGAAGTCTATTAATGACAAGAGGTAACAAGCAAAAAAAGGAGTCTTAAATGCACTTTGCACCAACACAAAGTGAAAAGTGCAAAGTGTTGCTCCACTTTTGGATCCTGTAACTATAAGAGGACAAGGAAATCTCACAAAAAAATGTGGTAGAAATACATCGTGCTAAAAGTAATTTGTTGGTTTATAAAAAGTGCAAAGTGTTGACTGGGATCCACATCCCATGGAGGGAAAGCAAAAGGTAAAGTATGGTAGAGATTCACCACCCCAAACATAACATGAAAATTGTAATGTGCTCATGCAACTCTAGATCCCATGAAGAATATGAGAAATTTTTTTGGTGGAGTTGGGAGGTTGACATGCATTTTACCCCCATATAATGTGCAAAGGAAAATATGCACTCCCACTCCTACATCTAGTAGTATAGACATAGAAATAAAGGATGGGTGGGAAAAAATAAAAAGGGGCCATAAATGTAAATGAAGGATTCAAAAGTGTAAAATACATGGTGGGATCTGAATCCAGCCATGCACCCATCTGACAAAATCTAAAACTCAATGTGCACTTTACACATTCATAAACATGCAAAGTGCATGATAGGATTTGGATCCTGCCAAACATATAATCCTCCTTCTATAGAACCTAGAACCTTAGGTGAAAATTACACATTTACAAATGTGCAAAGTGCACCATAATTTCCACCTTCCTCCAACCATTTTCCCATTACAAAGCCATAGAATGCAGAACCTTGAGTTTACTTTGAATGTTGAAAACATGCAAAGTACCCCATGAGTTCCACCTTCCATCAAACCATCTTTCCCATCCATGGAGAGAGGAACTACTTCAAGCAGGTCCAACCTCTACAACTAACCCCATGAGATGCACTTCTATATATTTTTATTAAAGGGTATATGTAGTACCATGGATGTGGCAATCTAGACGTAAATATCTTTATTTCTGAAAAACTAGATAATCACTTTGAAGTGTGCAGCTTAAGGACACATTCTAGCTATTGATATGAGGGATTGGGTAGAAAGTGGAAGATGTGATGTAACATGCACTAAATTTTATGTAAAGTGTACTGGCACCTCCAGATTGTATGAGTAAAATAGGTGAGTAAGAAAAGACAAAAACAAGTGCATGGTAGAGGGAAGAATCTTGTAAGCACCTTGTACTAACACAAGGTGTAAAGTGCTACACCATCCCCATATTTTATAGAATGTGGAATGATAGGTGAATGGAAGAAAGTGAAAGGTAAGATGCATTTTTCACCAAACTAAGTGCAAAGTGCATTAGCACTTTTGGATCTTTCCAGTCAAAGCAAGCATGAAAAAGGTCAACTCAAAGAGCTTCAGGGAAATGTTGAGGAAAAATACAATTTTGCACTTGTGTAAAGTGTGAATTGCACTTGGATCTCCCATTTCCACCAGTCAACATCAATCAACAAGGGGAGCTACAAGTGGAAATTATACAAGTAAAAATTGCACCTGTGTAATTTTCAAATTGAAAATTTGCAAAAGGGGGTAGGATTTTCTCTAAAGGTCAAAAAATGAAAATAATGCATTTGTGCATTAAAAAAGGAATATGAAGGAAACCCTAAGAAGGCCAAGTGTAAACAACAAAGGTTAAAAGTGCAAAATGTGAAAATACAAGTTGGATCCAAAAAGTAAAAAATTGAAAATAACCTTAGTTGTATTTTCATTTTGATTTGTTTGTCCTAGCTCTTCCATGGATAGATATTGCAGGTCTACAAGTCCAAGGTGGGCCACTCCAAAGAAGATCTCTTGAGTAACCATGAAATCTAGAAAATTCTCATGCCATCATTACAAAAATAGATTGTTCCATGGTGTACATAAGAGGAAGGGAAGCTATCTAGGGAGTTTTACTATGCAAGCAAGTGGTTAAGGGCATCTCCAGGTAATTACACAAAAGAAAAATGGTTTGTTTGGCTCCTTAAATGAATATTTTCTTTCTAGCTCATGTGGAAAGCATCTCCAACCAAGAAATCAAATGTTTCTCTAAATATTCATCATTTCTTGTAGAGGCAGTTGTAAAAATCATTTTTCATGTAAATACATGAAGATTCTAGGTGTAGCAAAAGGTTATTCCAGCTGGAAGCATCTTGGTGGAACATGGAGGGGTGTTTTGAATTTTTTGCAAATTACAACCCTCATTCTTGGATTTGAAAATAATGGTAAAAAATTTATAAATAGAGGGTTTATCCTCTATTCAAATGTGGTTATTGGTTGTTTTAGGTCATTTAGGGTATCCATTCTCTCCAAGTCTAGGTTTTACAAAAAAATTTGGTATCAACTACTATGTATAGATCTTGCCTTATTACTAAGGTGGTTGCATCTATACAACCATTAACAAGATTTGAAAGCATATTAATGTATCCCTTGTCAAAGGAGAAATTTCACCATGCTTGTCCCCATGGTATCATTTTGAAGTGTTAATGTTTGTAATTCTTCTTTTCAAGTCAAGTGGAAAATGTTTGTGGTTATTTATTGTATCCTATAAATGAAATGAAATAATATGTTTTACAAGTTTTGTTGATTAGATATATAGGTTTGAGTTCATAAGTAGTTGTCATTTTGAGCATGTACTTAGGTTATAAATCCCTTTCTATATTTATCTTTAGAAACTTCTTGTTGAATACCTTTTAAGGGAACCTTGGGTTCATGAATTTAATAAGGGAGAGTATTTACAATTCTAGTTTTAGTGTATGTTCTAGAATTTTAGGGATCATTTAGTGTTTACCATTATCTTGCATTTGAATTTTTTTCATCTTTACTAAGGAATATTGTCATGAAATACTTTTGATACCCTACTATTTAGAAATCACCAGCATGTCACCCTCCCTCTTTTTAATCATTTAACTTGTCCTACCCTATCATACCCTATAAATAACACACCCTAATACATATTATAAGTGTTAATTGCCTTGAAAATGCATAAGATATTGCACATTTGAAATGTGTTTGCAGTTTTACTCTAAAGTCTAGTGCTTTAGTTTTCCATTTAGCCCCTGTTGTTGAATATTTTATAAAATGAAGATTGCAGTCATCCTTTCATATATCTTTAGTAGCTTGTATATGACATAAAGCATTTGTACATTTTGAATGATAACCCTTCACAATTGAAGTGTGCAAACTTAGTTATGCTTTGGTCATATTTCCCCCTTGTGCTAAGAATCCCCATGGAGATTGAATTGTAAAATCCCTCCATGTGAGAAAGCTACCCCATAGGTTCTCTCACCTTGGTTCAGGCAGAACCAAAAGTAGTTAGGAGTTAACCATAACTTTTATAGGTGCCTCTCAATAATTTTCTATATTCGGTCTAATCCTGATGACAAACCCTTCATTGGTTACAATGACATATTAATGGGTTTTCCATCATTGTTTACCATTTCTCTCAAGTGTGCAAGGATGAGTGTATGAGGTTTATAACTGGGAACCAACAATATAAATATAAGATCAACCCTCAATCATTAACAATCTATAAAAGACCAAAATAGACCAAGGCAACTTATCAAAAGCATTCTCTCAAACACTTTAGTGAAAAAAAACTTCTCTATTTTCTACTATTTCCACATAAATAATAAGGGCAATAGATCAATAGGTATGATGTACCAAAATATCATCCCAAGAGATATATTTTCCAAGTTACACTATTTTACTCACTTATCACACATGATATGATTCACACACAAGCTAACACATAGGGGAAAATTATATAAGTCTGAGGCCCTCTTTAAAATATTGGATATGTAAGCAATGCTCATTAATAAAGGGGTATTAGGGCATCTCAATACCATGTGCCCATTAACCAATTTTTCCCATAGCTAATACAAAGATGAATAAATAGGTTTTTTTCTATTTGACAAGGAGTGATGGTCTGTGACCCAAATCTGAATGCATCAGAGTGAAGATGATGAAAAACATAAAAGAATCCACATGGTTGCATCCAATTTTAGAATGTATCCTATACTAAACATGTACATAAAATTTAGATGGTAGCATTGATGTAACCATACCAGGTCGATGCAAGTGTATATGGTCATAGAGATTAAATTTCTATAATTAGGTGTCTATTTTAAAATCCAAATCTAGTCCACTTTTTACCTATTCTAAATCCAGATCTATATTATCATCAAAACCAACTAAGTATCTTGTTTGATTGTAATATCTGATATAACTACACTTTATATTCTTAATACATCTCTGTATAATAAATTTAGTATATGTTTATTTTATTTTTGTAAATAATTGGCCTACTTTAGATATAGTATACCATCCTTGTACCCTAGGCTCTCTATTCCCCCTTTAACCTTAAATTCCCCACATCTAGATCTTACAGTTAAATGCATGTGTGTCTAATTTGTTTATTTAATATTATTGACCTAATTTTCCATAATAAAAATTACAAAAAGAGGATTCAATAAATATATGGTTCAAGAAACTAAATGGATTTGAAACTATGTATCGTGCATGCTAGAATCAAACCCAATGTAGTTCTTGTGTAGTGTGAATGGATAAATTGAGTGAGGGATCTTTGAATCTTATTCCATAAGTTGCGATGCACCTACATGCACTCTTTCCTACTCTTATTTTGGTACAAGATGAAATAATAATTTGATGTAATTCCTTAAGTAAAACAATGTAAAATGTGTATAAACTTGAATACCCTAATTATTTAGCAAATATAATTCTTTGATACTATCCTCTTGAAATGCATTTACATAAGCTTTTCATGTTTGAATTAAATACCTATTAGTGTACAAAATATAAAAATAGAAAAGACAAAAAATTGACATATAGATCCAAACATAAAAGATGTGATAATAGGAGAAGGGTCCACAAAACCAAATAAGACATATTTAGTGGGCCCACCAAATCTACCTATGGCAGAATTTTTAGTACTAAAAAATACATATTAGAAGATTATATACAAGTAGATAGAGGGAAGATAAATAAAATAATCTTACAAACACAAAACAAAAAAAATGGACATAAAGGAAGAGAAAACCACATGATCAATTAGATAATGAGAGATAAAAACACACAAATAAGTGCCGATAAGCCCTAATATTAATTGATAATTCATATGCATAAAATAGTACTAAAAACATTATAATAATAATCCTTGTATGAGACCTATTAGGGATATCCTAGATGTGTGTGATCTAAGTTATCTAAATGGGAGGTCTTAGGTTCTATTCCTTAGGCTAACTACCTCTATAACATCATTCCTAGACTTGGTTTTGACAGGTTAACTATGAGGGTAATTGATGCAGTTGACTAACTCAATGTTCAATGTGATGGGGGTTAATTTTTTACTTTAAACATGTGTTCAATTCAATGAGACAAGTCCATATTCTATGGATAGGACTACTCTTCATAGTCATTTTTGGCTTTGGTTAAATAAATCTTGTTACCCAACATTTAGAACCAATGGGGATAACCTAGTAGTGTGTGAGCTAAGTGCTAGAATTGGTAGGTCTTGGGGTGTTGTATACACACAAATTAGCACATGCTAATATGTACACTCAACTCCCTAAGGTCTAGCCAATGCAGTTGATGTAATGGGAGGACTAGGGGTTTGGCTAGTTGTTGAGTGGAATGTGATTGAAGATAGGTGGTAGTAATGGATTCTTATGATGAACCATAAGATCTCAAAAACATCCCAATGTTCATTGAGAGCATCAAGCTATGTTGAGATAGAGATCCAAGGACATCTAGTCTCTGATATCACAAGAAGGTAGAGTTTTTTGTGAGTGCTAGGCTCATGTAAATGAGGGAGATTGTGATGAATGAATCATAATGGAAGATCTATTCTATTGGGTTTACTTTGCCTGGATAATATCATCCACTAAGTGTGAATGATATACGATGAGGCTAGACTCAAGGAGAAAAAAAATGAGATGGATGGGTGACTAAGCTAGGATAAGGTTGTGTTGACATCTCCTATTCTGTGGGAGAATAATGATAAGTGGATTAGGATGCACTCTTTTTCTTATAAAGTGGATAATTAATTTACAATGAGGTGGGGAATTGGAGTGGATCGAAAGACCTTACATCTCAACTCAATAATAATGTCAGACTATGTGATAATATTAGGACTAGGTGGTCTAACTCTAGGGAATAGGATATTTTAGACAAGATTTAGTGTCTCAATAAGACTCATCCAAAATAGATTAGGTGGAAGACAAGGAAAATCATATGAGCTTGTTCAGTCAATGGCTTGTGCGGTATGCTTGCTAGAATGTTAAAGAAAGGATTTGATATGTATTGCTTACATGAATGGAAAGAATTTTTTAGGATATGTTTTTCTTTCACATATATGCAAGTATTTAGATGTGATTTGATTACTATCATTAATGGAAATGCTTTTGTTGTTATGTTTTCTTGAAAACATGGAAAGGCTTTTGTTGTTGATTGTTTTTGGGTTTTCTAGTTTTTTAACAAATGAATACTTGATAAAAATAAATATATAAAAGTAAATAATAATAGAAATGGAAATATTTTAAATCAAAACATTTATTTTTATTATCCTTTTCAATATTTTTGATACATACAAATGAGAGAGGGAAGAAACTTATACTATTATGCAAGATATTGATTTCTCCTAGATCTATTTTCATGCAAACTAGATCCGATGTTTTGTTTATTTTTTATTAGTTTATATAACATGGAATAAATGCATGAACTAAATATATTGTGCACAAGTAATATGATAATATATCTAATTTAAAATGGAAACAATGAAACACTTTATATTAACATTCCTTCTAATCAAATTAGTTTGGCTTTTCAACCTTTCTAACCTACTACAAACAATATTTTTATTTAATGAGTTGAGAAGATGAAAAAAAAGGTTATGATTTTCTATTTTTATAGAGATAAATGATAATTATTTTAACCCTTTAAAAAAAATGAAATCAACAATCCACAACCTTGATAAATTCACCTATAGTTGCCTATGTTTCTATGTTTACCCACATCATTATTTTAAATGCAATAAGTTTATCTAGATCTTGAATGTATAAAAGTTATCTTGGATGGAAATGAATTGAAGATTTAATAATTTGTATTTTTGGAATGATTGAAAAGAGTTGTTCATTTTAAATGAAACTAATCTATTGAATGCAAGCATAAATAAAAAATATTATGTTTTTGGTAGCAAAGACAAATAAAAGAGGTAGATCTATTTCACTATCAAATTTTCTTATTTTCTCTTTTAAAAGGGAAACTAATTTAAACACAATAACAAACTATATTAAATATAATATAAAAAATACTAAAAATAAAAAAAAATCCAAACCTGAATTTGGAATAAATCAGCTGAAGTGTAAGCAATGTGTTAATAGAAGAATCCTCAACATGCTAGCTCTATATGCTTTTATGTAAATTTAGTAAAATATCTAGCTGAGGTATACACAAAATCTGAAATAAGATATAAAATGGGAGAAGACACAACCTAAAAAAATAAGAGTAGCTAATCTAAGGCTGGCTGATGTCTTGGCTTGCAAGATCTGTGTTGCTCTCACCAATGACACTTCTTCCTTTGAAACTATGTAGTTGACTCAAAAATACTAGGAGATGAATCTCATAAATTTTTTAATAAGGTTATGGCTTTAAAATACTCTTGATAAAAATATCTAATGGTAATTTTTAAATCTAAAATCAGGCCAAAATTGGCCTTCTTGAAGGAGGAGAAAGAAGCTTGCATGGGAGAGTTCAACTAAGTGTGACAGTGAGTTCAACTTGAGATAAAATGAATAAGGCTAAAATTATAAAAGTTAGTGATTAGGGCATGATTGGAAGTGAATAAAATAATCAAGAACAAGAAATGTGAATCCAATTATGAAAAATGCATGAAAATAGGAGTTAAAAGAGTTAATTTTGGGAGGTATTTCCATTATGATGGAACTGTCACTTTATGCAGGGGTGGTTTGCAAACATGCCACTTATTTTATCAAAATACTCTACAATATAACTAAATACCCTCTAATTTAATTCATAATTACCCTTACATGACAAAAATGCCTCTTATTTTACACAACTATCATGACAGTTATGGAAACTGAGGGGCAATTTTGCAACTAGATAGGCTGGTTCTATCACCTTAGGTGGAATTTTGAAACTTATGGTTAGTTTTTAAAAAATTAATAAATGACTAGGAAGTTCATGATCAAGGGGTTCAAAAGGGGTCAAAATAAGAATGTAGAAACATAGATGGGGGTAGAGTTATAGAGTTCCCTATGGAGTACAAAATAAGAGATAATTACATCATCATCGAATTTGTGTTAAAAATGTAACACTATGTAAATTTTGGGTACATACAGGTCCATTCCCTAGGATGACCACCTCTATAGAATCATTCCCACACTAGGCTCTAATAGGTCAGCCATAAGGGTACCCAATATGATAGACTATCTAGATAGTGTTCAATGCAATGGGGTTTTATATGTGTCTTAAAACCTATGTTTAATGTAATGAGATAAGTCCATAGTCCAAAGCTAGGGATACTCTTCACAACTAGTTTTGGCTCTGATTAAATAAATGCTATTACCTAACATTTTAAGCCAATGATATTTGAGTGAATTGGTTAACTGGTTTATTTTTTCCAATCCCCACCTAAATTCAAATCTCAAGAATGACATGAGTTTGGTTATGGCCATTTACATTCTCAAGGTGTTGGTGTAATTTTCAAGGCCGTTCATGGCCAATGGTGTGATTCTTGAGGCCATTCATGGTTGTTGGTATGATTCTTGGGGCCATTAGTGAGAAATGGTGGTATAGTTGGTATTATCTAGTTATACCTAGTATACTTGGTATTTTGTGGTTAATAAAATGGAATATGGGCCCCGATTATGTCCCAAACCAGTTTTAAGCTCTGGTAAAAAATTGTCACCTAGCCAAAAAAAATATTTATATAAAAATTATGTGTCTAAACTTTTAGAAGATCAAGTGTAATATTTTATTGGTTAGATAAATAATTAACCATGTAATATGGAAAAAATATATTAAGACAATTATCTAAAGCATCTATTTTTTTAAAAACATACAAATGTCTAGATTGACTTGTACCTTGTAGGGTGTGTGACCACCAAAAGGTCAATATGAATGAGATGTTTTGGGAGGAGTATGGACATGCTTGAGAAATTGAACATAGGGATTAAAAAGTACATGATCATTTTCAAGCATGATGTTTTTCCAATTATTCTCACTACCTTTTCAAAACTTCCTTTATCATTTTGTGGAACATTATTAAATTTAGAGATTATATATATTATTTGTTTGCCATTTAAAGACATTAAAGAAGTTATAATGAAGGATCACTAGTCTTGATACCTAACTTCTTATAATCGTACCTCATATGAGTGAGCACACAAATAAATAAATATTTCATATACAACATCAATACCACTATAAGATGATAAGAAGTGTGTATGCTATGATACAATTGATCTAGGGCTTAAGAGGAGACCCAGTGGAAAACCTCACTTAAAAAATTAAATGGCTTATTCTAAAAGTGTAAATTGATTAATAAAGAATATAATAATGTATTAATATATGAAGGAAGAATATGAGCATTGGTTACACCATTATAATGGTTGGTCATAACCACCTCATTACCAATAATTAATCTAATAACTTCTATTTATGTTAATATAAAATTTTGTGATATAGTACTTACATTGCAAGATTTGTGTAGTATCACAAAAGAGGAGTTATGACTTGCAGTTTTACACACATGTTTGAGATGATTCTAAATCTTCTAGTTAATCCACATAGGTTGTATAAAAACATATGTATGGCTTGATCAATGTGATGACCCAAATTCTACTAGATCAATTTGATGAAAAAACATAAGCACATCAACCACGAATGAGATTTAAGTCAACAACTAACTTTGAATTGAATGCAATTTTTTTATTAGTTTAAATCATTCTAAATTGAAAATATTTCAAATATTTATATTTACCCATCATCATATAAAATATACATCTAATAATAATTTATTTCTAAGAAATAAAAATCAAGTTTAAATTTAACAATCAACATGGATTCTTCACTCATTCTAAAAATAGACAATAACAACAAAATTTAAAACTATATACACCTAAATTTGGTATTATAAACTTGGAAATATGGTTTTGACATATCTTTGACATACATTAATTGTACATACAAATTTAAGTGTTATGCACATTTTTCCCTACTTGTTTATCTGTCTATTATCTTGGTCAAACCAATTTACCATCACTCATATTCAATATCAACCTAGTATATATGGTAATGATCCATAATCCTAATTAGGATACATATGTACTTAACATAATTGATTTTAATTCTTTTAAAAATTCTAACAATAATTAGATGATTCTGATTGACATATGTGTCTACCTTATGTTGGCAACATCAAAGATCCCTTAAGAGATAATTTTAAACATTAAATGTCTCCATTTAGTCATCACAAGTATGATTAAAATGTCATTTATCAGGTGAAATACCAAAGACTCATCTATAAATACAAATCAATCCTAATATATTATTCACTTTGAAATTACATTGAGAACCACTTGCAAGTTTGATAAATCCATTAACACTCCCTGGAGACATTACCACAAAATATATACATATGAAAACCCCTCAAAGGGTTATTTCTAGAGCCTCATCTAAATACAAACACAAGATAAATTTTACATGTTTTCAAGTGTCAAAATCTAAAGTATTACATTGCATTATAATATGATCACGATGGTGTGCAAACACATATAGGTGGAATAATTGTTTGCAGTTTGAGCCCTCTTTAGAGTATTAGTATGTAGGAAACATTAAATCATCCAATTGGAATTGGTTTGGGCTATCCAACTTATTTTTATAATCCATTTTCCCAAGTCAATCTTGTGTTAAAAGTGAAGCTAGGGTTTTAAATAAAATTAAAAAAATCAAGATCTACACACAAGATCGAGGATAATAAAATACATATAAAAGTATAAAAGTATAAGCATAATAATATGTGGTATAAAAAACTTAAAAAAATCCATTTGGAGAGTTTTGATAAAAAGAGGATGGTACCAATCACCACACATATATGAGCTTTAACCACAGTGTCCATGCAAGTTATAAAGGTTTATTTCCTAATCTAATTATTTACATAAATAATATAAAACATTTTATAGATAAATGACAAATACTGACTTGTATAAATCATAAAATCAACTAATTTCAATCTCTCCCCTCTTTACTTGGTCAATTTTAAAATAGTAAGTGTAATCAATTTCTCTTTTACATTCAAACTATATGGTAAATACCCTATTTTTACACAATCCAAATTTCAATAGTTTTATGTTTTTTGGATGAAATAAATACTAAAATAAATAAATCATTCTAGTGAACTGAATGTTTGTTTTTAGCATGGCAAACCCTAAGTATTTCTCCCATATGGTTTCATTTTTCCTTTTTAGAGTGTTAAATTTATCTTCCATTAGGGTTTTATATTTGATTTTTGATTTTCTCTTATTTTCACATAATCATAGT
Source organism: Torreya grandis (assembly GCA_037957365.1). Classification (NCBI taxonomy): domain Eukaryota; kingdom Viridiplantae; phylum Streptophyta; class Pinopsida; order Cupressales; family Taxaceae; genus Torreya; species Torreya grandis. The sequence continues at coordinate 4,184,381 of JARHVA010000855.1, read as the reverse complement.
GGAAAGTGTAATTAATGTGGATGCTCATAAGGGATTTATAATTATACTAATTTTCATGATATTATTTATGATATAGATCAATGTGAACTTAATGAATATATTCAAATGAATCCATAAATGACTGATGTATTTTTGTATGTAACTATAGACAAAATAAAAATCTTGTTAAGGAACCTACATTTGAGGAATGGATATCTAAAATTTTAAATGATGTTAATAAACCTTTTATAGGTATAGATTATACAATAGGTTTTCAAACCTTTACTCCTAGTTTTACTTTTCATATGGCTATAACTGCCATTCCCACCCATGTTGTGGGAAAAACAAAAGTTTATCCTCAAATTTCTATGGATAATCATGCACAACATACTTCTTTGCCTCCTAGGTTTGCTACTCATGTGACAACATCCATTAATAATCAATCTTCTATGCCTATTTTTCAAAACCTGATGTAAACCATTATCACTCTTCAAGCTAAAGATTCTCAAATAGAACAAATTTATTATAGTGTGTTATTTAGCAAATTTTCAATCATTATTACACAACCTTTTGGTCCTAGACATTTATGCTTATCCTTTACGTCTAGGATTAATTTCACCTAACCTTACACCATCTAATGGTAAATGTGATCCAAAATAACATCTTAGATCCTTCCATGTATTATTTTTAGACCATGCATATAATGATAAATTATTGACAAATTTTTTTTATAAGGAGTCTTAAGGATTATTGTTTGTGATGGTTTCATGACCTTGGATTTCCTTCAATACATGCTCTCAATCCTTTAGATAATAAAATTTTAGCACACTTTTTTATAATTATCAATTTAAGGTCCCCAATGTTCAAATTGTAAAACTTAAGCAATGGACTAATGATCCTAGTATTGATTATGTGATTCGCTATATGAATATACTTTATAAAATGACAAATCCTATGGTTTATCATGAATTTCAAGACATATTCAAGAAATATTACTTATTCTTATACATGAGTTTAATATGTTTAAACAATTTCAATTTGTTGATGACATGTTTCATATAATTAAATACCATGATGTTAAGGTAATTGATATGAATATGATAAATTATGGGTCTAATCCTCCAAAATATTCTAATTCTAAGTTCAAAATCAAATCAAATTTAAAATTTAAGATGAATGATATTGAGAATGAATTTAAATCAATGATTAATGTAGTTTCATGTACTACCAATAGGCTTGTCTTAACAACTCCTAAAATAAATAAATTCATACAAATATCATAACCTCCTAATAAGGTGTTACATAAGATACTTAAGTGAAACCTCATATCTCTCCTTTTGCAAATGGAGGTTGATATGACAAAGGAACAACCTAAGGGGTATGATATCAATGCATATTTGATTGACATAAATGTGTATCTAATTATACTAATAGATGATATGGGTTGATACATAAGATACAATATTTTATTGAGCATAATATTATTGATATCAATGATGTTAATACACCTATGAATTATTTGGTTTCCTAACCTAATGCGAAGCTCAATAAATTTTCTCATTATTTTCCAAATCATACAACTCAATAAACCAAGACTAATCTTGGAGTGAATATTACTTACAATTAATGTATCATTCTCAAACTTCTTATTCTTCTATAATTGAGGTGGGTCATCCTATAGATGGTATTATTGGTACACTTACAAGCATAAATGTAAAAATCCATATAATTACATTCGATGTCAATAATATCATTGATGACTATTTTACTAATGAACCATTATTCATACATGATTTCATTAACTCAAATTATATATAAAGTGATATGGTAGATAATGGGTCAATTGAAAGCATATGCACTATGACATTGCTTACTAGTCTTGTGTACACACATAAATTTGATGGGTATAACTACTACATTGAAAGGATTTGATGGAAAGAGACAAAACCTTCTTGGGGGTATTGTGTTACCACTTATGGTATGGCTTGTAGTCATTACCACTTGGTTCTTAAATTTTCATGATATTGGGGCACTCAATGTGTTATTAGAATGTCTATGGATACATGATGTGTGCAATATCATTTTAAATATAGCGATGTGTGAAGTATATCTATAATAATTGAGTGGTCAAAGTTCATAGACTTCCATATGAGTATCCCATTCATCTAGAGACATTTATTCTATCATATCCACCATAACCTATTATACAAAAAACACACCTATTTATCCTTTGAAGGAAAATTAAATACTTGTAATTTATCTTCCTTGAAGACCAATACTTCAACATCCATTATATCATAGGTCTATTTAAGTTCAACATATTATACATGTTAGTGTAGGGTGTTTATTTTCCTTTTATTTTATTTTTTGGACTATTCCTACACACATGGATTATTCATGTATTCGAGTTAGCTTGCTTAGGTGTACAAAGACATAGAGAGTTACTCTTATTCATTATTATTGGCTAGTAGATGTTACTCTTTGATTAGTCATTTTAGACTTAGGATTTACATGTCTATTCTAGGCCTTTTATGACAATTCATGGAATATTTACACATTACTCTCCTATTTGTACATTTATTTTGTGAGCTATTCTACATGAAGTGTGTTGGATGATTTGTCTAGTTTTTGGTGAAATATTCTCATTTTTATTTTCTCACAATAATGTCTATGCAATTTCTTTGATCTTGCTAATAAATCTATGAATTTTATTGAACTCGAGATCTTGGCCAATGTTATAACATGGTATTAGAGTGCTAATCTAGTTATTGATTGTCTGATTTTGTATTTGTTAGTTTTAGTTTGAAATCATGAGTTTATTGTTTGCAAAAAGGATCTATGGTCTTGTTATTTACATTTGTATGATGTTACACCACATTATAGCCACTTATCTTCATCTACTATCCATCACTCAATCATTTTAAGTTTTTGATGGCTGTATAAAACCTATCAATGGCCAAACATGCCTCAAATAACCTAATTCATAGTGTGGTCTCCACAAGACAGTCATTTTCCTTCCTCATGAGAAGCCCAGTGAAGGGAGAAAATGCTAAGGGCCTGCATTGCCAAATTTTTGAAACTTATAATGTGGTCAAAGGTAAGGATTGAGGATTTTATACCTAGATACTGTTATCATCACCCAACCATGCTCAAGAGATTCATAGTGTGTATTTGAAAGGTTTATTTTTTTAAGCAAATGACTTCTTATTTGGATTTTTCCATGAGTTGGTAATGGCCTGATTCCTATTATATACTATTTTCACCTTAGTCTCAACTCTCCACAACCATTCAAGCTCCAAGCCACCTTTCACCTGGTCTCTTTGGGTCTATTAAAGCATGAAATAGAAGAAACCTGGCTTCCATCACCTAAAATTATTTCCCAAACTTGCTTCAAGCATATACAAAGAACCCAAAGTCATCATTACTCTATTGGAAAACTTATTTTCCAAACTCATATGGTAAACCTCAATCATCATTCCTCCATTGGTGAACTCATTTTCCATACATGTGTATCTAGAGTAGCAACACCAAGTTTCTTCACTATGTTCTAAGTCTAAAAAAATTGCCCTAAAAATAAATTCAAAGTATGTTTAAATTTTTTTTTTTATCAACTATTTTTTTTAATTTTATTACTCTCAAAAGAATTTTTCTCATTGAGGAGCACATGTGGGTGACTAAGTGAAATGGCTAATAATTTAGCTTTCTTGAAAAGATTTATGGTGTAATTATCATTCCATATTATAGCTATAAGGTTGTGTTTGATTTATAATCTTTGGAGCATTTTAAAGTTTTTGAAAATTTAAGTAATTTGGGCCATTAATAACAAAAAAGTCAAAATTATTGAAACTTTTAATTGACAACTCAAAATTTAAGTGTCACTTTCTTCAAAAGTGCATGTTCTTATGTTCTTGATCCATTGGTCCATTTTTATTCTAAATACACTTAAATTATAAAGTGCCAAATTAGGGGTTCATAATTTTTTGATTTGAGGAGGGTGTGTTGTGCCTGTTATTATTCTTACTCATTCAGTTCTACAGTTTATATTCTTGCATCATTGATTTCTTATTGTTTCCACTTCTTATTACATTTGATTATCATGAATGGAAATACAAAATGCAACTTTATCTAAGAAAATAAGGCTTCTATAGGATAACTATGAATGAGGAAACTAAACATGTAGTGGGGGTAAATAAAAACAAATGGTTTAACAGATGTGATCAATCGCTTGGTTTTATTAGTTTTTCTATTTCTCTTGAATTATTTTTTCACATTATTTTTGTCAGGGAAGTCCAAGAACAAACACACCTCTGTTCTGATTCCTCTTGTTGGATCTTGCTCCTCAGAAAGAGCACAGTATGATTACCAAATATAAGCAATTATAAATGCGGAAATAACCAGAAACACAAATAGCTAGAATTCACCAATAGCACAGAATATGAGAGACAATACACTATCTTGTATTAACACTTTACAAAAAAGAATACAACAAAGAGCCGCCACACTCTTTCACCTTACAGAGGTTTGCCACACCTCAAGTGTACAGTAATTCTTCTCACACAACACTCTCCTACACAAAAAATGGTCCCAATAACCAACTCACAAACAGAATTGGTGTTCACCTCTCCAACTAGTCAATAATAACCCTGCCAGTTCACCAAGCACTCAAAAGTACTTCAAGTTGATCTCCCATGAACCTGCAACCTGCAATTCAATAGACCATACTCACATGTAGATCCCCTATGAGCTTGCAACAACCTGCAACTCAATGATCTTACAAATGGAAGCAACTTATTTGCCTTCCTTTCTATCTCATGCCTTAATTACAATACATGCCAATGGGTCTATAAATAGATCCCTAACTCAAACACTAACTTAGACTCTTAATTTAGACAATTATCCTCGCAGCTAAAGACTCTAACTGGCCTTTACATGCAAACACTTCGTTCACTTAACTAACTGTCCGTGTAACAAGCAGTTTGGGAACACACAGGCGACCGACGTCGGTCCCTGCTAGTCTGGTTTTGCCGACGTCGACCGACTCCCTGCCGTTGCTGGTGGCCTTCTGCACTGGGTCACGACCGATGTCAGTCTTACTGCCAACGCTGGAGCTCCTGGATCTCAGCAACCTTCCTATTCCTTCTGTTTGCAAAGAGTTGAAGCTTTTAGCTCCACAACTCAACAATCTCCCACTTGGAGATAAACAGCTGCAACTTGTACCTATACCTGTACTTCGTCTAGTTTGTTCCCTTGGCTTTGTATCCCTCCTCAAGACCACTCTTGAAGACCAACCACCACAAACCTATAGTGTAAAACCTGTCATCCAAATCACCTGCCACATCCACATCTACAACCATGTAGAAATTAACCTGAACCTGCATAGCATGTGCACCTGCTGCTAGTCCCTATAGGAATCCACTAAACTGTCCTCCAATGGTTCTCTCTCGGATTGGCTCCAACTTGTGACAACTCCCACTGCTTGGGAAGACTTAGGTTTAGTACATACCATGCACTCAACCTCATTATGTGAATCAAGACACATGTTCATAAAACTGTCCAACCATCGGCGTGCTAACCGGTTTCACACAATCATCCTAAAACAAAGTCAACAAATGACCTACCATGTCTCTAGAACACAAACATGCCAAAGAATATTGCTGCTCCCAAATTCTCCATGACAAACACCTGAACTAGCTTTACCTTTAGTTCAGCAATACCTGTATATGTAACTCTGCAACAAGCACATCATACAGAAATAGGATAGTGTAGCTAATACTATCCAACCTGGTAAAGAGAAACACAATGATCAAACCTCCATTGCCCTGCAACTCATACAAGACCATATACCCTGATCTTCCATCTCACGTATCCATTTTCTCTCTTCTTTATCCTGAACATCCATTCGTCTCTCAGTGCTTACTTCCAGCTGGCCACTCTACCCAAAACCCTTGTTTGGTTCTCCTCCAAGGAATCACATCCTCATCCATGCCTAGCTCTCACTGTTTCCTGGATTTACCTATTCTACTTCTTCAATAACTTCCTGGTCCTATGCCATAAGTGAGCAACAAGTAGTGTAAAGAAGGGAAATGACGAATTTAAGAACTTACTTACACCTTCAGTCCTCCATATGGGTGCTTGAGACTCTGTGACAGCTTGCTGTCCACCCAAAATTCATCTCAGTAACCGATGTCGGTCACATCTCAGTCTGCAGATGACCGAAGTCAGTTTCCTGTGACTGCCACCTTGCCAATGTCGATTTCCCCTGGCTGACGCTGGTCAATATCTGCCTTGAGTCACCGACGTCGGTCTGCACATAGCTGACGTCGATCCCTGTCTGGACGCTGACGCCAATTTTCCTGTCGACGTCGGTCTCTGTGTTTTTCTTGTGAGACCTGACTTTTTCCCACGAGATCTTTTTGGATCAAATCCTTGTCCAAATCACCCTTGCTCTGCTCAAAATTCTTCTACATCTTGTGTTGAACTCTGTCCGTCATCTTCTCCTTAAAAACCAAGGCTTTCCTATTCTTGTCACTAACATCGGGTTCCTCAAGAAATGTTACCTTCTTCTTCTGCATACAGAAACCACGATCCATACCTTCCAAATCCGAAAGCATATCCTTTGACTCAAGAACAAGCATCTCTTTCTTATCTGTGTGACCAGGCCTATCAAGCCACATCTTTGAATCTACAGCTGAAGTAGAAAACCCAAAAAGAGAATCAGTAGTACAAGTAGATAGATAAAGCGTACCTACTTTCTTACCTCTAGCTACAACAAGTGTACCCTTGGTAACCTTCCAAGAGTCCGCTGTGAGAGTTACTGTGCAACCCTCATCACCCAAACTTCTAACAGAAATTAAATTTTGCTCCAGAACTGGGACGTGCACGACCTCCTTTAACACCCATGTGTTACCTGTCTGCAGTTTCAGCTTCACTTTCCCTTTGCCAACAATCTGACAAGGCTTACCATCCCCTACATAAATTTCTCCAAAATCTCCCTGGACATACTCATGAAAAAATTCCCTATGTGGGGATGCATGAAAAGAGGCACCAGAATCTAAAACCCAAGATTCTACTTTATCCAAAGAACATACCAGAGCATCCTGTGCAGCATAATTTGCAACGTCTACTTCTTCTTCATGTTCTTCATGCTGATCTGTACCTGATCTGCAATCTCTCTTTAAGTGCCCTTGCTTTCCACACTTCTAGCAGGTTATTCTGCCATACCTGGACTTGGATCTCTTGCCTGTCTTGGACCTTGATCTCCCATGCTCTATCTTTTCTCTTTGCCTTCCTCTGCCTTCAACACTCAAAGCATTTCCTGATGATTCACTTGTGCTATTCCTGCGTATCTCTTGCCTGTCTTGGACCTTGATCTCCCATGCTCTATCTTTTCTCTTTGCCTTCCTCTGCCTTCAACACTCAAAGCATTTCCTGATGATTCACTTGTGCTATTCCTGCGTATCTCTTCATTCAAGATTACACTCACAACATCATCCACTTTTAAGACTTTTGAAGGAGACACAGTATTAGAAACTGCCATTACCAAACCTTCCCAACTTTCAGGTAATGAACACAAAATTAAGAGAGCTCTAATTTCATCATCAAATACAATATTGACTGAACTTAGCTGGTTTACTAAACCATGGAAATCACTAAGATGGCTATGAACAAATCCACCTTCCAACATTTGCAAATTAAATAAACGTTTCATAAGAAATACCTTATTAGAAGCTGAGGGTTTTTCATATAAATTTGCCAAAGATTCCATCAACTCAACCGTTGTTTTACACTGTGATAAGCTAGAAATCACAAATGATGCAAGACTCAATCTAATAGATCCCAGAGCCTTCCGATCAAGAACCTCCCATTCTTCATCTTTCATATCTGAAGGTTTGCAAGTAACCCCTCCCAACGGTAAGTACAAATCTTTTTGATACAGATAATCCTCAATCTGCATCCTCCACAATTGGTAGTTCTTGCCATTAAACTTTTCCATCCGTAGCTTACTGTCTTCTGTCATTGCTCAACTCCCACTCAAACAGAAACCCTGTGAGTACCTGTAATCAAAACACACTAACCAGATCTAATCCAATCTGTTAGTATCCCAACCAAAAGCTCTGATACCACTTGTCAGGGAAGTCCAAGAACAAACACACCTCTGTTTTGATTCCTCTTGTTGGATCTTGCTCCTCAGAAAGAGCATAGTATGATTACCAAATATAAGCAATTATAAATGCGGAAATAACCAGTAACACAAATAGCTAGAATTCATCAATAGCACAGAATATGAGAGACAATACACTATCTTGTATTAACACTTTACAGAAAAGAATACAACAAAGAGCCGCCACACTCTTTCACCTTACAGAGGTTTGCCACACCTCAAGTGTACAGTAATTCTTCTCACACGACACTCTCCTACACAAAAAACGGTCCCAACAACCAACTCACAAACAGAATTGGTGTTCACCTCTCCAACTAGTCAGTAATAACCCTGCCAGTTCACCAAGCACTCAAAAGTACTTCAAGTTGATCTCCCATGAACCTGCAACCTGCAATTCAACAGACCATACTCACATGTAGATCCCCTATGAGCTTGCAACAACCTGCAACTCAATGATCTTACAAATGGAAGCAACTTATTTGCCTTCCTTTCTATCTCATGCCTTAATTACAATACATGCCAATGGGTCTATAAATAGATCCCTAACTCAAACACTAACTTAGACTCTTAATTTAGACAATTATCCTCGCAGCCAAAGACTCTAACTGGCCTTTACATGCAAACACTTCGTTCACTTAACTAACTATCTGTGTAACGAGCAGTTTAGGAACACACAGGTGACTGACGTTGGTCCCTACCAGTCTGGTTCTACCGACGTCAGCCGACTCCCTGCCGTCGCCGGTGGCCTTCTGCACTGGGTCACAACCGACGTCGGTCCTGCTGCCGATGCCGGAGCTCCTGGATCTCAGCAACCTTCCTGTTCCTTCTGTTTGCAAAGAGTTGAAGCTTTTAGCTCCACAACTCAACAGGTTGTGTTTGATTTATAATCTTTGGAGCATTTTAAAGTTTGTGAAAATTTAAGTAATTTGGGCCATTAATAACAAAAAAGTCAAAATTATTGGAACTTTTAATTGACAACTCAAAATTAAGTGTCACTTTCTTCAAAAGTGCATGTTCTTATGTTCTTGATCCATTAGTCCATTTTTATTCTAAATACACTTAAATTATAAAGTGCCAAATTAGGGGTTCATAATTTTTTGATTTGAGGGGGGTGTGTTGTGCCTATTATTATTCTTACTCATTCAGTTCTACAGTTTGTATTCTTGCATCATTGATTTCTTATTGTTTCCACTTCTTATTACATTTGATTATCATGAATGGAAATACAAAATGCAACTTTATCTAAGAAAATAAGGCTTCTATAGGATAACTATGAATGAGGAAACTAAACATGTAGTGGGGGTAAATAAAAACAAATGATTTAACAGATGTGATCAATCGCTTGGTTTTATTAGTTTTTCTATTTCTCTTGAATTATTTTTTCACATTAAATATACTAAAATCCCTAATGATGTATAGACCACACTATAAATATTCTTTGGGAAACAGGATGTGATGAGAGGTCATGAAGTAGAGAATGAACTCATTAGTTTGAGCCCAAGTGACTTTGACACACTACATGATTTATTCACTAAGTTTAAATCTTTGAGGTTGTAGTTAAAATAATGTGGTATAGATAATTAATATGATCAAATTGTTCTATCTATTCCTTCCAAATTGGGTCTAGATTAATCTTTGTTTGTCTCCACTTTATATGTTACAAAAAGTTCTCTTGGAACCATGTGGAAGGTGCCTTCTTTAGATACCTTTATTTTTGACTTGACTCGAAAGCAACATAAGTTTATACACATAGGCACAATGAAGTCGTCAAAACCTCAAGCCCTATTTTATAGGAATGGAAAAGAGAAGGCTTCAAAAAATAAAGATAAGAAACAAAATAAAAAGGATTAAGAAAAGGATAAAAAATCTCCTACCTCAAAATCAACTAATGAAACATCTTCTTCTAGTATTATACCTAATAAAGAGAGGATCAAATGTGGATATTGCATGGGTAAATATGATGAAAGAAAATGTTTGAAGAAACAAATTAACCACCTAACAATCTTTATTGAGAAGAACAATATAGGTGTTCCTAAGTCTATCAAACCATCTTTATCAATCCTAAAATCCTCCAAGGCAAATGACAATGGTAAATAAAAGGAAAAATAAAAAGGCTAGAAGAAAGTAAAAGGTAGGGCCCTAGTTATAGTTGTACCTATGAATCCTACATGGCTCATTGACTTTGGTGTATCACATCACATGGATTCTTCATAGATTGAGTTCACTTCCTTGAGACCATGTGACATGTCCACTGTCCATTTAGGTGATGAAAATTTTACATAGGTTTTTGGGAGCATTTATATTAAATTTAGTGGTGGAACATTCAATAATATTCTAATTATTCCCTCAATTTCAACTAATCTCCTATCATTTTACCAAATTAGTCACCTTGGTTTGGGCATGCAAGTTGATTTCACTCTAGATTTAGTGTATGTTAGATAGTTGCACAATGATACTATATTAGAAGTGGGATTGTTTGATCATCAGACTTGACTATATACCTTCTCACACTTTATCCCTAACTCTCTTTTAGATTCTTCTTCATTGGACACACTTGTACTTGATGACATTTCTGGGACTAATCTCATATCTAATATTGATAACTCTTCTTATAACATAGATGATTACAATAGTGATGGGGACACACCTCCACCATCTCTTTGTCACCCTATATATATTTAAGAGTTATTTCATGGTTCACCTACTTATGGTTAGATTCAGACATTACAATGAGAAGGTACATTAATTTAGGACTCATTAGACATCAAGCAATCTTATACACAATTATAGGACATTTTTAGTTCTTTCTTTTCCTCTGCTTCTGATGCACCATCATTGCATGGAGTAGTTGGCCCATCTACTATGCATGAGGATCACTATTAATTATACAGGGACCACACCTTGGTTAGAGATCCATCAAGCACTAGGTAGACACATCTACTATTACAAGGTGATCCACTCTTCACTACATTTAATACTAATCTATACTCATTACATAGATATCCTTTATAGGATACAAGGAGGATAAAAGTAGTTTTATTTTCTAGTGGGGATTTTTAGTCCTCTCTTATTCACTCTCTTTTGAGGGGTGTTTTTCCTATGGGTTTTCTCATTTTCTCCACTTTATGAGAGTTTCTTTATACATGGGTACCTCATCAGGCCTAGTTGTGAGGACCAATTTATTTTTACCCACTTATGTTGTGACTATATAGGGTGTTAGTGTAGGGTGTTTATTTTCCTTTTATTTTGTTTTTTGGACTATCCATACACTTGAGTTAGATTTCTTAGATTTACTAAGACACAGGGAATTATTCTTGTTCATTATCATTGGCTAGTGGATCTTATTCTTTAATTAGTTATTTCAAACTTGGAAGTTACATACCTATTCTAGGCCTTTTGTGATTATTCATGGAAGAGTTAAACAATAATATTCTATTTGTACATCTCATTTGTGAGATATTCTATTTAGAGTGTGTTGGATGTTTTGTCTAATTTTTTGTACAATATTCTCATATCTATTTTTTACGCATAATAGTGTCTATGCAATTACTTTACTCTTGCTTACAAATTTGTGTATTTGATTGAATCAGAGATCCTGGATAATGCTCTAATAATACCTAGTTTATCATGTCCTAAGTTGGTTTTACAATCTACTCCATGTGTTCCATAATGACCATTGTCACATTATCTTATAATAAAAAAGTTACTATGGTTACTAGATCTAATCAACATTTACATGATCATGTTGAATATGATGATGATGATGATGATGATGATGATGATGATGATAAATATTTTATAGTGCATGATCACTTCTCAAATTCAAATATTGATACATGTTAATCCTCAATCACAATGTGTGACATTTTCATTGATCAATCCAAGTCCTATGTGTGAGCATCTCCTTGATTGGATCGTTAGCTTAAAGGAACATAATTCAATTTTAAATATTCAAAAATACTTTTTTTTTTTTTTTAATTTAAAAAAATTAAAATTAGTTTCTATGCATGCCATGTTTTGCTAGTATACATGGTAAATTACATATCTATTTTTTATTCACATGCTTTTGGTGATACATGAGTAGGATGTAGGACATATAGGTTACATATGATACATGGACATATAGATGCATAGCATTCATTAACCAAGAGGCTACCTTTTAACATTGGGGGCATCTTGGTAATTTTTTTACATTATATATTTCTATTTTATTTCATTGATCATATTGAGATATTTAGATTGTTTCTACATGACTTGCTCCTGCATATAATTTTTAAGATGTTATTTTTTATGCATATTGTGTTTTGATACATTAGATGATGACATTTATTGATTGTGGACATACATTATTTTTATATACATGTTTGATGTTGTTCAATATTAATTTTGTAATGATTGATGTGTGTTTTATGAGTGCATTGATTATGTTTTGTCATGTCATGTGTTAGCTGTGTCAAGGATCCTATAACCCATGCCATTGCCATATTATACATGTTGTGTGTGAGTCAAGTTAGATTTAAGTAATTTATTGAGTGCTTGTATGCTTCATAATCATGGTACTATGTGATTATGTATATGGATATATGTATAATTGTTTCTAAGCTTAGTGCCATGATTTCTATCATGAAATATTCTATTGTGTTTTATGCCATGAATTTTATCATGCATATATTGTGTTGCTTATTACTACATACCTAATTATTATATCTGATTGGCATGACACTTATATTCCCATTACTTTTGATTACATGTTTCATACATATTTGAATGATCAAATATTTATATAATGGCATATACTATCATGCATACATACTTTACATGATCATATTTTTATATATAACACATGATGTGCATAACTCTTTTTTTTGAGATGAATGATTCATAAGAATCATTCATCACCTCAAAATGGGGGCATATAGTGAGATTTTTATAGATATTCAAACCGTGATAGACTGATTATTCATATTTTAGGTTAGATTATGTGATTTAGATGGGATAGATTGAGTAGATTGAGACATATATAACGCATATGTGAGGCATTCTACGTGATTTTGAGGAATAATTTGCATATTCTATGACATTATGAGATAGATTGTATGGGTTAGATTGAGAATATTTTATCAGATTGAGTAGATTGATAGTCACATTATGGCATTCTATATCACTTTGAGATACAAATGGATCAGATTTAGGGCATGAATGTTGTTCATGCAAACACTTCTCTATTTAAATGTTTAGGATCTATGGTAATTCACTTTGTGTCTAAAATCCATTTTTAGAAGTTGATTTATAGTTTTAATTTACATACAAACATGTTTGGGAGTTCCATCTTTACAAATAAACCAGTTTGGAGGTTCAAAAAAAATTATGATGATATTAGAGGAGTGTGCTTAAGGATTTTCGCTACCTAAATTCTATCACTTCTCCATCTTAAATGGTAGTTGAGGTAATAAATTTTATCAACACATGGTTTAAGTAATTGCATCTCATTGGGGCATAATCACCCCGTGACATTTTCCAAATGAATTAAAAAATGTGGTAGTTTGGGTTGTGTACCCATAGGTGTATTCAATGATTGGCTTTTTAATTTCAAATAATTTAATGATCTAAGTGATTTTAGATTTATTACCATGAGTGGACAATGATCTATACCTGTTTCACTATAGGTTTTACATGGAGAAATTTAGATATTTGGGGCATTATTGTTAACATTAAGTGTGATTTATATTGGTACCAAACTTCTTTATCGTATCCTATTAATCTAGCATTTTCAATATTAAACTAAAATAAGGGCATTTGTAGACACCTAAATTTTGTATTGGATACATGGAAACATTAATTTTGATATATATTTAACATACATGGCTTGTGCATAAATATTTGACTCTTGTGTGCACTTTTCCCTATATGTTTATCTATCTATTGTCTCGGCCAACCCAATTTTTTATCATTCATATTCAAGATCACCATAGACTATGCAATAACACTCAATAATCATAAGCAAACTATCATCATACTCTAGATTGCTGATTTTTCCTCTTTGAATAGTGTCTAAAATAGTTAGACTTTTACGATTACCACAAGTGTCTAGATTATACCATAAGCATCTATAATCCCTTAAAGTATACTTTTCAAATTCAAACATCTCCATTTGGTCAATATAAACATGTTTCATGTGTCAATTATGGGGGGAAATTTATAGGGAGTTATTTATAAATACAAATCAATTCTAGCCCTTATTCACTTGGAAATTACATTGAGAACCACTGACAAGCTTAAGGAATCCACTAGTACTCTCTTAAAACATTACCACCAAAGTATACAAATCTAAAAACGTCTCAAAGGAGTAGTCCTAGAGTCATGTTTTAATACAAACACAAGATCAAAGTTGCATGTTATCAAGTGTTGGAAGTCAAAGTATTGCATTGTGTTTTAGTATGATTGTGATAGTGAATGCACACACCTAACTGGAATAAAAACATGAGGTCTAATCCCTACTCGGAGTATTGGAACATTGGAAACACTCAATCACTAAGCATGGATTGGTTAAGTCTTTCTATCCCTTTTTCCCAAGTCACTCTTATGTCAAAAATGAAGCTAGGGTTTCAAGGCAAAGAGAAACAAAATTAAGGTCTATGCATAGGTTTAGGGACAAAATACACATAAGTAATCTACATGTGCAAGTGCAATGTTCTGAGGTAACATATACTAGTAAATTATATCAGGACAGTATTGACAGAGAAAATATAGTACCAATCGTCATTGGTGTCTGAACTTCACTGACAATGTTTACGTAATTATGAGAGTTTGTTCCTTAATATGAACATTTATATAAATAATATAGAACATTCTCTAGATCAATGACATATACACGAATGATCTAAATTAAAAAATCAACTAAATACAATATTTTCTATTTTTACTTATTGAATTCTAAAAATGTAATACAATCAATCCTTCTTTTATATTCATAACTGTATGATAAATATATTACTTTACATAATCTAAATTTCAATATTTTTATACTATTTAAATTGTTTAGATACTTTTAAAAAAATAAAAAAACATACATACATATATTATTCTTTTTCATTCAAAAATTTTCACATTTAAAAATAAATAAATCACTTCTCTGTTAAAGCTCATCAACTCAATACAAATCCAACATTCATGGTACGTTATAACTAAGCTCAAAGTGCCATAGGAAACTTTAAAACATTGGCCCACTAAAAAAAAATAAGATCGACCAAAATTAAGGCCAAAAGTGCAAGCTACACCAACCATGAAATCTCAAAACTTCACCGGTCTAATTAATGACTACTTTCTACTATTAGAGGAGAGTTTCAGTATAATTTCAAGATCCAAAGCTCATTGTATAGTGAAAATCCTCACGCAATATACGTCTCAAAGAGAAAATTTTGCATTAAACAAAACCCTGCAAATTAGCTGTAAAGTCTTAAGTCTTTTTTTTTAAAAGGAAATTATATGTTCATAACATCTTAATTACATATCAGATTGATAATTATAAGATTGGATGAAGACCCAAAGGTTCATAAAAATCAAAATGATAAATTTAATTGTTTATAAAAAAAAATAAGAACATTCCTTATTCAATGGTGTCATGTTTTAATGGCATTTAAATGAGGAGCATGACAACTTAAATTTTCATTTTTCAATGATAATTAACTTCGAAATTTTATAATTTTTAAAAATTTAAAAGATGTTTATAATATTTTATTTTTAAAATAATTTTATTATATTTGATAATGGGTTTGGTTTTTTTTGAATTGAATTATATTGGATGATGTTCTTCTCTTCTTAAATTTATTAAACTTAATTTTGATGGTGTAATCAAATAAAATTCAAGTTTGATAGTAGGAGGATGTGTATTTTAAGATGAAATGGATACTCAATTTTGATTTTCATCTTATATATTTGAAAAGACATAAATATCTAAATAGAAGGTTGGGATATGTTTAAAGGTACTTAGATAATTGTGATTTAATTAGTGGGAGGTAATTTTCAATGTTAATATATGATAGAAAGATTATATTTTAGACATTGAAAGCTTTGATTGATGAATACAAATGGTTGGTTAAATAATTGGAATAATTTATCTTTCAGCATATTAAAAAAGAAGGGAATTAGATGATAGATAAAATGGTTAATAAAAAGACAAATTTAATAATTTCTTCACATTCAAAGATAAATTCTTAGAAAATATTTTCTTAAAAATATTTAAAAAATAATATAATATTACACACACATAAAGAAGAAGATAGATTAAAAAAATTAGAAAGGGTGAACAATCACAAATTAGTGCTAATTAAGACTAAATGTTAAAAATATTTTAGAGAGATTATTTGGAAGCGTGGAAATTATTCCTTCCCACACCACCTTTTAAGGTGGCATGCAAACTATTTAACTTGCCATCTTCCCATCCCCTTGTCATATATTTAGGCATCCCTCAATTCTTACAAGTTCATCTTGTTTGCCACATAACAATGGAGGCCACTCAATAAGAAGATCCCACAGCAAGGTGGTGAGAGGAAGATTGGAGGAAAATAAGATGAAAAAAAATGATAGAGACATTCAATGAGTCATTTTTTGAATTCATAAATATGGAAAGTAGCAACCCCCATGTGTTTGTGGCTAGAAAGAATGTGGAAG
The DNA here is from genome assembly GCA_037957365.1 of Torreya grandis. NCBI lineage: Eukaryota > Viridiplantae > Streptophyta > Pinopsida > Cupressales > Taxaceae > Torreya > Torreya grandis. Next base: position 4,167,571 of record JARHVA010000855.1, on the reverse strand, counting down.
AGGGGTTGGACAATATGGATATCAATGGCTTTATCTTATGTATGAGAAATATTCTCTTTGACCTATGAAAATTTATAGGGAGGATGAATGTTTTTGACATGGCACAATTTTTCAATGCAACCAACATATTAACAAATGTTGATGGGACTTAATTGTTACATTATATTTTATACCTTTCATATGAAATACTATTAATATGGTTTTTCTCCTGTTATAATTATTTTTTTTAAGCATGGAAATGAAATAAGATGATTTGTTGGATGATATTCATTAATGGATGATTTTTTTGGGTGTAATGGGTACTTATTTTAATTAAGGATAAAAAAGATTAAGATTATGTAGGTTTTCATGATATTATGTATTTGAAAATGAATTTATTTAGAACTTCCATCATATTATTTAAAAATAAATTTGATATTTCGAGTACAAGAAGTGTATCTATCTTTATTAAGAAGAATATAAGAAAGTCTCCTTTTAAATGAGCACTCATTTCACACAAAATATTATAATTATGGTATAAATGTAAAATTGGGGTTCCTTTTGAATTTATCTCACATTTTATATGGTTTTACTTCTCCAATAATTAAATAGATCAATATACTTGTGGCTTCCAATCATTTTCATTTGGTTTAAGAAAAAATATTTTACTTAGAAGTTCCTACAAATGGGCCATGTGCTTTAATTTTAATTCAAAAAAATGCAAGCTACTTACACTAATTGCCCACTTGTTTATATATATATATATATATATATATATATATATATATATATATATATATATATATATATATATATATATATAAGTTGGAAATTAGTTGATCCTTGTATAAAGGAAGGGTCCTTTTCAAAACCCTCTTTTTACTTTATATATATATATATATATATATATATATATATATATAGTTTGGGCTTGTTGAATATTTTATAGTTGATCCTTGTATAAGGGAAGGGTCCTTTTCAAAACCCTCTATTTACATTTAATATATATACGTGTATATATATATATATATATATATATATATATATATATATATATATATATATATATAATTGGGCTTGTTGAATATTTTATAGTTGATCCTTGTATAAGTGAAGGGTCCTTTTCAAAACCCTCTTTTTACTTTTAATATATATACGTATATATATTAAAAATAAAAAGAGGGTTTTGAAAAGGACCCTTCCCTTATACAAGGATCAACTATAAAATATTCAACAAGCCCAAACAAACAATAAGTGTCTAACACCAGCCAATAATAATAATAATAATAATAATAATAATAATAATAATAATAATAATAATAATAATAATAATAATAATAATAATAATAATAATAATAGAGAGAATGTTATTGATCAGTAACAAACAAAACCTGGGCTCATACCAAACAAACGTTTAGTAATAATGTCTATCTAAGTATTTATTTCTAAATCTCACAATTTTCTTCAAATTTGTACTCTTTGTTACTCTAGGACTTGGTTGCACTGTTCTCTTAGATTTAATTTTTTTGCTTGTCACCAAAATATATTCGTCTTTGTCTTCTTAATATTATTACAAGGGCTCAGAGTCCAAACCCTCCAACCCCTTTCTGACATACTTTTGATACTTAGATCCTTCCCAAAAAGTAAGAACCCTCAGATTCTTTATATTTATTTTAGAAACCAATGTTGTTGTTTTTTTTGTTTTTTGTTTTTGTTTTTAGAGTTGGATATTCATACTTCTTGTTGTTAATCCTAAACCTAATCTTTTTTTTCCCCAAAATCTCCATCCTCAAGTTCAATAGCCTCACCCTCCTTCTCTATCATTGTATTCAATAAAATACATTCTTGTCATGATGATCCTGATCCTGGTATGCCATGTATCCATGCTCTTCATCTTCAAGATATTTTGATTTTATCTCTTCCTTCAACATTATAGCTTCCATAGGAGTAGTTTATGCTTCTTTTATTTCAACGTCCTGTTTAGCTCTGTTTTTTTTTCCTCTTGTTAGTTTTTAAAAATAACTCTTAGCTATAAATTTTTTCTTAAGATGGATGAATCCACAAAGAGATCCATTATGTTTGGTTGTAATTCTTCTTCTTCTTCACTTGGAAATTGATCTAACTCTTATGTATTAAATGTAAAAAAAGATTCAAAGAATAAAACATTCTTACAATTGGTATCCACTTCTCCTTCCTCTAATTTTTTTAAGATTAACTTTTGGCCATTAGTTCCATAATTTACAGCTACTATATCTTGAATGACTCCATTTGCCTCCATTTATTCTTATTGTTTGTTTCAATTCTCACTTTATTCTAACAGAGCTTTTGAAAGTTGATCTAATCATTATTTGATCTTTTTTTTATCTATTATTTTTTCTATAACATTTTGTTCCTCCCAATCTCTACTAATTGACTCCTTTTCCTTCCATTCCCTTTTCTCAATATTCCTCATAAAATAAAATGTGACCAAATTAAGAAATTGGTGACATTACAAATTATAAAAAAATATTCATATTTTATGTTCTAATCCCAAACCCCAAATTTCACTTGCATTTAGATATTATCTCAAGCAAATTTTATTTTCAAGCTTCTTTGTGGGACTTTATTTTTATGGCATCACAAATCTTCTGTAATAATCTCTAGGCACTTCATATTTATGTGTATACACTCTTTTTCAATTTATGTTGATAAGTGACACATACTTCTTGTTGAGACTCCAATATTGATAATATTGATAATGCAAGTAAAGTTTGTTAAGTTAGAAGAGGGATACAAGTTTTATATCCTTGTGTCTCAACACAAGGATTTATGCTCCATATTTGAAGGACATTTTTTAATAGTATTATAAAGTTAATTGTTAATTTATTGATGGTTTGGGATAAGTAGACCCATCTGCATTATGCACCCAATTCACTCACTATGTTCATTTTAAGCATTTAAAAAAATTTGTGGGATAAGTGGATAGAATCAAATTTCGGGTGAGGATGGAAATGAAAGGTTTGGCATAAGCACCCACCGCATCATTGCAAGATGATCTTCCAATATATATTTTTTCAAATCCGCACGCTTGGCTTGAGTTTTTGTATGATTCTAATTTTGGTTTTGGAAAGGTGTATGCTTACAACAATTACGTGTTTTTAAGTTTGGTATAATGAAATATATTAATAATTCATGGTGTGAAATATTTTAATTTAAAGATTATTGACAGTTTTTATTGAATGTTTAAATTTATTTTTGCTGATAATATTAATTTAAAATGACGGTAGTAATATATTTTTTATGATAAACTAATTCTCACTTTTAATTAAAAACAATGCCCAATAATACTAATTTAAATTTATTTTTGCTGATAATACTAATTTCAATAAAATATTACATTATATTTTTGAAAAATATTGAATTTTAATACTTAATGATGGATAAGAAAGTAACTATAAAAAGTTAAAAACAATGCCCGACACTAAAAAATTTTCTTTTAAGAAACCTTTTTATTTTCTTATATAATTAAATATTTTGTTATGAGCTGGAAATGCTGTCCATATGATGGAGATAGTCGAATACTCGCGAGACCAACTTTTTAATTGAAAATGACAAAGTTTGTAAAGTAGAGCTTCGTTTGTTGCGTTCAATGTTACATAATATTAATTCATTCCGTAGTTTGAAAAATGTATTAAAGTGTACTTTCTCAAAGCCACACTTTTGAGAATAATGTTATTCATTAAATAAGTGGAGCAACTTTTGTAACCATAATTTAAAATTGCTTGCTAATATGTGCCATAAGTGGCTCAACTTTTGAGCATAAAATCTAAGCCTTCCAAAAAGCTGAGTGCAAAATTGAAGTTGACACCTTATATGTATATATTTTCAAACTGTTACAATTATTATGATTTAAAGAATGGAAACATTGTGCTCTTGTTGGGTGGGTGCATATATTTTCATCTACTCGAATACATTAGGTTGCCCAAAACCTAATGCGAATTTTACATTTTCCTATCGGAACGTTTCATTAGAATTATTATTGATAAAAATAATATTAGGGTGTATTTTTTTTGGTCCACTTAGTCATTTAATGTTTTGTTAAATTTTATAGTGATATGTGTTGGACATGGATCTGGTAAAATGTTTTCTTTTTGTTGAAGTTTATAGATGATTTTTTTTTTTTTTTTTTTTTATTTTTTTTTATCTTTGAAAATTTTCAAATTTTTGTTTTACATTAATTTTTTTGGTTTAATATTTTTTTCGGTAAATTGGGTATAGGTAAGCAATGTATTAGTTCTCTTTTAATTTTATATAGAATCTAAATTGATATTCCTTAAAGCATTTAGATTAGAGGATGGTTGGTTTATAGAATTGCTACCAATATGGATATTTCTGTTAGGAATTAAACAAATGTATTCCATCACTCCATTGTGTTTGATGGATTGGAACTATAATTTTCATATAAACATCTCTTTAGTTTGAATAAGAAACATGCATCCGGTGTGATTGAAAGCTAATTCAAGAGGGTAAAATAGAAACAAACTTATCAAATCCTGACTTTATAACTACTATTCCTGCTCCAAAAGATGAAAATGTCCATTATTAAGAAGGGATACCTGTTATGCCATGTTTATTAGCGTAACAAATTATAGTTTTTATCAAGAAAAATAATTATACTACCACTTAATGAGTATAAATAAGGAAAATAATTACCATCCAAATTGGAATACTACATGGCAATTAACAAATATATATTTTCCACTCTTATATTTGAAATTATAAAGTTTCGACATTTGAAAAGCCATAATGTTGCCTAGATACATGGTTACTTATATCAAGAGAAACTTTGTGTTTTAGTATCATTAACACACACACACACACACACACACACACACACACACACACACACACACACACACACACACACACACATGCTCACCATTTTCTTTTGGAAGGTTCAACTTATTCCTTCTAAACCAAAGAGTGGTAAGAACAAATGCAATTGCCATCAACACAACTATGATTATATCTATAACACCTTCAACCTCTTGACAAACCACCAGTAATTAAGTAATTAGGTGATTTTTCTTTCCCAAAAAATTATTTGACAGTTTCATGTTCTTACGCATAAAGAAGAGTGATAAAATCACATGTTAAATGAGCCCCTGCATGAAACCCAATTCCCATCTCTATTTCTATGTTAATAACCTATAAACTCAACATCCCCCAAAAAGTTGCATTTACAATTGAAAGTGTTGAGGGCTCTAAAGAATCCATTCCCATTTTATCTTTTTTGGTACTTCTCTTTTTCTTAATAGATATAATAAAAAAACATCTCTTTTAAATAAATGATTTAGTGTGTGGACCATGCAAATTGAACTTGTGGAAATTAAGATTGTCATCAAATGAAATCAAAACACCAAACATGGTCATCCTACGGAGCCATGTGATAGTGTTTCAATAAATAAAAGCATAATTAATGCCATGTCAAATTTTAGTGTCTTAGATGTTCCTTTAGTAGTACACATACATTGCCCCATTACATGGTATACTACTTTGTTCTTGTATTCTATGAATTTCTATGTAAATAGCCTTACTACTGTAGAAAATGATAGGAGCAAAAGCCATATACATTTCCAATTGTCTTCCATAAAGCAAGTCGTCTTTTAATATCATATTTGAATTGGATTTGTCATAACCAAACACTGAAATATAAAACACCCAGTAAATAAAAATTACACATTTTTGAGCACAGTAAAATAAACAACAAAAATTGTTGATGTCGGTATAAAAAGAAAAAATAATACTAAATTATAGAGGAGTGAGGCAACGGACTTGGGGTAAATGGGTGGCCAAAATTAGGGAGCCCAACCAAAGCAGGTAGCTATGGATGGGCACCTTTGACATATAGCCCATGAGGTAGATCTTGAGTATGACCTCACCAACATCTTACCCAACTTTTACACATTACTCTCTACTATGGCCTCGTTTGTATTTCCTCCCATCATGGCAATGAACATGGTCTATAAAATAATGGTAGCACATGAAGGATATATAAGCATAGAAAGGTAGTGGAAAAAGTCAGGAGTTAATGCATAGGTATGGTTGTCTATTATGTTTCCCTAGAGGTGTTGCCTAGGCCATGTTATTGACTACTAAATCATAAAACTACCACTCCCATGAATCTACACCTCTCAAAATTGTATTGTATCAATATGGCATCTCCAATACCATGAGTTGAATTTAAGGGCTTCACACCTCAATAACACACTTCCAACATAAATATATAAAATGTTACATAGTAAAGTAGTCAGTTGGTATTTACGGCTCAGACTCTTCGTTAGATGAAAATATTGATTCAATCATGGTAAATAAGATCAACACTATACAACTCACAATAGATAACACAATACTACAAATATCTTATGCACAACTTAAAAAACTTAAGCAAACATTATTTCTCCAGAAGGAGTTGGAGGATCATTCTTGGAAGGCACAAAATAACATAGAAGGCATGAAAAATACCATTAAACATGGACTATATTTCTATAAATAATTTAGAGTTGGTTTATACTTAAGATAGTGGACACAAATTATACGTTCTACACCTATGGATCAATTTTTATGTTCTAATTTTGGAACACTATACAAAAAAAAGATTTCCTAAGATCAAAAGTACCTTTAGATAGTATATTAATATTTTAGAAGTGACTAGGAAAAGGAAATATATGAGAACATTTATTGGATGTTTGAGAGAATATATCTTAGTTAGTGATGTCTCCTAGAAATGGTAAGTTTTAAATGGAATGATTATGAATGAAAAACATGAATTTGATTATGAAAATGTCCATATTTTTATTCCATATGTGGCATCAACATGGCCACTTATTTCATAATTGTTTATACATTGAGAAATTTTTGAAACAAGACACTTATTCTTTGGATACAACATCTCCCATACAATTGGTATATATTAAAGGTTTTCATGAGGTTAATATAAATATGATATTTTCTCCTACCAAAGGTAAATATAAATGATTAAGTAGAAACTATTAATACATTTTAATTTTTATCCCATTTGGAGATAACAAGAAATGACTATGGAACTAATCGTTGAACAACATCAAGAGTCCCAAATAGGTTCAAAACATCTCGACCAAAACAAGAACAACACTTGGATGAAGATAATAAGAATGAATTTCATAATCCATTAAAAGATGTGAAAAATATCATTAAGCATGGACTATATTTCTATAAAGAATATAGAGTTGGTCTATACTTAAGATAGTGGACATAGATTATACATTTTATGCCTATGGATCAGTTTGTATGTTCTACTTTTGGAACACAATACAAAATATAGCTTTCCTAAGATCAAAAGTATCTTTAGATAGTATATTAATATTTCAGAAGTGACTAGGAAAAGGACATATATGAGAACATTTATTGGATGTTTGAGATAATATATCTTAGTTAGCAAGATCTCCTAGAAATGGTAAGTTTTAAATGGAATGATTATGAATGAAAAACATGAATTTGATTATGAAAATGTCCATATTTTTATTCCATATGTGGCATCAACATGTCCACTTATTTCATAATTGTTCATACATTGAGAAAGTTTTGAAACAAGACACTTCTTGTTTGGATACAACATCTCCCATCCAATTGGTAGATATTAAAGGTTTTCATGAGGTTAATAGAAATATGATATTGTCTCCTACCAAAGGTAAATATAAATGATTAAGTATAAAATATTAATACATTTTAATTTTTATCCCATTTGGAGATAACAAGAAATGACTATGGAACTAATAGCTGAACAACATCAAGAATCCCAAACAGGTTCAAAACATCTTGACAACAACAAGAACAACACTTGGATGAAGATAATAAGAATGAATTGCATATCCCATTAGAAGACATGAAAAATATCATTAAGCATGGACTATATTTCTATAAAGAATATAGAGTTGTTCTATACTTAAGATAGTACACATAGATTATGCATTCTACACCTATGGATCGGTTTGTATGTTCTACTTTTGGAACACTATACAAAATATAGCTTTCCTAAGATTAAAAGTACCTTTGGATAGTATATTAATATTTCATAAATGACTAGGAAAATGACATATATGAGAAAATTTATTGTATGTTTGAGATAATATATCTTAGTTAACAACATCTCCTAGAAATGGTAAGTTTTAAATGGAATGATTATCAATGAAAAACATGAATTTGATTATGAAAATGTCCCCATTTTTATGCCACATGTGTCATCACATGACTACTTATTTCATAATTTTACATACATTTATAAAAATTTGAAACAAGACACCTCTTCTTTGGATATAACATCTCCCATCTAATTGGTGGATTCTAAAGGTTTTCATGAGGTTAAGAGAAAGATGATTATTGACCCCTAATTTTTGTACAAGTATTGTTCCATTTTATGTGTACGATGTAGAGGGATCATTATCCATTTTTTATGCAAGTGTTAGCATGACACTGGAGGACCATGGTGTGGGACGACCATGGCACACATGAGTATCATGGTATGGAAATTGCTAGGCATGGAAGAACAATAACACAGGAGATCCAGTGTGAGAGGACCTAGTCAAGGTAGAATGTGTCATGAGGAACCTAGGAATAGAGGACTCGAAATAAGAAGCAGAAGACTAGGGGAGCATGAGGGAAAAAGAGAATGAGAGATGTAGAATCATTTAGAAGAGAAACTAAAGTAAGAAACTTTGACCCCACTAATCAGAGCTTATGTACCAGCTCATGAGGAATGAAATACTTAGCTACTAGAACATAACATAGAACAAGCATCTAGGGGCATAGAGGCCTGATTCTATAGGAACAACTAGTTGTAAGAGCCACGACTCTCAGCCTATCGAGAGTCTGTGTGCCATTTGTCCATGATAGTTATAATATTGACACTTGGTTAGGGCAAAACAAGTATAAAAATCCCTATTGTAGTCATTTGTGTGTGTGTTCCTTTGGAGAATAGATACAACATTTGGTCTTGTAATTTGTTAAGAAATCAATAAATAGTTAGTGTTTTCCATATCATGTGATGATTAGTGAACATTTTAAGTGTTAAATAATGAATATTTTCTATTTATATGTCATGGGTATCTTAATATTTTATTGCAACTATTGAATAGTAATGGTGATCCTAGTTATTGTAGTAGTTAAATATAGAACAATAAGGATAAAAGGGGTATATTTATGGTATTGAATAACTTAAGATTTGTGTTATGATAAATTAAAGAACATATAAAATTGTGTTTCAAAGACTTATGGAATCAGTATTTCACTGCACGCTTTAGGTGAGCACGTGAGACTTACCCCTCCCATGATAATGCTAGTACACTAGTTTATTGGGAGAAAGCTTCAACACCATAGTGGAATTAATTAAAAGAATGCAACATTTTTGTTCCATTGTCAAGACACAAAGAAATTAAAGCACAAACATGGGAAATGTTTGAGCTCATTACATTATAAAATATTGAAGAATGGGTTATAATTATCAAAGATAACTTTGCAGTTTCATATCTAAAACCAAGAATTTCTGCACGATAGTGGGTATAGCAGAATCTCTATAACTCTTTGTATGAGAATTTATTTTTTGAGGTCCCAGTTCTCTTACATTCTTAGATCTTAGCATATGCTTAGGGATGATCCTAAAATCTTAGATGAAGGCAATCATGGACACTTGAATAGTAGAGGAGTTTAACATGACTTGGATTTCCCTGGATGTGAGCAGTTAATTATTAGTGGAGAGCTGTTTAGAATAGCTACATTTTGGAGTACATGGTAACCACCTATTTGTGTCTTGAGGAGGTAAATTTTCAATTTTTATGAGATCCAAGGACACTACCTCTCATTGTTTAATTTCAAAGTTAAGAAGCTAATTGTTGACCTTGGATTTGAAACTTTACCCATGGAAGGCTAAAATCTCTTATGCATAAGCTGCACAGTTGAAAGGGAAGATTGGTGGTTGATTGAGGATTATGGGTTCAACATGGTAGCAAGATAATGAGTGTTATGGAAATGGAAGTGTGATAAATATTGATAGAGTATTATGGGATTTAACAGTGTGGGAAGAGATCAAGAAACCTCAATGAGTGTTGTGAAGAGCCATAGGGAGGCAGATACGCATGAGGAACCCATCACATTCAAGCTTCTTTCTCTACCACTTCTATCTTGCAAAGGAGAACTAAACTAAACTTAAAGAATTGAAGAACCAATTATGAATCAAATAAGCTCCCCCATCATAGTGTGTTTTCATGCCTTTGAGTCAAATAGAATATATATACAGAATTGGGATACAAGCATCACAGAGTCAGAAACTAAATAGGTAAGGGAGACTGAAACTAGGCCATTAGGTAATCATCCAAAATTTGTATTATCTTTCCCTTTTAAATGGAATTATATGGCACATATTGGGATGCCTAGTGGATATGGCTCTCAAATCCAAAATATAGGCCCAAACTTGGGAAATCAATCCTCTACCATGCCTCTTCCTAGGGACACTACTATTGGAAGAGCTAGAGGAGAATTAGGAGGAGGCATTAGAGGAAGCAAATCCCCTCATGGAACTGGAGCTAGATCATCCTAGTAACCACCTACTCAACAAAAACCCACTATGGTCTACTATGAGATGACATTTCATTTACCTAGATATCATGGGGTAGAAAATGCAACTAAGCATGTACATAAGTGTGAATTAATTTGGAAAGTGCATGGCATCATGTCTTCCAAGTGAAAGGCAATACAATTTACAACCACACTTTTAGAATGCGCACAAAAATGGTATCATAATTTTGACCCTCAATAAGTACTGGTTGACTATGACTAGCTCAAAGTAGCCTCCTTATAGGAATTTGACATTCTTAAGTTTGAGCAATAAAGTATCACTGAAAGACATAAAACAAGGACTTATAGAGAGCATACATCAATATGATGCATGATTCAAAACCTTGATTTCTAATTTGTCATTTGAAATCAATCCTACTCAACATGTACAATGGTTTGTGGGAGGATTATTTCTACTTTTTTGATGGACCTTGTCACAAAAAACCTTCACAAGTACATGTGAGGCTTTGGAAGTTGCCCTCTGCACTGAAGTGGTTGGAAGTATGGATACCTATATTAGTCCCTTTATGGAGGCACACATATCATCCATGGCATCATAGCTTGAAAATTTGACAGAAAATAATGCATATGAGATATACAATGGTGTCTAGTGTACCGACTATGATACTAAAGAACATACAAAGAATAACTACCCATGTAAAAGCATCTGTGTAGTAATGAAAAAACTTGTGAGATCTATCATGAGGAGCATGATGTTCATTCTTATCAAATTTTATAATGGGATACAAACACTAAGGTATCTGAGTATTGTAATATTTGTGATGCTTACACACATTACACCAATGATTGCCAATTGATCAGTGATATTCATGAAGCTCAAGCATGTGACACATGCCAAAAATTGATCACTAATACCCAAGACAATAGTGGTTACCATGGGTAAGGGAGAGGATGAAGATGAGGTGGTGGCCAGCTTCCACTAAGAATTTTCTATAAATTTGGGTCACCAGACCACTATCAAAGGGATTGCCTAGAGTACCCAACTTGTGCATTTTGCAAAAAGGACCATGGACTGGAAGAGTGCCCTGATTTATATGCAGCTATCACTAAGGACTACAATGAAAAGGGTGTCAACATGATTCACATAAATAAACCACAATGGCACACATGACCAACCATCTCCATAGTGAAGCAAGTAAATATCACCACTTGTAGTGGGGGTCAAACTCAATCCATAACCAACCTGATTGAGATGGTACATTGGGAAGAACCACAATCAAGGAAGTACCTTGATACATAATGGTAAAAGGATATCCTTCAAGATACAATGGCACTTGTGTGAGAGCTCCAAGGTGAGATTCAATACCTCAAGGACAAGGATACACAATGCACCATAGTGCAAAGGGAAGCCAAACCTCTAGTCATGTGGGATAATTTTTAGGAAGTATGCAAACATATGCTCGATGAAGACACCATTACCCAACTTAGTGCTTGGCGTAAAGGTCAAACCCGTACACCAAATAAAGTCCACCCTCACCTCAATCAATAAAGTAAAGATTGTTATTTAAATCATGCATTATGTCAAGATAGTCTTGGTTCTTCTTCCCTAGAAGATGGAGAGATATTAGTTAATGCTTCTATCAACAAATAGGTAATCCAAGATATTCTAGTAGATACTAGAGTAGAAGTTAATGTTATCACTAAAGATGCTTGGAAAAAATGTCTAGTCCAGCCATGTAGCCCTTTCTTCATGTCTTGTTCATGGTGAATAAGACTTGAGTACATCCTATTGGAGTCTTAAAAAATGCCACTATTGACATACTTGGGGTTCCCTTCAAAGTAGATTTTGAGGTTTTGGAGTTGGCAAAAGCTGATGACTATCTAGCCTTATTGGGAAGGCCTTGGTGCTACGAGAATCATGTAGATTTGAGCTTTAAAAACTGATACATTAGTTTGGATAATACTAATCAGTGTATAGTAATACCTTTAGACTAAGCACAAGGACATCCCTATATCGAGCCTATGATCTTGTAACTATTGGGGCCATGGTGACTATTATCTCACTAAAAGGTTTTGCAACACCTTAAACAGAAGAGAAAGCATTTTGTGCCAGATTTCTAAACATCATAAGTTTGTGCACCTCATGAGTTTAAAAATGAGAGGGCCACTAGAGGGATCACCATTGGAGAGACTTGATGAAGCTCCCTAGTTCCAAGGACAAATGGAGGTACGTGACTTTGTCCAGTGCCTCGAAGAGTTCTATGAGATCAAAAATGACTAGATGAGATCTTTATATCACATTTTTGATGGTACCATTGTCAAACGGTGGCATACTCATGAAGAGTACATTTTGTATTAGGATCAATTATGAGCTACTCCATATCACATATTTCACCATGATAATAAGATCAAAGGCACACTTAGTTACAGTGGCATGAAAGCACCTAAACCTCACATTGAAGCTTATGAGACAATATGGTGAGCTAAGGAAACATTCTTACTAGAGTACCTCTAGGTCCATGTCTTCTATGGGACTTTGTGCACTTGGGCATGGGATTGATACATTCATGAATAAAGGCACAATGGGAATAAGGTTTTGGTAGTTATTAAAGGAGAACATGATGTTGACACTTTCTTAATTTTCACCAAGGATGGACTTGTGCCTCACCCTTCAAGAAATACATGAAGCAATCATTAGAGATCCAAGTCCTATTGAAGATATTCTATGCCATATTCATTAAAAACTTGAAAAACCGTTGCATTTATTCACTGAGCCTCCCACATAATCAATTCCTGCACCATCAATAATTCCTAATGAAGAATGTCATGAAGAGATCCACTCAAGAAAGTAGAAACTCATTTTCCAAGTGAATGAAGGTAGAGGATCTACCTCACTCGACCCCTTAACTAACCATCTAGATATCCCTACAAGTATTGGTTTACAAATTTTTTGGGACACAAATTCTCCAATAGACAACCCTTATCATGGACCCATTCAAACTATCCAACATAACATTGGATCAGAGTAAGAGCCTAAGATGGCTACAATTAAAACTTATTAGACAAAGACAGAGGTCTCATAGATTTTTGAGTTGTTGAAAGAGTATCAGGATGTATTTTTTAGGAATTATATTGAAATGAAAGGGGTTCACCCTTCTCTAGGGAAGATGCATAGAAAGTTAATTGACGGTGTGCACCTCATGAAAAAATGTCCATATAGGATGAATCCTAACCTTCAAGCACACATAAAAGAGGAGATCGATAACATGTTATATACCAGAGTAATTACTCCCATTGATGAATATGAATGGGTAATTCCCATGGTAATTACTATAAAAAAGGATGGGCATATCTAGATCTATGTGGATTATCATGTTTTAAATGGATTCTATGTGACAAATCCTTTTCTAACTCCTTACGAAGGAAATCATAAAAGTTAATCTTTCACAGATGGGTTCTTGAGGTAACACTAAGTCTAGATAGCTAAGGAAGACCAATCCAAGACTATTTTCACTACTTAATGGGGATATTTTGCATATACCTTCATATCCTTTGGATTGAAAATTTCCCTGATAGTGTTCTCACGAATAACAGTTGAGGCTTTCAAAGATTTTATCCATAAGTTTATCCAAGTCTACTTAGATGATTGGATGGTATACAGGTTGATCAAGGACCATTGTGCCAATCTGAGACTCATGATTGAGTGTTGTTGAGTATTTTAAATTTCCCTAAATTTGAAAAAGTGCCTATTTGTGACACCTTTTGGTGTACATCTTAGGCATATAATTTGTAAGGAGGAACTCCTAGTGGATCTAGCCAAGGTTTTTGTTATTCTTTACCTGTTAATGCCTAAGACTTAGTGTGAGGTGTGTGCAAAATTTCATTCAAGATTATGCTAAGATTGCAATGCCTTTGGAAGAGCTATTAAAGAAAAATGAATAGTTTATATGGATTGATTATTTCAAGGAAACTTTTGAAACACTCAAATAAAGATTAATTACAGCTCCTATCTTACAATTTATTAATTGGATAAAGCTTTTTTATGTCCATGTTGGTGCATCTAGGACAACAGTCGATGTGATACTTGCATAACCAAGTGACAAAAACTTGGATCATTAGATTTACTTTGCTATTAGAAAGATGACATCTACAGAATGAAACTATACCACCACCAAGTGCAAAGATTTGTCTATGGTTTACAATCTACAATAGTTTAGGCAATACGTCTTAGCCATTTTATTTATATTCTATACATACCATGAGGCCTTGAAGTATCTTATGAATAATTTAGTATTACATGGAAGAATTTGTCATTGGATTGTACTCTTCTAAAAATTATAGTTTTCTATAATAATAAAGCCCAAAAAGAAAAATTATGGACCTAATCACTTATCCTGAATTGACAATGGAGAACCCCCACATGCCATAGAAGATGATCTTCCTTATGTATAACTTTTTGAAGTTACTCAAGTTCTTAAACAGTTAGAGGATATTGTGGCATTATTCAACACTGGCTACACTCCTAACTCCCTTACTTCACAAGAGAAAAATCAACTTGCGGTCTGTGTTGTACCTTATCAACTCATAGTGGGATATATTTATAAGATTGATCATGATGAGGTGCTTTGCCACTGTGTAATACAACATGAGTGCCCTAAAGTGCTCTGAAAAGTTTATGAAGGTATTGTCAGAGGACATTATGCTAGAGAGGCTACCACATGTAAGGTGTTGCTTGTTGGACTCTAGTGGCCAACTTTATTCAAAGATGCAAAGGCTTATGTTAGGCAATGTGATGTCTACCAACATGCATGAAAACTAAATATAACATATGCTATGCCATTGTACCTTATCCCTTCTCAATAACTATTTGAAAAATGGGATATTGACTTTGTGAGGCCTATCACTCTAGTAGGATGATGAATGGGTTATCAATACATCATTGTATCAACCAATTACATCATGTGTTAGGCTAAAACAATGCCAAAAAAATATTATACTGCAATAACTACCACATGATTCATCTAGGAGAACATTATAACATGATTTGGATGTCTTCTAAGCTTCACCGGTGATCTTGACACCCACTTCTTGAATGAGATGATTCACATATTTTAGATGAGTTCATGATCATGCACCACAAGATGAAACCATACCACCCATAGGCTAATAGAACAACTGAAGCCTTTAATAAGATCCTAGATACCACTTTGTCAAAAATTTACAATGTTGGTTGGACTGATTGGGATGATAGAGTATCTACAATATTATGGGCTTATCAAAATATATACAAGCACCTCAATAAAAATACACCATTCAACCTAGTATATGGAAAAGAAGCAGTCATGATAGTGATGTCCCTAGTTCCATCTCTTTGGATAGCATGTGTGGGAAAATTGTATGATGAAGTCTCTTTAAAATCTCATCTCGATGATTTAATGAAACTATATGGGGCTCGATTCCTTACCCACTAGAGTTAGGATTTTGAGAAACGTAAATAAAAAGCATGGCATGATTGTCATCTAAAGAATAAATTATTTTCTCTAGGCATGAAAGTTATATTATACAATTCCAAGTTTGTGCACCACCCTGGGAAGCTCCACATCTATTGGGATGGATCATTTATAGTTGATAGCATTTAATCTACCAGAGCTTACTAACTAAAGTGAATGGATGGATAATTCCTCTTAGGACACTATAATTGGAGTCAACTTCAGTTGTATTATGATTATGTTTAGTTTAAATTTTGTAATCAATAAGGCTTAAGGCCATTAGGTTATTATTTAATACTTTCAATAAAAATCACAAACCTTGAGGTGCATGACCTTTAATTTAATTTTGAGTTTATGTGTTTTTTAATGGAGGACCATGAACCCTTTTAGTGTGGGGTAAGGTATCATTCATATGAATACAAGACATAAGACAAGTTGGCACTCAAGGAATATAAGGCACAAAAGTCATCTATAACATGCAAGTGATTAAGGGCACATAAATCATTCAATGCACCTTGGAAGCATTTTCAAAGGTTCCCACCATTTAGGTGACAACTATCTTCTACTTCATTAGAAAGGTGGGACACAGTTGTCATCCATTTCTAAAAAATGCATGGGAAAGGATGGACCATTAATGTAACAAGGTTAGTTATGTTAAGAAGCATGCAAGTGGAATGATGGGACAAATGGGTTAAGGCACTAAATGCTTGCTACAAGATTTGAAGTACGAAGGCCATTAAAAGATATGCATTAATACCTAGAAGTGACAAGGGGAGGGACAACATTAATTGAGGTAAACCCCCTGTGTGGCCTATAAATAAGATTTTCAAAGCCATTTTATACTTTACCTTGCTAAAGTGCTAAGAATGAATGGTGAACCAATGAACTAGTGACTATGATACAATCTCATTCCTTCAAAATCAAGTAGAGTAGAGTAATTGTGAGGTTGGAAATGCCATGATGGTTGTTTGTAAGGTGAAGATAAGAGGTTTCTATGTTTGAACTTGTGTGTAGTAGTGGATATTATTGAATTTGCAAGTTCCACCATTGTTGAAACATGAATCTTGAGAGCCAAAGTAAGTTGGATTGCCACCACGTACTCATTTGGAAATATGGGATGGCTGTGGGTTAACCTTTGAGTGCCATGAAGGGTAATGCAATTGAAGAAAAAGGCTAAGAGACTTAAAATACTTCCAATCATACTAGAGGAGGAAGAGTTGAGAAAAGGATCTTACTTCCCTATATGAGAAGAGGCTTTAGGAAACCCAAAAGATAAAATAGAAGTATATCATATGGGAGTCTTGAGGGCAAGTACAGAAGGAGAAGTGAGAGAGAGTGTAGAAACAAAGATGGTGAACAAAGGAAAGTAGGTTCATGCCTCTTCATCACACAATGACCCAACATCCTCCCTTTCATCTTTATTAATAGAAGAGATGTAGTACCCCAGGGTTATTCTTGCACATGGAGAACTAGGTCTCCAAGGTGTCAACTACAACCATCATCAGCTAGGCAATGAAGTAGAATTGAAAAATGATTATCAATTATAGACCACCAACACTATGAATCAGGTAGTCTATAACTTGTCCATCAAGAACCATCTAGACAAGGCCAACCTCTTTGAAATCTTTGAACTACCATACTTTGGCAAGCCTACTGAGGCATTTTGGTTCTTCCTCTCATGTGTCCATGAGGACTACATCCACTTCATGGGGCATAACATGAAGATCATTGTAGAGATGATAAGCAAAGTCATGGGGCTTCAGTGCTTAGGGGTGAAGGTGTTGTATGACTTGGTGGATATATAGGAGATTTAGTAGACTACCACTACACTAATATATCAAAAACAAGGGCATGAAATGCATATAAGAAACCTATAGGATCCTACCCTTAGATTCATAATGTGGATTTTTTCCACCAAGGTTAGAGGGGCTGACTAATGGAAGAAGGTAGATATGGCCCACCTAGTATAATTGAGCACTGTATTTTTCCTAAAAAATAGTTTAGGATATGGATAAGTCACACAAAAGTCCTAAGTACATGTTTCCTTTGGGAGAAATCTTCTTATTACTAGTTTTTGATGAGATCAGGGTGCCTGACTACAACTCAGGATCATTAAAGTAGGTGTACCCCCACACTCATGAGTCTCCTTTTAAGTGCTTCAAATCCTTCACTTGCCCTTATCACATCACCCCAACATAAAATTTGAAGATGAGTTAATGGTTTGATGGGATGAAGGTGGATTTTGGGAATGGATGGCACATTCCCAAATATTTTCCCCCTAACCATAGATCAAGAAAAATTCACTGTGAAGTAACACTACTCCCTAGCACACATTCACATGAATGCTTTGAGATAAATTTCAACATGGCTTAAATTACCATATTTATTTTTTGCATGCTACTTCATTGATTTTGTAAACTAGATTTATAATGCAGAACCAATCAGTCTGTAGGTAGAATGGATCAATGTGGAGCACCATACCCTCTAAAAAATGTTTGTGTATCTAGGTAAAAAGGTTTTTTCTAATAGAGAGGAAAAAAACTTAATTGACATCAAGGTTAAAAATATTCTAGTCAGGGAGTAGGTCCATAAGCTATTCTATATGCTACACCCCCACCAATACCCTTAAGATGGAGACCCTAAGGAGAGGTTCCCCCAAGCACCATAGAAATGAAAGAAGTAGTCAAAGCCAAACACTAGTTCTAGTGGGTAGTAAACCCCTCAACAATAACAAAGTCTTTTGGATCAAAAACCCTCTAGACCCACTACTTATTGATCCTCTATTCCTCATCCACCTCCACCTCTACTTCATCCTTCACCTTCACCACCTTCATTGTTTCCATCTCCATCTCACACTTCATCACCATCTACTTCATCTTCACCCTCTTATTCCACTCCTTCCTGCTCACCTACCCCAAACCCCTCATCTCCTCATCTAAATTTCCTACCTTTTCCACTTCCATGACCACCTTTACCTCCACCTTCTCCAATGATTACCACTAGATCAAGACCACAAAAAACTCAAAGTCAAGCACCCCAAAGAGACCCCTCTCACGAGTAGATTCATAATTTGGGATCAAAATCAGAGAAGACTCCATCCCAATCCAAGAGGGCCCATATAGTGTTTAAATTGATATTGATGAAATGGGAGTGGGTGAGATGGCCTCAAAAAACCAACAAGAGGGTGAACTTGAGTGAGACCTAGAAAGGGGAAAGGGGCCAACTAAGGAAAAATAAGAATAGAGGGGGATATCCACTCTACATAAATGATACCAGTTCGACATAGAAGAAAATAACCTATATATATGGAAGCACTTCCACCCCAAAAAAATAACCCTAGATATAAGGAAGTAGTTGTCCTTCCTTTTGGAAATGTATAACGAGGAACCCTGGTTTGATATTCCCTTAGATTACATTTTTTATACTCCATATGTTCTAGGCTGTCAAACCTTATGAATATTGATCCATAGTGGCTCTCTCTAATTATTAAAAGTGCCACATTTTTGAAACTGGCCATGGAAATGATGCACCAAAACATTTTGTTAGAATCAGACATGTGCACAACAACAAAAAAACATGGCAGAGTTGTAGAAATGTATAATAAGGTGTATGAAGAAAAGAAGCACTAGCTAAGGAAGTGGCCTCCTTGAAGAAAAAAATTTGTAATCACATAAAAATTAAATTTTTACAACTTGAGCATGAATTGTGACACCCAAACCATAGGTCTCTCCTGCTTCCTTGCACAACCCACTAGGCATGTATTTTTACTATTTCCTAGTCATTTGAAGCCTTTTAAATTCAGCCCCAGCTGTCCTAAACTCCTCTCGTAAGCATATGACTATCCCCTAGGTTACCTCTCCCATTGGACACTATCACCATAAGTTGGAATATAGCATTGGACCCCAGGGTGTCCACTTTTTAGTGCTATTGTTTGAGTCACTCTTAACCTCAAGTAGTCAGATTTCCTTAGTTCTTTATCTTTTTCCTTGTCAGCCTAACATGAAGTCATCTAACCCAGGATCATCATTTTACCTATAAAAACCTATTCAAGGTTCATTTAAAAGGGTTGAAAATCATTCAAAAGGCACAACCTATAAATACACTAAGCACCTTCAATCAAATCCTCCTATTCTTTGTGTACAACCAACCATTGCTATTTCTAGCCTACTCAAGCTCTCACACAAGTCAAGAGTAATCTCAAGCTTTCCAAAATTCACATAATACTTTAATTTCATACATATAATTACATAATACACATTCAATTTGGGAAAACTATATTGGCCTTGATCCCTCTTCGAAGTATTAATATGTAGGCAATGTGCCCACACATGGGGCATGATCACATGTTCAGTGTATAATACACACTAACCCATTTTTATAGTTGATTCAAGACCACTTATCAAACCTAAGGAGGAACTAGGACCCTAGGAGACAAAATTAATTGCACACAAAGTTTTATAGATGATCAAGACTTGAAAATTTAGACATAGAGACTCTAGGAGCATCAAAATAGAACCCAAAAAGCTCAGAGGAAGTAGATCAAAAGGACTATAGCACCAAAAATATGGATATAGAACTAGACCCCAAAGTTTCTAATTTTTATTGCTATTGTCCAAGTAGAAAATAGACTTGTGGGTCCTATTTTTGATAGTCTACATAGTTAGCTCATCAATCTGTAGTTCCAAATTCCTCTATCTCAGTCTAAAAATTAGCTAAGTTCACTTTCTATCCCCTTGATTGATATTTTTAGTAATTAATTAATCAAATATAGATTTATTAAATTAGTAGATTAATTTAGGCATACTGTATTACATGTTTTCCAGATTAATCTAGACCTTTTAATGATTAGGAAATTAAACACTTAGTTTCCTAGAAATAGTAAAACATTTGGTTAACCTGACTTGTTTTGAATTTTTTCACAACTCTAAAAACCCTAGGGATAATTATTTATGATTTTTTTTAATATTTTATTTATTTTTACAAAATTTAAAAATTAGAAAACTATGAATTTAGTGCAATATTTTCAATAATTCACTAAAATCCTAGTTTCCACATACTAGGTCCTTTTTGCATGAAACCACTTCCAGACCACTAAGAAAAATATTTTTTTAATTTTAAAAATATATTCAAAATTTGACTAATATTTCTCAAGTTCAAATATACAAATTCTTAGTAAAATTTTCAAATTTTCAAATTAATTTTGAAAAAAATCATTTCAAACCCTAGTTACATCACTTAATTTTCAATCGTTTTCTAGAATATTCCTCTTATTTTATACAAATTTTGATTGAATATTAAAATTATAAAATCATTCCAAATTCAAAAATTCATAGCATTTGCAAATAATATTTCTTAAAAATCCCTAGGTGCATACACTAGGTCCTATTACATTCTAAGCTATCACCTTACATGTTTGACAACTTCGTATCCTTTTTTGTACAAATTCTAAATTACTATTTTAAAATTTTGTGTTTTTTTATCCAATACTTTCCAATTTTAGCACATTACCTATTATAACTTATTGGAAAACATCCAAATACATTTCAAATTGTTTTCTTACTTGCATAATGGCCCGATATACTAGTTTTGATGAAATTGATAAAAGAGAGCTTTAAGAACTCTTAACCAAAAACCTAGATATGCAAGATGACATGATTATAATTATATAATAGGAACAACAAAAGGTAAACAAAGGTCAATCTTCTCAATCTATAGAAACACCAACTACACATGACACTTGGGGGTAATTATGTCACAACAACCCCCTATAGCAGCCCAACCTTCTCCTATGCCACCAACTGTAGCTAGTACATCCCTATCTCCTGATGTGGCAGCCCTTGTATAATAGATTTAATCTCTTCAATCCAAGGTAAAACATTTTTAGCAAGGTACCACTGGATCTACACAGGCATTAGATTCAACCACTTTATTGCACACACCTTTAGCCTGACATATAGCTGCTATACCTTTTCCACCTAGATTTGTATAACCTAAGCTCACTCTTTATGATGGAAAGGGTGATCCAAAGACATTTGAGATCCTTTCATGTATCATGTTTGGATTGTGTACCAAATGACTGACTATTAACGAAGTTATTTAGCCTTAAGGATTATGCACTACAATGGTTTTATAGTCTACCAAATTAGTTGGTCAATGTATTCAATCCTCTTACCAACATGTTCTTAGCACGCTTCAGTATCAACATCGGTGATAATGTGTCATATGATAAAATTGCACAATAGAAACATAAGTCAAATGAGCCTCTCACTGAGTATGTTCTCAGATATAAGACCATATTGGCTAAGATGACTAGTCCTATGGCAGATCAGGAGTTACAAGACCTCTTCAAACAAAGTCTTTTATTATTTTTGCATGAGATAATCATGTTCAAAATATTGTCTTATTTCATTGAATTGTGTCACACTTTAAAAGAAAGAGAAATCAAATTCATATCAATGGGCAAACTCAAGCACACAAGTGTATTAGATACAACTAATAAGAGTAACAATAAAGTCCCATATAAGGTTAAGTTTAATGACAATAAAGGACAAACTCAACAAAAATTCAATGCAACTTCAAATCCCCCACAAAAAGTCACATTATCAACACCTCCTCGATGACCTTTAACAAATCTACCATTTGCTCCATCTAGAGTTCTACAACAACTACTATAATGTAATATCATTTCTCTACCTCTTATTAGAGAAGTTGATCTAGCAAAGCCTCTTCCATGGGGATATGATCAAAATGCATTTTGTGACTTTCACAAGGCACCAGGCCATAGTAAAAATAGATAAATTAGTCTCAGACATAAGATACATGATTTAATTTATGGCAACTAGATTGATTTAGGCACTTTAGTTGAGCCTCCTTAGGCCAAACCAACATAGGATAAGTCACTTAAAATCTTTTTAGATCTATTTCCATAGCATGGCAAGTTAGAGGTACAAGACACATCAGGTGTACATTATGCATATCAGGCACATCTTTCACCAGCTACATACAGGGCACTTTTAATCGATTCACATCCATCAAGCCACATGATTGGTACCTTTCATTCTAGCCTTCAAGTTCAACCTTCCATCACCTTTTCTAAGTAGGATATTATCAAGGATGACATAGACTATCATGTACTCTTCATTAGAGCTTTTATTCATGATCATCCCATTCACAATGTTCTAATTGACAATGGCCAAAGTTAACAAGTGTACTATGACACTACTACAACATTTAGGGTCTATAAAACATAATATCACTTTGACAAATATAGTTATCGGTGGACATAGTCAGACTACATTGGGTGAGATCCTCATCCCTTTACAGGTTGGTCCTACATGCATGACCACCCCATTCACTATAGTTCTTAGTGCAAGAGTCTTTAACATGTTACTTAGTAGACATGGGATACAAAAAATCTTAGCAATTCCATATACAGTGCATTGATGCATGAAATTCATTCACACTAATTGGGTTATTATAATTACTGGAGTTTTATATGAGTTGCCACTTCTAGTTTTAATGTTATTTATAGTTTTAGAGCTAGTTTTATTTCCAACACTAGTTCTAGCTCCATCACCAATATAGAGGGTCCATACACCTCCCTAGCTTCAAGATTCTAGATAACTTCTAGCTATAATTTTCACACCCAATGTAGTTTCATTGAGATCTCATGCATCTACACATCATGCACATGTTCAAAGAGCTTCTCTTATATACAGATGGGTCCCTAAGATCCCTATAGTTACATCTACTTCTCAAAGTTATAGGAGGATACCTATAGTTAGTTTTTACTTCACAGATTTTAGTGAATTTACAACATATCTAGCTTTTAGAGTCTCAGTCTTAACACTTCCATTGTGTCTCATGATCATGTATGATTTCAATTTTTGATACTGGACACCATGACAGGGGGTCTCATTTGAGACTCATCGATTAGTATCATTCCTTTGTAGTATTTCTTGTACATAGTCTTCTTTTGATTGATTATACATAACTTATTCTAAAAATACAAAAAACAATATAAAAATATAAAACAATATGCATCATCTATGTTATTACATTACTAAAACACTATGCCAAACTTACATCACACTATTCTATGCTACTTATTTTTTGATTTATCTATATTACCATGATTCACTTGATCTTATTTAAGTGTGTGTAGTACATATAGATCCTTCATTGCTTTACTCTACCCATCGAGGAGACATCCTAATTCTACATTCTAGCTACACATCGATACATCTACCCACTGGGGGTACACTCTACATGACTATACCATCTAGGTTATGTCATTCTCACACTCCACACTCTAGACATCTTGTGTAGTATGTACCTTAATTGATTATATATATATATATATATATATATATATAGCAACATCTAATAGAATTTATCACACTTTTGTATTTCATATCATATACATTAGTCTTGTACCACATATCTTGTATACTCTTACTTCTGGATTTCCATAGTTAGATGGTTGTTTATATTTATAGTATTTTACATGCTTCCATTTGTGCTTTGATTAGCTAGATGTGTTTGCATTTTCCAATTCTTGTTTGCTTCTTGGTTTTGTTTTAGGACATTTACCAATGTCCTTTGTGTGTGCCTTCTATGTGTTTGTGGCACTTGTGATAATCTTTGCTTGTTCCCATTGTGTATGTATATAGTATTTGAACATGCCTTATATTCCTTGCATGTCTATTTGGTCCCTTGGCCACTCTTGCATGTTTCTTTCTTCTTAATTTATATGCTTGTTGATTGATTTTTTTTTTGTGTGCAATGCCATGATTCCAATCATGCATTTACCTTGCTTCTTGAATTCCATGATGGACATCATGTTCCATCCCTCGATACTACTAACAAACTAACAACTAATATTGCACATTCCATATTTCTTTTTATGCACATACTATTAAATTGTTATATCTATCTAGGCATACCCCTATAGATCTAACAATATCTCTATACAACTCTTGATATATCTTGATATCATGAATATCAATGCTATATCAAATGTTTTCATAGCTTAACACACTTGTAGAGCTTCTTCTTCTGAGGGAAGTCATTGTATGGTCTTCATTCCCACCCTTAGAAGAGGGGGTAACAAATAGTGGTTTTATCACAGAGTTTAGAGCTCCTAAATGTTTGAAAAATTATTTTTAGAACACATCATCTAGATTCTAGAATTTAGTACTGGTAGGCCAAATCAAGCAAACAATAAAGAACATAGTCTATTTTTCAGTTTTGGCTCTAGATAATAACACCAAATATGGGACTATAGTGCTAGACCTCAAAGTGTCCAATTTTTGATGCTAGTGTCTAGAGAACATAATTTATAGCTTTCATAGAATTATCTAGAGGGGTGAATTTAGTCATAGTTTTTCCAAAATAGTACATTCCAAAATATAATAGTTTTTAGCACTTATTTGCTTAGAAAATATAGATATAGGGGGCATCATGCACAACATGAAGGTTTCCACTTATAGTTTAGACATGGTAGTTGATAAAAATTTTAGTTTAGACTCTATGTTCTAGACACCAATTATTAGGGGCAATGTGCACGGCACATGGGCCTTCTCTTTTTTGAGTTCAATATATTTTTCATGCATATTCCTAGTAGTTGCATGCCTTACTCCATCTGCAGGTGGTTGTTATCAATTTAAAGTAAACTTTTATACAAGTTTTCTTCCTACGTACCTAAGTTCCTAAGTGGATTCCTAATCCTTGATTATAATTTTAGAGGGGCTTCTATACAAGTCCAATCTCCATCTTTCGAAGTGGCCAACATTAGCCTAGTTTCTATTTACATTCAACTATCCACGCCAACATTGTCAGATTATAACACGTTTATGGGATTCATGAGACATATCATATGACATTCAACTTATATGGGTACCTTTATATTCAACTTCACATCACATGGAAATGATGGATCCAAAGGACTAGCTAGCCTTTGTATTCTTGAGCCACTTATTCAGAGGGATTGGACAAATAATCCAAACATTGATTAACACATGCATGATTCGTTAACTTTGCATAATTGGTAAATATGGAGTCAAAGGGCTTACCTTTGCATTATTGAGCCTCCTTCTAGGGGATTGAACACTCAGCTCATCCATAAATATAACTCTTGGTTCAAACATACATCCAACATCACTCATCACAATCTAGCAGCACAACAAGTTTTATATTGGTTCACATACCTAGTGAGGTGTATTCATTCCATCCTCTCTCTTTTCCCATATTTATACATTATTATTTTAGATATAGTGTATCTAGTAAGAAATGATCTACTTTTACTTTGCTTACTTGCATATTTACAAAGTAAAATTTGCTCTCACTACACACAATCTAACATCACACAACTTCTTGGGCTTAACCTTATGCTTCTATTTTTCTTCTTTATCTTAGTATATCACTTTACTGCATACTTAAAATAAAGCGGGGTGGGGAAATTTAAGCATATAAAAATGTAATTTTTACAACTTGAGCATGACTTGCGATACCCAAACTATAGGTCTCTCTTGCTTCCTTGCACAACCAACTAGGCATTTTTATTATTATTTCCTAGTCATCCAAAGCCTTCTAGATTCAACCCCAGCTATTCTAGACTCCTCTCCTAGGCATAGACCTATCCCCTAAGGTCCCTTTCCCCTTGGATTATAGCACCATAAGTTGGACTGTAGCATTGGACCCCAGGGTGTCTACTTTTTGATGCTATTGTCCAAGTCACTCTTAGCCTCAAATGGTCAAATTTTCTCAGTTCCTTATCTTTTTCCATGTCAGCCTAATGTGAATTCATCTAACCCAAGTTCATTAGTTTCCCTATAAAATCCTATTCAAGGTTCATTTATAAGGGTTGGAAATCATTTAAAAGGCACAAGCTAGAAATATATTAAGTACCTTCAAGCAAATCCTTCTATTCTTTATATACAACCAACCATTACTATTTCTATCCTACTCAAGCTCTCGCACAAGTCATGATTCATCTCAAGCTTTCCCAGATTCACATAATACTTGTATTGTATACACATAATTTCATAATACACATTCAATTTGGGAGAACTATATTGGCATTGATCCCTCTTTAGAGTATTAGTATGTAGGTAGTGTGTCCACACATGGGATGTGATCACATGTTCAGTGCATAATACACACTAACCCCTTTTTCCAATTGATTCAAGACCATTTACCAAACCTAAAGAGGAACTAGGACCCTAAGAGATAAAATTAGTTGCACACAAAGCTCTACAGATGATCGAGACTTGCAAATTTAGATACAAAGCCTCTAAAATCATCAAAATAAAACCCAAAAAGCTCATAGGAAGTAAATCAAAAGGACTATAGCACCAAAAATAGGACTATAGTGCTAGACTCCAAAGTGTCCAATTTTTGGTGCTACTATCCAAGTAGAAAACAAACTTTTGGATCCTATTTTTAAAAGTCTACCTAATCAACTCATCAATTTGTAATTTTAGATCCCTCTATCTCAGTCCAAAAATTAGCTAAGTTCACTTTGTATCCCCTTGATTGCTATTTTTAGTAATTAATTGATCAAATCTAGATTTAGTAAATCAGTAGGTTAATTTAGGCATACTTTATTACATGTTTTATAGAATAATCCAAACCCTTTACTAATTAGGAAATTAAACACTTAGTTTCCCAAAAATAGTAAAACAAAATCTAAGAGGTCATCAAGGCTAAGGTAAGGGTTTTAAACCTTTGAAAGATAATTTTCAAAGAGGAGCCAACATTGGTGGATGGTGTACCATTAGACTAGAACACCATCAAAAATTTAGAAACATTTATTGAGCTATTACGAAAGAAAAATAAGGAGCACCTAGCACCCAGAGATGAAGCCATGCAAATTTTAAAACAATTCACTATGGTGGCAGACTTGTAAAAGAAACTTGGAGAGAGTCAGGGAGGTTATCCCAATTTTGGATGGCATTTTCCCACACCTAACATGCCCAAATAAAATAGTGGAAGCTTGACTCCATGATGAGGAGGTCCTGAGGTAGCAAGTGACTGATGCTACCCTATTAATAAAAGACCACACCAAGCACACAAAAGCATTCAAGGACATTGAGATGATGGAAGAAGACACTAATAATCATTGTCAGTAAATAAATTCAAGTTTTACCATACTCTAAGGATAGGTTGACAAGGTTTTTTAGTTGGAATACATTTAGAAGGAGGCCATTGCAACCTTGGATAAATAGGTGAAAAACACTGAGACTACGACTCAACTTGAGGAACTAAAAGAAGCAAAGGAGGCCATTGAATGAATAATTTCCAAATTCCTTGATGAAATATTCCACTAAGATAGGATAAAGTATGAAATTGAGTAGAAAAGGCTAGAATTTTTGGAGGACCTTAGTGTGGCTTAGTTTGGGATAGACTAAGGACTTAGTGTGGGGTGATGTTGACCCCTAAATTTTGTACAAGTATTATTCCAATTTTGGCATATGATACAAAGGGACCATTATCCATTTTTTATGCAAGTATCTACATGGTGTGGGAGGAGCATGACATAGGAGGACCATAATGTGTAGGAGTATCATGGTGTATAACTTGCTAGGTACGAAAGGATAATGATGTAGGGAACCTAGCACAAGAGGACCCAGTCAAGGTAGCATGTGTCATGAAGAACCTAAGAATAGAGGTCTCAGACTAATAAGTAGAAGAGTAGGGGAGTGTGAGGGAAGGGGAGTGTGAGGGAAGCAAAGTGTGAGGGATGCATGAATATTTAGAAGAGTAAATCAAGTAGGACAATTTGACCCCACTAATTGGAGGTTATGTACTAGCCCACAGGAAATAGAATACTTGGCCATCAGAACATAACATAGAGAAAGCATCTAGGGGTGTAGAGGCCTGATTCTATAGGAACAATTAGTTGTAAGAGCCATGACTCTTAGCCTGTTGGGAATCCATATGCCATTTATCCATTATAGTTAGAATGTTAACACTTGGTCAGGGCAAAACAAGTATAAAAACCCCTATTGTAATCATTTGCATGTGTGGTCCTTTGGAGAATAGAAACAACATTCAGTCTTATAATTTGTTAGGCAATCAATGAATAGTTAGTGTTTTCCATATCATGTGATGATTTATGAACATTCTAAGTTTTAAACAATAAATATGTTTTATTTCTAAGTCATGGGTATCTTTTTCTTTTATTGTAACTGTTGAATAGTAATGGTGATCCTAATTATCTTAGTAGTTAAATCTAGAAAAATAAGGATAAAAGTGGTATACTTATGGTAATGAATAACTTAAGATTTGTTTTACGATAAATGAACAGACATATAACATTGTGCTTCAAAGCCTTTGGGAATCAATCTTTATTGCATGCTTTGGGCGAGTGTGTGAGACTTACCTTTTACATGATAGGGCCAACACAGTAGCTTGTTGGGAAAAATATTTAGTGCAATATTAGAATTAATTAAAATAACCCAAAAATGATATTTTCTATTAGTAAAGGTAAATATAAATGATTAAGTAGAAACTATTAATACATTTTACGTTTCATCTTATTTTGAGAGAATAAAGAATGACTATATAACTACTACCTAAAAAACATAAATAATTGCAAAAAGGTTAAAAAAATATTGACAAAAACAAGAAAAACACTTGGATTAAGGTAACAATAATGAATTTTATGTGGTAAAAAAACATTATTCACACAACACTATTCATGCAACACTATTCACTGATAATGTGGCAGGCACTGTTCACCCTGGTGGAAGTCACAACACTATTATAGATTTCATATGTGGCATGGGATGAAATTACATTAAATCACATATATCACATGATGGTGGACCAACCTTGTCTAAGGATATGCTCTTCACTTTTGACCTTTGACATATGACTAGCTTTTACTATTCACTCAATAGTGAACACATGTAAAGGATGGCACAATTTTCCTTGGTGGAACCTTTATCCTTTATCATTATTCCTCCTATGATGAATTGTGGCATGGATTTCTTGTAATTTAATACTTATTTCCTTTACCCTAATTCTACCAAGTGGATGTAGGGCATAGATGACATGTTGATCATTCTTCCTTCATGATTCTACTCCATGTGAAATGTGGGGCTTAATTTTTTATTATCTCCTTTGATTCCTCAAGATTTATATATATGTTTGTATCCTTTCCATGATTAGGTAGGTTATTTTTTGGATTAGGCTTATGGATAATCCTTTGTGCCTCTTTGGTTTAGGATGCCAAGTTATGTATGAGATGAGAGATAAGCTTGTTTAAGCTTTTATATTTGTTGAGAGATTTTAATGAGATTATGTTGAGTTTATGAATGAATTATTGATGTGTTTATGAGATGTTTATGGTATTTATATGATTTTAAGGATTTTTCAATCCTTTATATGGTTTGAGACCACATTAAGTGGTATTAGAGCATGTTCTGATTCCTTGGGTAGAGCATGTGAGAGGAGAGTGTTGAGTTGAGAGAGAATGAATGTGTATTTTATGTTTGTAGGTTTTGAAGAAACGGAGAATAATATTGGGATAATGCATTTTATATGTGTGAAATAAGGTTTATAAGTGATCATGTAATGGATATATGATATGGAGATCTATTTTAAAGAGGAGAATATTGAAGGCCCCATGAGGGTGAAGGTTGCAAGTAAGAGGATGAGTGGAGTTGCAGCCAAGTGTTGGGAATATCATCAAGAAGAGAGAAAGAGAAGATGAAAGAAGATGTGTGAATGGGAAAACATGGTTTTCAATTTGGTGGGTGAATTTGTGCACCCAAAGATGCAAAGAGAGTGGATAGAGAAGCTTCTTGAGATAATAGAAGACAAGAAGTTGGAGAAGGAAGGAAAGTTAATTTATGTGGATTTTGATGAATGAGACCCATTTTTTTAAGATGAGGAATAAAATATGTGGGATATTATTGATGAGAGAGAATAAAATTACATCCACATAAATTTTAAATCTTATTTAGAGGAAGGTATGGGTGAAAAGGATGTGGTGCAAGTGAGTGCACACATGGAGATATTTGTAGATGTGTAAGTGCACATGTGGAAAGTCTGGAGGATAAGAAAATAACCATGGGAGTTGTTTTGGATGGGAAATTTTCAACCCATAGTAAAATTGAAGAGCATGAGGAGCATTCTAACCATGAAGAATAGTTTCAAGTTTCTTTGGGAGAAACTTAGGGAGATGATGTGAAAGTTTATGCACATGAAAAGAGTTTGGTGAAGGATGTGAGAATATTATGAGCATTGGAGGAGAATTTTATGGGATGCCTTTGGAAGATGGTGAAATTATTTTTGAGGGGATTTTTGTTTTCCCTGATGAATATGCATGTGATGAGAGTGTAGAGAATGTTATTACAGTCATGAGAGATGATCTACCAGTGGATATGCTTTGTGGTGAAGATAATCCATCATGTGGTTGGATGGTGGATAAAGAAATATAGTTGGGATTTTGGTGGAGGTGAATAATCAGTGGTGGGATAGAGCTCATATTGACAAAGAAGATGCATGATAGAGCATCTTGGTGGAGGAGGTCATTTTTAGATGGGAGTTATGATCCTAAAAGTATGGTTTATGGTGGGTGTGATCCCATTATTATTTGTGGTGGATTAGAGTCCATGTATACATCCATTAGTATATGTATGATATTTTGGAGGAGGATAGTTTTTGGGCTAGTATGTAGAAACTAGAAGTGGAGATGGAAAAAGAATACTCTCTAGGTATACATGGTGTATTGGAAGAGGATGTTGAGGTCATTAAAATAGGTGATCAAAAGGGTGGTTTTACCACTCAACCCATCTATGTGATCATGAGATCACATTAATTACCTCGTATGTCTATTGTAGGAGCATCTAAGGGATCAAACAATCTTGCATCAACCAAAAATAGAGTGGTGTGTTTTATTATTATTTTTAGAATAGGTAACACAAATATAATTAGGATAACTCATAGTAGTTGATTTTTATTCAATCAGAGGATAATGATGTGGTAGTAAAACACTATTCATGCAACAATATTCATTGATGATATGGTGGGAAATATTCACCCTAGTAAGGAGTCACAACACTATTCTAAATTGCATATGTGGTAGGGGATGAAATTATATGAAAACACATAGAGCACATAATAGTGGACCGACCTTGTCTAAGAAGATTCTCTTCACTTTTGACCTTTGACATGTAACTAGCTCTTACTATTCACTCAATAGTGAACACATGTGAAGGGTGGCATAATTTTCCCTGGTGGAGCCTTTGTACTTTGTCATTATTCCTCCCATGAGGAATTGTGGCATGGATTTCTTGGTATTTACTCCTTATTTCCTTTACCATGATTCTCCCAAGTGGATGTGGGGCATAGATGCTATGTTGACCATTCTTCCTTCATGATTACCTTCCATGTGAAGTGTGTGGCATAATGTTTTATTATCTCCTTTGATTCCTCAATATTTATATATATGTTTGTATCCTTTCCATGCTTAGTTAGGAAAATTTGGGATTAGGCTAAGAGATAATCCTTTGTGCCTCCTTGGCTTGGGATGCCAAGTTATGTATGGGATGAGAGATAAGCTTGTTTAAGCTTTTGTATTTGTTGAGAGATTTTAATGATATTATGTTGAGTTTATGAATGAATTATTGATGTGTTTATGATATGTTTATGGGATTGAGAGTATTTTAAGGATTATTAAATATTTTACGTGGTTTGAGGCCACATCAAGTGTTATCGAAGCCACATCATAATTACATACCCCATTAACTATAGTCCCAACAAGTTTATCATCTCTTAAGAAGTATATTGTAAAACAATTGAATGGTAAGGAAGAAGATTCTAATAAGAAGTGAATGGTAAGGAATAAAATTCTAACATAAGAACAAGGAGAGCATGCATACAAAGTACTAATACTAGAAAAAAATAATCATTAGCCAAGATTCATAATTTCATCCAATATTCATATCCTATAACACAAGTTAATGACCTTCAATTGAATGTCTATAAGGATCTATCACATCTCATGGGAAAAAAGTATAATTAACAAAAGAACACACATGTCATGAAAAATCAAATGAATAAGATTAAACTACCTCAATAAAAGGAAATTAAACGTGGATATATGGTTAATAAATTTGAAAAAAATATATAATGCATATATTAATTGAGGAAGATCATCAATTAATTGAGTCTAGTGATATTACACCCTTAATGAATTCTTTTTTGAAATCATGTTGATCCCATTTTTTATTACCCAAGGATTGTAGCCTATGTTTTTATAGCTCTTATCTCTTACAAGAGAAACTCATATTATATTTTATTCACAGTTTTGAATAATAGTGGGATTATCTCTCATGAGTGTAGAGGGGGCACTAAGAGATCCAAATTTGTGTTTATTAGACAATTTTTAATTTTATGTTATATCATTATTCTTAAATATTTGTGAATATCATCAACACTTACATTAAAAAAATATCTATTTTTGGGATAGAGCAATGTTAAATGATAATCAATATATGGTAAATGATAAGTTATAGATGGTAAGTAATAATCATTATAACAAAGTATGGGTAGCAATATTGTTAAGACCCTTCATCTTAACCATTTTCGTGTAATCACTATATTTAATAAAATTCTACATATGCATATGATTTTTAAGATGTCCCTCGATCCCATTACAATATTCTCACATTCATGGGAACTAGTAGTTAGTTAGTCACGAATTAGTATAAATAGGAGTCTAGACTAGCGAGAAAGCATCCAAAAATTGTATTGAATTGAACTTGCTCAAATGAGGTTGCACCCTCGAAGAGGCCAGTGATATTTGTAATGTATTTATCAGTCATTTAATATAAACATTCATTTTCCATTGTATTTTTTGCATATTTGCATTATAGTTATAAATTTTTTTTAGGAAGGACCTTGAAATTTGGTATCAGATCTCTTTCTAGAGTCATTTTATATAATTTTAGTGATTTAGGGTTATCAATTTTTGTCCACTATATGCCCTCACCTCACCCAAATAAAATCTTAGCAATCATAAAGTGGTGGCACTAAGTTTTTCCCCATCTTTACACTCATTTTTTTAATTTTTTTTCTTTTTGTTCCCCTTAGGTATAAACTATGTACCAATAATATTAAAAATAACATAGATCTATCATTTTGGGCCAAGTGGATTTTAGATTTCCTTGGATCTGTGGAGTGAGGGATTATGCTTCAATATATAATCCATTAGAAAAAAAAGTGTATGGATTTGTGCTTCTACATACCTTTGGGTATAAAGAAAGATCCCCCCTAGTTGTTTTCATATCCTAGTCATAAGAATCCTTTGGTTATTTTTTGTTGTGATGCATCATTGAGTAATTAGTACTAGGAAGTTACTTACATTTTATCTTATAGACATGATATTTGGATACAAAATGGTTATATTTATAAATTATCATTCTAAAATATTGATCCAAAACTATTTTACAAACAAGATTGGTAAATTTTAAAGCTCACAATGAATCCATACCTTGTAGTAACCTTCCATGTAACTTTGACATCCCTATAGTCATAGACATGACTCTAACTTCTTGGATAGGTAGTGATAGAAAACAATTAGAACCAAGGTAGTAGATTTTTATTACTTGACAGAAACATAGTAACAACATAAGTTATAAGGGTCATAAGATTTCAAAACATTTACATGCACTCAGGGCAGTAGATAATGGATAAGAATATATATATATATATATATATATATATATATATATATACTATTGTGATTTTCTAATTGATACAATAATTTAAAGGATCATTTTTAATTTTCATATAAAAAATCACATATAATTTTTTTCACCTGTAGTTATGAAAGTTGTTTTTGTCTAAAAATGTTATC
The DNA here is from genome assembly GCA_037957365.1 of Torreya grandis. Taxonomy (NCBI): domain Eukaryota; kingdom Viridiplantae; phylum Streptophyta; class Pinopsida; order Cupressales; family Taxaceae; genus Torreya; species Torreya grandis. The sequence goes on along the minus strand of JARHVA010000855.1, from coordinate 4,132,645 downwards.
ACATGTGTGGAAATTATAGAATTGTGATCATCTCATCAAGCTAGTAAATTTAATAGATAACTTTAGTTATAATTTTTGGAACCCATAAAATCCCATAGATAATGGTTGTTACTTGTATAGGAACCAACACTATGATGCATGACATTAATGAACTTTGAATATAATTTGACTCATGGATTTTTGAGTTGAATGACCAAATCTTTGGCCTCCATGAAAAAAATAGGGAACTCAAAGATAATGGGAACAAATAATATGATGGTAGCTTTTCTTCTATAATATGTCATGTGGCTCTAAATTTAATTTCCTAAAATCTTATATAATAGAACCCATTAGCTATATTTATTGTGCTAAATAATATTTTAGTATGCATAACACAATAGGGGTATAAAAGGTACTTATCACTCCACTCCACTTGGAAAAGGAAGGTTTATATTGGTATCAATGGTATAAAAAATAAAATAAATAACCAACTTGGGTTAATTTTTACAAGCTCTTGTTGGTATGTTTTGTACCTAGTGCCTATCATGATTTGATAGGATCCTTGCCTAAGCTTCACCAAAATGTTATATAGTTCAAGAGTATTAAACTAAGTTTTAGAAACTAGAAAATTAGAATAAAGGGTTATCTAATAATTTATTCAAAATTTACTTCATTGGTGGACTCAAGGATGTTATCACAACCTCAAAATTTAAACTTCAAAATTTTAAATAAAAGAGGACATGTAAACATTTTTTTTTGAAAGTGATTTTATTTATAAGGTACACATTAATTATAACATTTGAATGATCTACCTTATGAAATAATTTAAAATAAATATATGAAGCAAAGTATAAATTTCTTGTGTCCATACTGTCAATAGAGTGCATATTTGTTGATTAGAACAACATTATCATTCATACCAATATCTTGTAGATATAAACAATATGATAAATAAAATATAGAATTTAAGTTGTGATGGTTCATCCTTTATATTTCATTAAAGAGAATAAATATTAGGTTTATAATTTAAGGTAATCACTCCCTTGTTTCTCAATTCAAAATTTAAGTCATCTTTATCAATGTTATGCTACCATTTAAAAATTAGCCACATTACCTTATTAAAGGTTCATGCTTCTCCTATGAATTCTCTATAATTACATTAAGGGGTAAGTAAAAAATGTTGGGGGATAAAAAGTGGCCTAATCGTGGACATCATTTTCCTAAATTTTTAAAAATCTAAAGTTTTGTAGATAATTTGAGATATCTACACTCTACATTTGAAGGTGGTATAAGAACATGTAATGTAGAAATTTGAGTCTAGTTTCCAAAACACTTTTTTTTTTAAAAATGGTTAAGTATAACTAGGTCAAACATCTAAAATTTGAAGAGGAACCCTTGTTTAAAAAAAAAAATGGATTAGATAGACGACCACATGATGCACCATGTTTTGAGTAACATTTGATGTTATTTGAAATCCTTTGGGGAAAATTTAGATAAGATATTATAGTTTGTGACCTATATTTTTTTATATTTTCTCAATGAATGCTTTTTTTTTTAATAATTTTTTTAAGTAAATGGATCAAGAAAACTGACAAAAAATGGATAGCCATCCATGTGATGCATCAAACTACATAAAAAAATGATTTAAAAAAATGTGTGTAAATTTAAGTTTAGTTTGTTATCATATAATTTGTTTTTCACTTGAATCAACTAAAGATAAATTACATGAACGTGTATAGGCATGTATGTTTGTGGCATGTAGTGGCCTAAAAAAGGTATAGTTAGAAATCAACATAGTTTGAGACATTAAATTAGTCCAAAAATTATAAAAATCATATTTTTGGGAAGAGGAGAGCACGCTCGTCGCAATGGTATTAAATTTTGAATTTTCAGGTTGAAATTCTTAGTGTATTTGGAAATCAAAGTTGAATTTTGTTGTTTTCATCATAACTCTCAAAACTTAGTTGTAGATTGATAGGTCTAAGCCTTTGGTGTAGAAATTCAAGCCATTACCAAGCTAAAAGGCATGGGATTGAAATTCAAATTCAAATAGTGCAATCACATTATACATTATTGTGATCATGTTATTCTAAAAAAAATAATGTGATCACATTACTATTGTTTTGTATATTAAATCAATGAATATTTAGATGGAGTGAATGTTGGTTAATAGGTAATGCGATCATGTTATGAATAACATGATTATGTTATTGATAATATGATTATGTTCTTGTTATTTTGTACATAAAAGAAAGTGGGAGTTGCACATGAAGGAAAATTTAGATAGAAGCTTATATTTAATACTCTAAATGTTAAGTATAAGTTTACATTTATATGTAACAATATAAATGTAAATTCATACTTTAAATTTATTTTAGTAAATCTAAGAAATTAGGGTCACTCTGCATTTTATAGAGTTGGTCTCACAACTACATGCCTTACGACATGGAAAATATTATTTCAAAATCTAATCTAGTCAGATTTTAGGTATTTTTTGAGTCTAAGAATTAAAACTAGGGAAATCATTACATAAATTTTGTAATTGATATCCATTTTTGGTAAACATATAGTCAATTTTTAGGTTTTTGTGCCTTCCAAATTGATTCCGAAAATTTATAGGAGTCATAGCTTTGTAAAAATTGAAGTTTGAAAAAAACTCACTTTGTATTTGATCAAAAGTGGTGTGATTGGGGTAGTGTAGGTCATATTGATGACATGTACACAACAAATAACCACTTTGTGTTAATTTCACTTATTCATCATCCCTCATTACCCTTAATCACTCTCTCATCATTCCTCATTGTCCCTAATCACTCTCTCATTGACCCTCACTATCCCTAGCATCTCTAATCATTCCCTTATCATCCATAATCACTCTTTCATTGAACCTCACTATCCTTAATCATCCTTCATCACTCCCTCACTATATTTAATCATCTATAATCACTCTTTCCTCATTTCTCATCATCCCTAATCACTTAATCATCCTTATTTACTCCCTCATCATCCCTAATCAATCCCTCATTAACCTTCATTATCTCTCATCCTCTTTAATCACTTAGGATTATCATCCCTAATCACTCCTTCATTGACTATCACCATCCCTCATCACCCTTAATCATTCCCTCCTCAACCCTTATAATTCCTAATCAATCTTTCTTCATCCCTCATCATCTTTAATCACTCACTCATTAAACCTCACCATCCCTCATCACTCCATCATTGACCCTCACCATCCCTCACCATCCCTAATCACTCTCTCATCATCTAAGCTAAATATATATTTTAAATATTTTTTTATTCCAATCATATGTTTTTTAATCCATTGTAATATAAATTAACTCTTTTATAGGACTTGTTGTGTTGTCAATACCCATTTGTGATAGTCAATTTTATTACTAAATGAATTGGACGATCTTCTAAATTTATAGTTAAGTAACATAAGTACTAACACAAAAAAAGATTCAAAATTTTAGTTCATCAAATTATCTTTGTTTTGAAGCTAACTAGATGAAACTTTATTCGGTTCCACCTTTGGTAGTTTAGTTCAAAAGATAAAACTTAAACACAAATCTCTTGTATAAATTTCTAATTCTAAGAAGATTTGAATCAGATGCAAAGTTATTTAGTATTTCCCATTTCTATATGACTTGATTCTTGGTCAGGTTCACACATACACTCCTTTTGTGTGTAATGTGTCCAAAATAAGTTATTTCTTTCATGAAAAATGAACATTTATACATGTTATCATAAAAATATGTTTTTGCAAAATTTGAAACACTAGTTCAACATGGTGTAGATGTTCATCCCATGTTTTCTAAAGATTAAGATGTCATCAAGGAAGATTTAAAAAATGAAATATGTAAAGGGCTCAAGGATGTCATTAGAAATCTTGAAATGAATGAATTCATTACATGAGTTAACCAAAAAGGCATAACCAACTAGTTAATCCTTCCTTCCTTTATTTTTAAGACTATATTCGAAATGTCTATAGGTTTAACATGAATATGATGATACCCAAACTTAAGGTAAATTTTGGAAAGACTTATACACCATGGATATGGTATAAAAATGCCTTAATATTTATATGAGGTTAATAGTTCTTCAATTTAATCTTGTTAAGATTTTTTTAATTTATTCACAACTTTGGCATAAACACAATTTGGCTTTTATAAGGCAATGATTTGGACATGATGTGTCCATTATTCATGATTTCATGGATCTACCACTTGATTTATTCATTATCTAGAAATTATATTTTGTATAAAGAGGTTTGAGGTAGAGGTAGTTAAGGGATCAAATCAAAAGTATTGTTTAGTGTACAGAACCCTAGAACATATTTAGGTGACTGAAAGATATCCTTGTATTCATCTAGTTTATGGTTTAATTATTTTGTCTTTATTCTTGTTGGATAAACCACACTATGATATGGTGACATAATGATTTTATTACATTTACTTCTTAACATCAAGAGTATACTTCTTACTATAACTAACAAGATTCTTGCACTTCCTAACACTAATGACTAAAAGCTTATGAACTAATTATGATATATGGTATTTGAAATCATGACAATCTATCAAAAAATTTAAATTGTTTACTTCATATAATACATGTCAATGGTAAATATATGGTTAACCACATGAAAAACATCACACACATCTAATGGTGAGATGTCACAAAGGATTGCATATTTAAAAAGTTTGATTTTGTACACCAAGTGACACTACTAGGTGATCTATTTCTCAAGGCCTACACTAAAACGTACACTAGTGTATGGTTATGGATGATGTGTAAATTTCAATTTCAATTTTTGAAAATATGCTTTATGAGAAATTAAATTATTTTGACTTCCATTGGAAATGATGAAGTGTATTAGTTCACCATTGATCTACATTTTTTAATGAAATAATATTTTTAATTCATATAATTTCTTTTTGGGGGAAGTAGAGATATTTTCATTACTGATCATATCATTGGGTTCATAATATATTATCTACTTACCTTTGTATACTTATATATAACTTGTACCCACTTCTCAATATGTGCAAGTAGAGAGCTCATAGTGTGACTCTCTTCATTGGATTGAATATTGAAGTTATGAATTAAGCATGATTTTTCAATCTTAGAATGCTTGTTCTAATCATTTGAAAATTATTTTCCACTCTCTGGTATGATGACTCAATCAGTAGAAATAAAAATATAAGGCCTTAAATGTAATTATTCAGATCATAAAATGTCCTCATATGGAAATCAAATGATTGATTTTAGAAAATCACATATCTTGGTGATCCTCATGTATTTACTACCCATTTTTGGTGTTATGGTGGTTTTACTTGCTTCTCTTTTTCTATAATATTTTTAATTATGAATTACATCATTTCTAATAGGCCCATATTTTTTCATGTGTTAAATATTTATGATTCAAATTTTCCTCTGCATCATGTTGATCACTATGTATTATATTTTATGTTATAACTAAAATATTCACTTGTAGCTTTTATAATTTTAAAACCCAAATAAAATATCACCATAAATGTATTGGATGGAGTGATTAAATATGAGGAAGAATGAGGAGGAATTTACTAGAGATGATGAGGGAGTCAATAGGGATGATGAGGGTCAATGAGGGAGTGATTAAGAAGGATGAGGGAGTGATTAGGGATGATGGGGGATGGTTATGGTTAATTAAGGAGTGATTAGGGTAAATGAGGGTTTATAAATGAGTGATTAGATATGATGAGGTATTATGAAGCAATGATTAGGGATGAGGGATGGTGAGGGTCAATAAGGGAGTGATTAGGGATGATGAGGAAGTTATTATAAATGATGAAGAATGGTTAGGGTCAATAAAGGAGTAATTAGGGATGATGAGGGATGAGGATGTATGAGGAGGGAGTGATTAGGGATGGTGAGAGTCAATGAGGGAGTGATTATAGATGATGAGAGATGGTGAGATCCATTGAGGGTTTGATTAGGGATGATGAGGGATGGTGAGATATAATTAGGGAGTGATTAGGGATGATGAGGGAGTGATTAAATATGATGAGGTATGGTGAGGGTCAATGGAGTGATAAGGGATGAGGAGTGAGTTATTAGGGATGATGAGGGATAGTGAGGGTCAATGAAGGAGTAATCAAGGATGATGAGAGAGTGATTAGATATGACTAAGGATAGTGATGGTCAATGGAGTGATTAGGAATAATTAATAATGGTGAGAAAGTGATTAGGGGTGATGAGGCATGATCAAGAAGTGATCAATTATGAGGGAGGGATGATGAAAAATTGAAATTAACACAAAGTGGTCTTTTGATGTGTGTATGTCATCAATGTGACTTATGCTACCAAAATCACATAAATTTGCATCAATTTCAAAGTGAGTGGTTTGAAACTTCAATTTTGACAAACCTAAGACTCCTAAAAATGTCAATAATCAATCCAAAAGGCATAAAAACCTAAAAAATGACTATATGTTTACAAAAAATGGACATCAATTGTAAAAATTATGTCTTGAAATCCCTGGGTATAATACTTAGACCCTGAAAATGCCTAAATACCAACCATATTGGATTTTAAAAAACTATTTTCTAAATTGTAAGGCATGTAACTATGATACCAACTCTATTAGATGTAGAGTGACCATATTTTCTTATATTTACTAAAATGAATTTATAGTATACTTAACATTTAGAGTAGTAAATATAATATTATAGTCAAATATACCTTTATGTACAAATACCACATGATTTTATGTGAAAAATAACAAGAATGTGATCACATTATCAATAATGTGATTTCATTATTCATAACATGATCACATTACCTATTAACTAGCATTCATTCCATCTACATGTTCATTGATTTAATGTGCAAAATAATAATAGTGTAATCATGTTATTGTTTACAATAACATGATCATGTTATATATTAACATGATATAATTATACATTAATTTGTTCATGTTATACATTAATACAATCACATTATGGATTGGTAATTATCGATCCATAATTTAAATAACGCGATCACGTTATGTTAATAACATGATTGCACTATGTAAAATATCAATGGAATTATCCCCTAACTCTATGCACTTAACCTAAGATCTCTAAAAAAAATCAAAGAACCAGGACCATGGGTGACCCCCTTAATTTAATAATATTTTTGTTATGAACATATAACTTTTAATTATGAAAAGGACAAGATTATGATCTATAAATTAATCAAAAGATGACACGTTAAAAAGCAATGAAATAAGATGTAATAGTTTTTAACCATTTATTTAACTAAAATAAGGGCTCCATCATAACTCCTCAACTTAAGATGAAAATTTAGTTAATACCACAAAACAAATATTTTTCATTTAGATACCCTTGAATATTTATATCATTAGCTAATTAGGGTTTATAACTTACTCTTGTTGCACTGTAATTTAGAGTGTCAATACACCCTATTAAAAACTTTTAAATGGTTTATATACAATTACCATTAATATCTCTTATGATTACATTTAATGCTAAAGGGTTTCCTAAGGGATAATTATTCTTAAGTTGAAAATTATATTAAATCTACTTGATTACCTTGATGGTTCCTCTTAATTTTTCAACCTAAGCACAAATTGAATCATGAGCAAGGGACTTAATTCTAAATCAAACAAAGCAATATCTTAACTCACTAATATTTCTATGTAGTAGTGATGTTTTAAAATGGGGACATTTTAGATGATTTAAATGGAAAATATCTAAAATAAGGGCTAAATCAAATTATTTACTTGATGCACATAGTTTATTAAATACATGATTAGGAGATACATTTAACTTACTATTTCATAATTCATTCAATGATACATACATAATAAAAGATAAGACCTTTTATATTTTATTGTAGTGATAATGGGATGCTCATGTGTTCCTAAATTAATCACCCTTATATATTTAAACCTAAATCAATTCAAAAGCTATAAATATCTGCAAAGTGTGAACTAATAGCAAGACTCAAATAAGACTATCACACTTACACCAATTTTTTAAACTTAGTATGCAATTCTTATTCACATATGAAATGATAAACATAAAATAATTTTAATTTCATACTTATATTTATGGGAATAAATTACATTTTGGGAAAACATGGGATAGAGAGAGATATCTCTCTATAAACAAGGCAAGATAAGCCATAAGCCAAATTCAGTAAATCATTAAGCTATATAAGCTATGAGTTATTTATAAATTCCTCCATCAAAGAAAGTAAAACCAAAACAGCACTATTTTATAGTAAAGAATATATAATTATGTAGACACATAAATTAATATATAAGATAAAATAGTATGATTGTGACCACTCCTTTACACACTTAACTCTAGACATATCCTAGGGCCTTTTGATCACTTTTGACCACCTTGTGCATGAAGGACTTACTCTTATAAGCTGATTGATGACCCTAAAATTCACCTATCCATCATGTTATCAAACTAAACCATAATTGAAACCATAATTTACTCTTATCACCAATATTTTTCCCCATTAGATAATAGTGCCGTTTACACAAGAATACCCACTCTATTGTCGAATCCCCCTCTCTTTGTCTTCTTGCTAAATAATGACTAATTTTCAAAATTTAAAATAATGGAAAGATTTTACTATGTCCTTAATAATCCCCATTCAAAGTAATTTCAAAGATATGACTATATAAACACATTTTAAACCATTTTTCACACAAGAATCTTCCACACTGAAAAACATCAAAATTATAATTGCACGTTGAGAGTACATTTCCTATTTCTCCTAATTCTGATTACATACAACCCTAGTTTCCTAGAGATAAAATATGAATACATTTACAAGGTCATAAAACATGGTTAAATAAATTAATCACGCCATTATAACACCACCATCTAACACTTTAAACTAGTTATTCATGAATCACCTTAACATGGGATAACTTCAAGAAGTTTGATCCCTCTTCAGAGTATTGGGATGTAAACAAAACTCAACACATGGGGTGTTGAGGTCATGCCAAACTTAAAACATTGAACCATTTTTATAGCATTGATTTTTTATTGAATTTCACATGTCAAGGATCTAGGGATTTTAAGGAAAAAATCATAAAGTGGTATATATAGCTAATCAGAGGCTTTTGCACATAACACATAACATACAAACAAATGTGAACAAAACCTAAAATCCAAAATATTCATTGTATACTAAATAGTACCAACCTCACAGAGGACAAGAGCACCCCCTATACAACTTAATGTGTTATTTTTTAGCACTCATTTTACCTACAGATCTAGTTTCATAGTCACTAGATCTATCCACCTTGCTAGTATCATAGTCACCAAATCTCGCCACCCTACTAGTTCAACTTATGGTTCATCCCAAAACATTGTTTTATAGATAAATATTAGTTTTATATTGTACTTTCCTTATTTATTAAATTTATATATTTTTAAATTATAAAATAAATGAATGTTTGATATTTTTAGTAATATTATTCCTAATTTTACAAAATAGTTTTTCATTTAGGGTAATCTATATATTGATTGGTTTTCCCGATTTCGATAAAACATATTGGAAAACCCAATTATTTTAAACTATTTAAAACCCTACCTTTCCATTACAATTTATTTTTATCTTTGCACTTTAATTAGGGTTTTAAATTTTAGATTTTCTCTATTCACCATGATTATAATGACCAATCTTATGTATCATTTTTAAATAAAAGTTTCTTGGTGCTATTTAAATGCTCTATACCAAAAATTTATAGAATTTTACACATGTATATTAGCCATTGATACACAATTTTAAGTCAAATACTACATCAAATATTATTCCATGACTTATTTATGAACCATTTTATGGATACCATTATTACAGGGCTAAGTTTGCCTTAACATTGCTTACAACTAGACATCATAAAGCTCAGATGGTTTTTTTTATTCCTCCTAATCTTATACCCTAAAATTATATTATCTCATAACCCACCTCTACTATTCACCTTAGGATTAAGTATACCATATAATTTACATTATTATTACTAGATAAGGTCAAATGCATCCTCAGTGATGATAGGAGGAACAAATGTAGTAAATTCTTCCTCACCCCTAACCAATTACAATATGACCCATGGATCAATTTGGATCATATGATAGTGTTGATCAATTAAGGAATACACTAGCTAATATTTTGATGCTATAATTTCTTCAAAGGGCTACTATTTTCAAAGATATTCTTTAACAAGCATTAAATCATACACCTATGCCTCATGGTATATATCCTTTCTATTTTGAATTTGTTGAAAATACCTTTAAATATATTTATTATGTTATTTATTTAGGTAATGATGATTTTCCTTAATATTCAATCATTGATAAAAATATACCAAGATTTATACAAGCCCAAATTAACACTACAAAGGGTTGTAAGTGATAATGGTTTGGGATTTAATATTTTAAATATTAAATTTATATTAGACAAGGGCATAAACATGATATAAATTCAAAATAAATATAATAATATCAAAGGATTTGATGATGTGCCATGCCAAGCTTTGAGTTCTATCACACTAGATATTATAGTGAGGCCAAATAATCTATCTACATAGTTCCAAGTGATGCCTAATCATTTTCGTTACAATTTGTTATTAGGTAGGCCATGGATCCATGCCATCAAGGTTGTACTTTATACTTTAAATATATGTGTTAAGTTTATACATGATGGATATTTATATACTTTCCTAGAATATAATCAACCCTTCAAATATTTTAAGATTACAAAATCTACTAGTTAGATTTCATCACCATTAGGAGCACCCCAACCTATTATAGTGACACCACTACATATTATTCTCATGGAGAAAATTCACATATATAAATTTGGTGAGTCTATCATAGATACTCTTCAACCACCTTCCATACCCAAATCCACATCGTGTCACTAGTCAAGATGGATAATGAGAAACATGTAAAACAACTACCTTAATTAAAAAAATCAAAAGACCCACAATAATTTTACATAAAGAATGTTGATACTAATTTTAAAGTTGCTTTAAAATATGACACAAATGCAATACCAATGAAAATTGATGATTATTAGTGTGGTTTAAATTTCACACCATTTAGCCTAGGGGAATACATAGATGATTCTAAGGCAACCATACTAGTACATATAGATACAAATACATCAATTATTACTAATATGGATAAAATAAATAACATTTGTTGCTAGTTAGACAATACTCCACATATGGTTTTGCCACTTTTTATAGAATCAGTAAATAATATTGTATCCATGGACATTGAGAAAGTTATCAGAATATAAGTAAATAGTGCACAAGATAGATCACATGTGATATTATAGATGTTACATGATAGGAATTAATATCCTTTCCATAAATATGTCATTGATAGACTAGTTGATTGTCACATTAGGAGCGAAAGTCCTTTTTTCATTTTCATAGAATCATTAGACATGTTACAAATACATGTTTAACTTTACAACAAAAACTTTAGAAGTATAAACATAATGGCATGATACATATTATACAACCTACACCTTAGCTAACTAAGGCCCCAAAACATAGCTTACATGCAGAAACATAAACATTCAAGATGTAATGATCTAAATATTTAGGTTTTCATTGAGGATTAATATGGACAACATATAGCAATTGATGAGGACATATATCCAAATACATGTAAATTTGCACTTTTATATCACATAGGGCACGATAATGATGAGTTACAAAATTTTATATTTTTCCAAGACTCTATAGGCCACATTACAATACTAGTTACATGTGGTCCTAAGGTGGTGGATACACTATTATTCATTCTGAACACATTAACTCAGATAGAAGCTATATTTGGTAACACATGGTTAAAAAAATGGAAACTATACTAGATAGGTCATAATAATGTCTTACATTCAAATTCAAATAGAGCACAATCTGTATTCTCCATAATGGTTTTGACTACAATCAATATTTTTGAAATACAACATAAATATATAGCTTAGATATCCAAATACAACATGTGAGGCCTCGTACATAGTATAAAAACACACTATATGAATGTACAATAGTTAGAACAATGCCAAAGATAATTTTATAATTATAGATTATGAATGGTATGATGACCACAATGATGATGACTTTTGGTAGTTTGACCAGATCTAGTATCCAAGACTTAATGATCTACCAAAAAATCCACCTTTTAATTATCCACATCCTTTGGGTGTGTTATTTAATTTAGACATTATCATATTATTCATACATATTGTAGTCATATAAATTATCACTTGAATATAATGAGTGTCACTTGAGACGATTGATCCCTAGCTTAGTATTAGACCTATATTAGGGCCTCTTTTGAGCCTCATCTAGCTTTTTTGTGGGAATTACACATTCATAAACATCCAAAAATAAGTCTTAGACCTTAACTTAGGGATCTATGCCCTTAGTGCCTCAGGGTCTACCATTTAGACACTAAAATTGTTATTTGGACACTAGTGCATTGTGCTAGTGACCAAGGTACCTCGCTAGCATCCCTTGCCTAATTTCAACCCCAATAGATATATTTTTAATTACTAAGATACCTAGGGTTGACCTAGACCTATTTTACATGTGTAAAAACATCTGATCTATATATATACATGAATTATAGCCCTTTATCTACTAGGTGAAAATTAGATGCAAATACTCATGAACAAACTCAAAAATAGTTATGTAAATAAAGGTCATTAATCCCTATTATGCAATACTATTGAATATATTCATATAAAACATTACTAATATTGGATTAATTAGATTTTTTAGTCTAAAAAACACTTAAAACACTCAAGCCAACACTCATACTAACATTTACTTAAACTTGCTCCAAGAACTTAGGTAGGATAACTACATCGGGCTTGATCCCTACTTAGAGAATTGGTATGTAGAAAGTGTGACCACACAAGGGTGTGGAACACATGTCTAATAGATTAGACTCACTAACAATTTTTTCTCATTGTGCTCATTCAAACCCTTACAAGCATGAAAACCTATGGTTTTCTAAGTTAAAAAAATCTATAGGAAAAAGTATTGATTGCACACACTTGAAATTTAGACCAGAGCTAGAATAAGGTCTATTCTATAAAACCCATAAATTATTTATGGATATTTTGAGTGGGACACTAGTTCACCATGATACTATCTAGGGAAATGTGTTACTATCCAAGAGGGATTTTTACACCTTGATCATGTTCATGACACCTTGATTAGCTTTTATGCTAGTTTTTGGTCTCTAGATCATTCGTCTTAGTCAATTTCTAGATAGATACTTATTTGTGTCATTTATTACTATTTTTGGAAATATCAGATTAGGTCAATTATTGCATAAATTAGTGGATATATCTATTGAATATCTCCCATGATTTATTGTACTTAGACCCTTTAGGAACCTAGGGTTTATATTCCATAATCCTTTAAAATTTTAATCATTTAGTGAACCTGACTTACTTTGAATAGTGTAAAGACCCTAACCCTAGACTACCTTTAGGTTTATGTTTATAGCCTTCTCTAACTCATAATTAGATTTCAGATCCCTTTATCTTTTTATTTTTATTTTGACTAATCATGTTAATAATGACAGAAGATGTTTATCACTTTCTAATGTAAAGTTTTCTATTTTTATTTGCATGCTTATTTCCTTTCATTTAGAATAGATTTAAAGAAGATATGTACATATATGTACATGATGTCTTATATAAGTTAAAATATATTTATCTAATTTAAACCATAAATTTAATACCCTAACAACCATGTTTCAAGTTTCAATGTCATATATTATGCATATGAAAGAATCCCTTTCTCCTCCTCATCTCCTTGAACTTAATAATTACTTTCCCTCTAACTAGGTCCATGCTATCACTCCTCCATGAGATGAAGTAGCCTATACTATTTTTACTAATTCCAATACTCATCTTATCCATGCTTCCACCTCTTCTCTAAAGGATGTGTGCCTACATGTTCAATTATAAGCAATTAGGGTTTGCACTTGTGAGACTTAAAGCGATCAAATTATAAGTATGAGCAGGTTAATTTCTAAATTGAAAAATCAGATTCAAATATTACATAAAAATATTAAAACATTATAAAATCAAATTATAATACAAAATCCTCTAGGGCACACTAGTGTTAATCATGTATATCCATTTTCACCTAGTCAATTTGTGGAAAATAATGTTACGCATCAAAACAAGAAATCACAACAAAATTCCATTACAACTAGTGATTAAAATAGTACTTAAAGACAAAATAGAATTTTAAGTGATATTTTAAGCCAAATTAATAAAGATAAGTTGATCAACCTACCTCTTCTACATCTAGTTAGGAGATCCGTATATTATTATGCATATCATAGAATGCATAGGCACCACATTGATTCATGTTTAGCATTAAAAAGGAAAATATAATAGGAAATTGATACAAGTGACTCAAATAGTGACACATCATACAAACAACATACAATGGAACATGTACAAATTCAAAAAGGGTCAAATTTAGAAACAATATAAAAGAGGTTACCAAAGCATAACTAGGAAAAATGGAAAATTAAAAAAATAAAAGCAGAGCAAGAAATAGTACAAAAAACACATGTATAGTAAGTGAAGGATAAAAATATACCTTTACAAAATGATTTCCCACTTTCAAAATAATATGGTTTTGGTCAAAAATGTCTACAACAATTTGATTATCAAGGTCAAGGGTTGGGCAAACGTGCCTAAGGAATCACTACTACTATTCTATTAGTTGATAATGTTGGTAAATAAGGATCAAGGTTTATGGAACATGCCAAGACAAATAATTCAAATATATAATTTATCAAGACAAAATATATAAATACACAAGTAAGGTTACAAAAATAATAACTTAAGTTTCACATTCATAATCAAGATAAACAAACAACTATTTTCAAAAGAGGGTTTCTAAAAATAGAGTCTTCAAATCAAGCTATACCTACAATGGATACAATTTCAGATGGAAATATCCTAATCAATAATCTAAACATTGCTAATCAAAATGAAGAATATGATTGGAATAACCTAGATTAATATGATACTGACCATTCAAAAAGTGAAGATTCTACCTATGTTACATAGACGCATCCCAACAATGACATGTTGGGATTATATCAACATTTCTTACCAAAACATATATTCTTATCCATAACACTCTCCTTATACACAATTTCACTCATTTCTAACCTACTTATACATAGTTTCATTTACCCCTAGTTTCCTTGTACATAGTTTCACTTATTGTGATTATTGTGCATGGTTTCCTTTACCTTGCTTCTTGTACCTAGTTTCATTTTCATGATTGTTAGTACATATCTTATACTCAAAAACAAGAAATACAATATATAATTTTTAAAATATTAAAGACTTCAAATATTTTTCAAAAACACAAAATATATATTATTTTCATATTCATGTTTACATTCTTTATACTTTCCAATTACTAAATATGCTAGCTATCTTAGTATAGTCAGTTTTATTCTACATACATGCTTCACTTTTTATCTTTGATTTTTCAAATATTATTATAGGACTTAGGTCCATCACATAGATCTATATTTGTTATTATCCAACCATTGGGGGCACATACATATATTCATTATTGATACATTTACTCATTGGGGGTATATTATACATAGATTTTGGTTTGTTAGGTTACTATTGTCACTTATATTTGTATCCTTTGAGGATATGTCTAAGCTCTCCTCATCAAAGTGGCACAATTTAAAAAACTCTATGCTATGGGTAGCCTAAGAATGAGGTGAATCTCTAGATAGGGCTAGCTCCCTTGATGTACCAGTTTTGGATCACTACTACACCTATGCATGTAAGGAAAAGGGAGAGAAAACTAAAGTAAACTATCCTAAAGGTATTGATATACCAAATTTATTGATGACTACCAGCCAAATTCATGTCACACATGAGACCAAGAGACTAACTAGACATGTACTTCTATAATTTGAATCTTCTCACATCAATATTTAATTATGAGGTTGTGATGAATGTTTAGGCTAGGAAGACTATATAAGAGGCTTATAATGGAAATATTTGAATATACTAACTCACTCAACCTTGACACTTCATATAAAATTTCACATGACCTACAAGAAAAATATTTCAAGCTATAAATAGGTGTGAGAATAAGACAACAATGCTAAGGAAACAATAGTCATCACTAATAAAAATAAATCATTCAAGTGAACACACTATGAATAGACATAGAAAATTTGGATTTACACCCTTTGAGGATATGTCTCAACTATCCTCATCCAAGTGTCACAATTGAAACACCTTTAGGATAAGGGTAGCCTAAAAATGAGGTAAATCTCTTGATAGGGCTAGCTCCCTTGATTTACCACTTTTGGATCACTACTACACCTATGCTTGCAAGGAAAAGGGAGATAAAATTGAAAGTAAACTATCTTAAATTTGGTGATACACCAAATTGATTGATGACTACCACCCAGTTGCATGTCACACATGAGACTTAGAGACTAAATAGGCATACACTTCTCTAATCTAAATCTTCTCACATTAGTATTTCATTATGAGGTTGTGATGAATTTTTAGGCTAGGAGTACTATACAAGAGGCCTAAAATGGAACTATTTGAATAGATTAACTCACTCAACCTTGATACTTCATAGAACACTTCACATGACCTATAAATAGAAGCTTTCAAGATGCAAATAAGTTTGAGAATGAGACAACAATGCTAAGGAAACAATAGTCATCACTAAGAAAGATCAATTATTCAAGTGAAAACACTAGGAAAAATCATAAAAGAGTTAAAATTAGTAGTCTTTATTTATCCATGATATAAAAATGAGTAGGGCTTCACCATACTCAGGTGGTACATGTTTATAATGGCCAAAATGGCTAGTTCTTATAGAACTTGAGAGAGAGAATAGAATAAATAAGTAAAAAGGTCATAAGGACACTTTCTAAGCTCAAAGAAGGAGTTACATTTGCATGATAAGAGAATGTGAAACTGATCATGCAAAGTCAGGAAGCACAAGTGTCAATCCAAGGCATGAAATTCCCTTTGTTGGCTCAAAAAATTGTCTTCATCATTCACCCCTATTTGAACGTCTCAAAATTGAATAGGGATATGTCTAATTATTGGAATGAGAGGTAATGGTTCTATACATTCTTTTAAATGCATTGGTTACATTCCTAATCACCTAGATTCCTATGAAAGTGAGCCATCACTACCTATAGTTAAATAAATTACTCTTTCACACACCTTTCACACTTGGCTTAAAAAATGGCTTAATCATGAAAATTAGTATAATGTGGTTTATGAAACTTTTAACGACCCTAAAAGGCATTATATTTCTCATGTACACCTTAAATATGCTTCCACTTGAAGCTTTCACACTTCTCACCATCATGTTCACTATGCCAGTTTAGACTGGCTAAGATGAGGGATTTGGTAATTAAACTTAGGATTTTTTGTGAAGATTTAAATGACCATATTGAGTTATAAAAAGTCTTTATATTCCTCCCAAATTTTATTTCATCCCTTGAAAGTTGACATAACCTACATAATGCATAAAATAATTAAAAGAAGTAGATCTGTACCATGTTTGTACTAATAAGGAACAAATAAATTATATTTTAATGGTATATATAGATTAAAATTTAGTATAAAATAATTTTCCAAACCATTATGGTCCATTTGGATACGTCTCCTTCCTTATTTTCCCAACTAAGTCCTTAATTAGGGTTTGTGAGGGTTTTGAGTGCTTTAGGCTCTTAAGATTTTTTCATAGAGATGAAAAATTTAGAATTACAAACCAATTTAATGATATGAATTATAAATACCCTTTTTAACATCTCAAAACTTATTATATATCCGTGCAAAGCTTCAAAGAAGAGTGAGCACTCAAAGTTGCCCTATCAAGCTCTTTTCTCCAATTACATAAGCCCAAATTGTCTTAAATCCCAAAAATGGATTATTCATGGCTTCCATTACATACCAATATCTCAAAAATATATAATTCAATACCATAAGAATTATCCAATAGGGTATAAATATTACTAAGATATGGAAGTGAAGTTGGACCCCCATTTGGGCTCTAGGCCTCCTCAAGGCCTAACAGACCTATCTGTAACTTGAAAATCTAGACCATCCTATTGGTTTCCCTCCTATGAGATTTTTTTAATGTTTTATTTGGTGTTTTAAAACTTTATAAACATCCTTTAAAATTTCACCTAGCACCTAGACCATATATTTATCCCCCTTTCTCAGAAATGCAAGGTTTATGCACAAAGGAAGTGCCCTCTATCTAAGACAAAATAGAGGGCACTTACCCTATTTGTATATACAAAAAAAATGTTTGAGGTGATTTTAAAATCCATATAAATTATATATACAAAAATTTAATCCTTGATCAGGTCTCTAGACCCCTCAAATGCGTTGAATCTTAAGACATACTTGTGGAGTAGTTAACTGTCTATAGGGTTCTTTCAATTAGACTACATATTATTTGATATGAGTCCCATATATGAATTATTTGCATATTATATGAGCCTATTTAAAAAAATATAATCATTATAGGTCTATTTCCAATCCATTAATCATTCTAACCTTATATATCTCTTCTCATACCTTAAATGGTGAAGGTTGAGTGTAATTCTGACTGTGTTTTGCTTCAAAACACCACACATGTAGGTGATCCTATATGGTTTAGCTTAAATTAAATGTATAAATATCTTTATTAAATATTACATGATAATTTAAAAATTATTTGGACTCATTTGTCTCATCCATATGGATTACCAACGCTTACAACCTCATACTTGTTCACTGTCTACCACAGTCAAACACAATTAACTATGTTGGGAAAAATAGTATCTTGTAGGTGAATATCCCTATTATAATATGTTATACATCATAATTTTATCCTATAATTATTTTATATTAATCTTCCATTGGCTGAAGTTGATGTTTCCCTGCTTAAGTCTTTGTTATGGATAGTGTGGAAGCTAACAGTCAGTTATAGGTCAATCTCTTAGGAAAGAGAAACATGTGAGTATTGGACCTAAAACATAGTATGTTATCTCATTTTATGATACTTTATATAATAAATAATCCTTTAAATTATTTATAACCCCTCAAGCATGGTGGCATAGTCTACACTACCAACTTGGAAAACAAGGTTGCTCAAAGACTCAAAATTCTATAGATGTTAATAAAGGATTTTAGTGTCTAAATAGGTAACTTTGAGCCTTCAAAATTCTCACTTAAATTAGATATATTCCATTTATATTTTGAAAATTGATATAACTAAGTGGTAACTTGAAGATAAGTTCACCTATAGATCTTAGAAACTAATACAACTCTATATAAGGATACCCAAAAAAAAGGGCCTAGACCTCTATTTTGCCAGTTTTGGGAAAGGGTCCTTGAATACAATATTTTCCTATTAGAAGGTGATATCCCATATTTCCTACCAATATATCCCTCAAAATAATTATTCCATTCTCCCTAAAACATATTAGTAACTCAATAATTATTCCATATCATACTTTAACCTTTCTATATGGCTATTTAGCTCTCTATTAACACCACTTGTAGGTGGACAATGTCATGTGTACATGCTATATATGCAAGTGTGGAAAATTGTATTATTTTTTACCTTAGATTAGTTCTTATACCTTTTAAAATATTAAAAATTCAAATCCTTTATCATGAAAGACCTGAAGCAAGGTCCAAAAATCCATTTTAGTATTCTTACCCTCCTATAGGTGCTAATAGAGCTATAGATATAGGATAGTGGGCCTAAACATGAATCATACACATGGTGTCTGATCCTTTAACAACAATTGTACTTCCTTAAAATGTTAATATTAATCCCCTTCAAATTTTGAAGATTTATAATAAGTTAAAATATCCTAATTTCAATGTGACACTCTCTCTTCATGGCACCTATAAGTGCATGTTAATGGAAAGAGACTCTGTGAGAGTGTTGTATATGACTGCTACAATATTATTTTAACCATTTGAATGCTAAAATCATTAATTAATGTTTATAAAAGATACATCAAGGATTTTTAACCTTCATCACACCTATATGAACATGTTATATAGGGTCCATACACATGATTCAACATGGTTGCAAGTGAAATTGGATAAAGAGCTGACTGAGTATGACAATGGGCTAAATTTTTGATCAAATCATGGATTTATGAGACCAAAAATGGAAGGGATGTAGTAATTATGTGATTGAAACATGGAAAAGACAATATAATATTCATATTAATCCCTCATAGAGAACCAAGCACTCAACATATAAGGAAACCTGACTGAAAGATCATATGGTGGCACCTTCTTGCAACATGAGATTATTTACCTATAAAAAAACCATGAAACTCTAAAAAAATAATTAATATAATTTTAGGAGAGAGACAAAATAATATAAAAACAACACCACTAATTATATTGTATGGACTTATCTAAACTAGAGTAAAACCTATAGGGTGCTAGAAATAATGAGCAAAAAAACATAGTCAACTTGTTAGAGATGATCCACAAAGCATATTTGACCAATATTCAAAATATTATTATGTAAATGGATATATATGAGTTTAATTTCACCTCTCAAAGGCATTTAAATTTTAACTCCTCCAACTGATCATACCAAGCATAAACTTGTTGACCATTTCTATGTGTCTAGAAGGGCAAAGAAGGAACATAATGGTTTTAGACCTTTTTTAGAACTTCTAAAGCATTTAAAGTGCTGATATGAGTTTTAGGAATATTAAGAGATATTACATGACCTTCTCCCACATGTCACCTTCCCTCATGGGCCATACAAGTGCCAAACTCCTCCTTTTCAATTGGTTTCTTGATTTTCAGTTAGATAACCTACAAGATTCAGATGGGACTGACATTATTGATAGGCAATCTGAGTTATTTGATGTTTTAAATAATACTAAGATACTTTTACACCTTGAAAACCATGCCACTTGTATTTATGACCCTTAAATGGCTACTAAGTGACTCAAAATGATATATAAACTAATTAGACCATGATCAAGGCTAAAATAGAATTAAATTACATAAAATAGACCATAACATACCATATGAAAAAAAAGACCCATGAAACTTCTAAAGACCAAGTTTCCACTTGTAGAGGTCCCAATTTGACCTACAGGGGAAAAATTGGTCAACAAATTTGTGACTCATAGGGGTAGTATGCCTGTTATACTAAAGATCAATAGCCTTATCCTATTCATTGGATTAGGGAGTCATCTGAAGTCTAAAACAAGACAATAATACCTGATACTTGACAAAAATTCTTTGACCAAGACAAGACAACTAATTACCTCAACCACACAAAACAAAAGACACACACAAAGCAAACAAAACACATGTGCTTAAATCACTTAGGGAGATTAGAAAACAAACAACTATTCACAAATAATGATTAAGCATAATTCCTTTCTAGGATTAAAAATAATTTTCCTTTCATCTTCTTCTTTATGAGATGAATCATATTACCAAGCATGTTGCTCCTTGAATTATATGTTTGGTAGATCAGACCTATTCTTTAGCACTTCACTTGATCTACTCTCAATTAGATCATCCTTAAATAGGTCTCCAATGTAAATGTATTCCTCTTGAATTTGTACACATACATCATAATACCTCCCACTCTTCATCTCATGATCAATTATATCTTCTTGGTAGGCATGGTTTCAAGAGGAGTAGTTTCTTGTTCTTTAGAAGATTGAGGCCAATAGAAATTTGTTTTATCCTTCAAAATATGATGTGTTTGTCCCAAATGGTTTAGAGGATGGTAACCCATTTCTATTATTTCAAAAATATCATCATTTAATTCATATTCCTCTTGAAAGGACAAATTTTAAAAGTTGCTCTTTCTTTGCATACCCACTTGAGTGTCAAGGTTGCCTTCTCCATTTTTGACTAGATCATAGCCTCCTTGAAGAGGAGTATAACCTTCTCCAATGATTGAAAAAAATTCTTCCCAAAGCTGAGTAGAGACTTGTTCTTTCCCATCTATGATATATTGGATAGTGATGGAATAACCAATGATGATTTCCTCTTCTTTGACACAAAGAATACATTTTTCAACATCAACACAATCAGAAGATTCAATGTAAGATATCACCTCTACTTTAGAATTTAGACCCTCTTTATGGATATAAATTTTTATCTCAACTATTATTACTTTAATTTGATTCTAAAGTATTGAAATATCCTCAACTTCTTTCTTCTTCTTGGTGATGCCAATGCTAGGCATTTTGTAATTACGTGACCTAGTCCATTAAGGCTGCAAAGGAGCTATGTTTTACTCAAGAAAGAATTATAAATTATTATCTACCAAATTCTCCTCTTTAGGTTCCTATACCATATGTACATAAAGGAAAATTTTGATAGGGTGAGGACAAGATGAACTAGCTGGTGGAGGTGGAACATAGAACTCAACATCAGATTAAGATTAAATTGTAGGGGATCTTTTTGGGAGTTTTTGAGGAGGGAAAGGCAAAACTTGGGATAAAATAGCTTAGGTTTATTCATTACATTTAAAAATCACTTCATTTAAATTTTATTCATCTTGATCACTCTCTTAAATAAGGTTATATTGGGTTTGTTTAGACGTATGATCTTCTTTTGACTCTAAACCTTCCATCATACTTTGACTCAACAATTTTATTCTTGACTCTAACTCTTCAATTTTTTTGGCTAGGTTCTCTTGGAAAATTATATTTTTAAGTTTATAGGATCATCATGAGGATAATGAGTATAAGAGTTCTAATGTGTAAAATAATAGGTCTCTTGAGGAAGGGTGGGAGGGACTTGCATAGGATCAAGCTCTTTCTCAACTACACACTCTTTATCTAGGCTTTTATCTCCTTTATTTTCTCATGATTCCAATACCTTATTCCATCTTAGTATATTAGTATTGGGATTATCTTATTGAGGTAATGATGCAATTTGAGGAGCGGATGAAGTGTTCAAGAAACTTGGGATCTCCTTGGGCTTGGATTCTCCACCTTGTCTCCAACTTGGGATTTCATATCTCTAAGTCTCTTCTTGAGGTGGGGATGTAATGGGAGATGGAAATGAGGGATTAGATTCCACTTAATTTACTAATGAGATGTACTAATGCATCTAATTGTTATCTAAATCAATATACCTCTCAAGGTTTGCTTCAAAAACATGGTTTATCTTTATAACTCTCTCTTCCAACTGATTTGAAAAAATGTGACTTTAGTAAGCTTGATTGGGTTCATGAGTAGGGGTCAAGTATAATTTATAGAAATCTTGGGGAGGTGGATATGATGGCTAATATATTTAGTGATTTTGTTACTCATGAATCCTTAATTTATCTTTTAAGGATGCAACCAGGCCACTCACATCTAGCATCTAACTTGTGAGCCTTTACCAATTTTCTCTCTCAATAGGTTTCCACTCTCTTTTAGCTAGATCTAATGCATCTCTCACATTATAAATGACATGAATATGAACCTATTGACCATGTCCCTTTTATGTGTCAAGATCTATCATGTACCTCTCATAGCCCAAAAGAGTTTTATTGAAAGTTGAAATGGATAGATTTGAGAGGTGACTAGGTTGACTAGAAGGAGCAAAATATTGATAAATATAGTTATAAAACTAATAAAAATCATGAAAAAGTTGATAATGGTCATATTGAAGCTAGTAAGGATCATGACAAGGCTGATAAAAATCATACAAAAGGCTGATAAGAATCATATAAAGGCTAAGAGGGAATACCATAAGCTTGAGATACCTCACCAACTTGTGTAAAATAATACTCAACACCAAAACTAGCTATGGAAATTCATTAGGAATCAAGAACAAAAATAAATTATTTTAAAGGAAAACTTGGGCTACTTGACCAGCTTATGTAACTTCAGAGTCATCATTGTTTCTTGGATAAATGCCTCCAAAGGCTAATGTGTTGAAATACAACACCAAAAATCTTTCAAATTCTTGGACAATGAGTCCCACTAGGCATGCCAAAAACTATTACCACTTGTATTTTCACCTTTTTAGGAGATGTCTCAGCTCTCCTCATCTAATTTTCACAATTGAAACACCTCTAGGCTATGGGTAGCCTAAGAATGAGGTGAATCTCTAGATAGGGCTAGTTCCCTTGATGTGCCACTTTTGGATTACTACTACACCTATTCTTGTAATTAAAAGTGAGATAAAAATGAAAGTAAACTATATTAAAGGTGGTGATACACCAAATTTATTGATGACTACCAACTAACTACATGTCACACATGAGACCAAGAGACTAACTAGGTATACACTTCTCTAATCTAAATCTTCTCACATCAGTATTTCATTATGAGGTTGTGATGAATGTTTAGGCTAGGAGGAATAGAAAAGAGGCCTAAAATAGCACTATTTTAATAGACTAACTCACTCAATCTTAACACTTCATATAACACTTCACATGGCCTATAAAAAGAAGCTTTCAAGCTAAAAATAAGTGTGAGAATGAGATAATAATTCTAAGGAAATAATAGTCATCACTAAGCAAGATCAATAATTTAAGTTAATACACTATGAAAAATCATACAAGAGGTAAAATTAGTAGTCTTTATTGATCCATGATAATAAAATGAGTAGGGCTTCACCATAATCAGGTGGAACATGTTTACAATAGCTAAAATATCTAGTTCTTATAGAACTTGAGAGAGAGAATAGAATAAATAAGTCCAAAGGTCACAAGGACACTTGATAATATAAGATAAGGAGTTAAATGTGAATGAGAATAGAATTTGAAATTTATCATGCAAATTTAGGAAGCATAAGTGTCAATCCAAGGCATGAAACTCTTGAAACGTGGCATGAAATTCCCTTTACTGGCTCAAAAAACTATCTTCATCATTCACCCCTATTTGAACGTCCTAGAACTAACTACGGATAGGTATAATGATTGGAATAAGAGGTAAGGGTTAAAAACATGATTTTACATGCATTGTTTACATTCCTAATCACTTGAATTCCTTTGAAAGTGAGCCATCATTACTTGTAGTCAAAGAAACTCCTCCTTCACACACCTTGCACAATTTGCTTCTAAATGGATTTATTTTCTTATGAAAATACATAAAATGGGGTGGATGACACTTTTTAATACCCTCCATTTCCTAATAATTCTTAGGTGTACCTTAAATATTCTTCCACTTGAATCTTTCACACTTCTAACCATCATGTTCACTATGCCAGTTTAGATTATCTAAGATGAGGGCTCTAGTATGAAAACTTAGGAGTTTTGGTGAAGAATTAAAAGACAATAGTGAGTTATAAAAAGTATCTATCTTCCTTCCAAAGTTTATTTCATCCTTTGAAAGTACTTAGAACCTATACAATGCATAAAACAATTAAAAGAATTAGTTTTGTACACTATCTATATTGATAGGGAATAACTAAATTTTATGGGAATGGTATTTGGAGAGTAACCTTACATCTAAAATCATGTACCAAAATATTCTATTCCATTTGGATATATCTCCTTCCTTGTTTTCCCAATTGTGTCCTTAACCAAGGTTTATGAGGGTTTTGAGTGCTTTAGTCTCTTAAGCTTTGTTCATAAATATTAAACATTTAAAATTACAAAAAAAAATCACAAGATCAATTCCTAGGACCCTTGATAAGATCCCAAAACTTCTTGGATATCCATGAAAATCTTCAAAGAAAATGTGAGCACTCAAAGTTGCCCTATCAAGCTCTTTTCTCTATTTACACATGCCTAAATTATCTTAAAGCCCAAAAATGGATTATTCATGGCTTCCATTACATACCAATAGCTCAAAAATATCTAATATCATACCATAAACATGATCCAATAGGGTATAAATCTCACTAATATCTAGAAGTGAGGTTGGACCCCCAATTGGGCTCTAGGACTCTTCAAGGCCTAACAGACCTGTCCACATACTTGGAAATACAAGACATCCTATTGGGTTCCATCCTTATATGATAAGTTTTTCATGTTTTCCTAGGTTTTTTTCAACTTTCCACACCTCCTTTAAAATTTCACCTAGCTCTTGGTCCATATATTTATCCCCCTTTCTCAGAAATGCAGGGTTTATGCACAAAGGAAGTACCCTCTGTTTGAGACAAAATAGAGGGCACTTGAACTATTTATAAAAATAAACCAAATGCTTCAAGGGATTTAAAAATCCATATAAATGATCTGTAAATTTTTTTAATC
Organism: Torreya grandis; assembly: GCA_037957365.1. Lineage (NCBI taxonomy): Eukaryota > Viridiplantae > Streptophyta > Pinopsida > Cupressales > Taxaceae > Torreya > Torreya grandis. The sequence goes on along the minus strand of JARHVA010000855.1, from coordinate 4,106,388 downwards.
CTTGATCAAGTTTCTAGACCCCTCAAATTCATTGAATCTTATGACAAACTTGTGGAGTAGTTGACTGTCTACAGGGTTCTTTCATGTGGACTATGTATTTTTTTATATGAGTCCATTATATAGATAATTTAAATTCTATAGGATCCTATTGAAAATTATATAATTATTATGGGTGTATTCCCAATCCATTCATCATTCTAACCTTTTATGTCTCTTATCATACCTTAAAAGGTCAAGGCTGAGTTTAATTATCATTGAGATTTACTTCAAAAAACCACACCTGTAGGTGATCCTACATGGTTTATCTTAAATAAAATGTTTATAGATATTAATTAAAGATTAAATGATCATTTAAAAATTATTTTTACTCATTTATCTCATCTATATGAATTACCAATGCTCACAACCTCAAACTTGTTCACTGTCTACCACAGTCAAACACAGTCAACTATGTTGGTACAAATAGGATCCTATACGTGAAGATCCCTCTTAGAATATATTTTACATAATATTGGTATCCTATTAGGAATTTATATTCATATTCCATTGGATTATGTTGATGTTTCCCTACTTAAATCTTTATTAGGGATAGTGTAGAAGCTAACAATCAGGTGTAGGTCAATTTCTTAGGAAAGAGAAACTTGTAGGTGAGTATTAGACCTAAAACATAGTATGATATCACATTTTATGATCCTTTACATCATAAATACTCATTTAAAATATTTTTAACCACTCAACCATGGTGACATAGTCTAGACTACCAACTTAGAAAACAAGGTTACTCAAAGGCTCAAAATCCTATAGATGTCAATGAAGGATTTTAGTGTCTAAATAGGCAACTTTGAGACTTCAAAATTATAACTTCCATTAGTTATTTTCCATTTATTTTTTGAAAATTTATATAACTAAGTGTTTAATTAAATAAAATTTCACTTGTAGATCTTAGAAACTAATGCAACTTTGTATAAGGATACCCCAAAAAGGGCCTAGATCTTTGTTTTGCCAGTTTTGGGAAAAGGTCCCTGAATACAGTCATTTCCTGTTAGAAGGTGATCTCCCATCTTGCCTAAAAATATATCCCTCTAGATAAGTTTTAAATTCTGTATAAAACACATTAATACCTCAAGAAATATTCCATCTCATGCTTCAACCTTTCCATATGGCTCTTTAGCTTTCTGTTAATACCACCTGTAGGTGGACACTATCATGTGTACAGGCAGTATATGCAAGTGTGGAAAATTGTATTATTTTTTCCCTTCAATGGGTTCTTAGATATTTTAAAATTTTCAAAACATAACTCCTTCATCATGAAAGACCTTAATCAAGGTCCAAAACTCCATTTTAGTATTCTTACCCTCTTGTAGGTGTTATTGAAGCTATAGATAAGATAGTTGGCAGAAACATGAATCATACACATGGTGTGTGAGGCTTTAACAATCATTTTATATCCTTAAAATGTTAACATTAATCACCTTTAACTTTTGAATATTTATAAAAATTTATAATAGCTTAATTTCAATGTGATACTCTCTCTAAGGCTCCTGTAGGTGCATGTTAATGGTAGGAGACCATGTGAGAGTGTTGTATATGATTGCTACAATATTATTTTAACCATTTGAATGATAAAATAATTAATTCATGTTGATAAAATATATTCAAAGGCTTTGGAACCGTAATCATACCTCTATAAACATGCTATACAGGCTCCATACATGTGATTCAACATGGATGCAAGTAAAATTGGGTAAAGAGCTGACTAAGTATGACATTGGACTAAATATTTGATCAAATCATGGAGTTATGAAAAAAAAATGTAAGGGATGTATTAATTATGGAATTTAAACATGGAAAAAATTATTTCCTATTCATATGAATCCCTTGTATATAACCAATCATTCTACAAACAAGGAAACCTGGCTGAAACCTCATATGGTGGCACCTTCCTGTAACATGAGATGATTTTCCTATAAAAACATCATGAAACACTAAAATAATAATGAATATAATTTTATGAGAGATAAAACATCATCTAGAAACAACATCACTAATTGTATTATATGGACTTGTCCAAACTAGAGTAAAACCTGTAGGGTATAGGAAATAGTGAGCAAAAAAACATAGTCAACTTGTTAGAGATGATTTATAAATAATGGCTGAAAAATATTTGAAATATTTTTATGTAAATGGATATATATAATTTTAATTTCACCTCTCAAAGGAATTTTATTTGGAACTTCTCCAACTAGTTGTACCAAGCACAAACATGTTGACCATTTCTATGTGTCTATAAGGGTGAAGAAGGAGCAAAATGGTTTTGGACATTTTTTAGAACTTTCAAAGCATTTAAAGTGATTATATGAGTTTTAGGAACATTAAGAGACATTACATGACCTTCTCCCATTTGTCACCTTCCCTCATAGGTCATACATGTGCCAAACTCCTCCTTATCAGTCAGTTTCCTTATTTTCAGTTAGATAACCTACAAGATTCATTTGGACTAACATTCCTAATAGGTAATATAAATTATTGGATGTTTCAAAGAACAATAAGACACTTAAACACCTTTAAAATAGTGCCACTTGAATTTATGACCGTTAAATGGCTACTAAGTGACTCAAAATGACATATAAACTAATTAGGCCATGATCAAGGATAAAATAACATTAAATTAAATAAAATAGACTATAACATACCATATGATAAAATATTAGACCCATAAAACATCTAAAGATCAATTTTTTACCTATAAGGGTCACAATTTGACCTGTAGGGTCAAATTTGGTCAATAGTTACATATTTTTGTACTCTTTATCATAGATTTATCATTGTTTATATCTTGGTATTGAACATCCTATACTACTTAGATTTTTTGATAACTAATAATATTATAGACTCAGTTTATGTACATCTTTTATTTTATATATATTTGTACCACATGTTCATGCATACTTTCATTTTTAGGTTTCATATTTTATATTTGATTATGTCTCTTTATTTCTATATGTATTCGAGGGCATTTAAATATGCCATTGTTCGATGGATATATGCCAATTCCTTTCATTATGTGTATTCTTTGGAATTGTGCCCATTTCCTTGTTGTGCCTTCTTTATTTTTTAGGTATACATTTTAACATGTTCTTATAAGTGACTCTAATCCAACCTTCTTATTGTTTGTGTATGTGGACATTTGAACATGTCCTTGTATGTATTGTTTTCTCAGATTTAGTGACATGTGCATATGTCCCTTGTATTATGTCCCCTTGGCCTAATTTGAATGCCTCATGTGTGTTATATGTATGATTTCATGTATACTTAGACTCTTTTACATTTTGATGTCATGTGTACACATTATATTGGTTTATCACATAGATATCATATGTTTTCAACCTAACACACATCATGCAGATATTTTCTTTTGAGGACAATTATTTCATAGGTAAAACAACTCCCCTGAAATGAAGGGTAATTCATAGGGGTTTATCACAAAGAATAAGACATCTAAATGAAATTTGAGTATAGTTTTCAACATGTAAACATATATTTATAGATCTTAGAATAAGGAAAACATAATGGAAAATGATCAGATAGAGATTAGAGTCAGTTTGGCAAAAAATAACATAGAGGACACTAATACAACATAGAGGACACTAGCACAATGTGCTACTTTACAAAGAATCGTGAAACTATATAGTAGCCTAGAGATATTAAAATCTATATTTGTTATAAGAATGCAATAATTGCAGTCCAAGTTTGCCCAATTTTAGTCATAGCTTATTAGATTTGATTAGTCTTTACTCAATTTTGTGCATAATCATACTAGGGTTTCTCATATTGGGGGTATCATACATGGCATGATAACTCCCATTTTAGTTTTAGATATACCCAAACATATATTTATACAACTCAATCCCAAATCCATATGCACAAATATTAAAATTAGGGGCATGTGTATGACACATTATTTACACAAGATCAGTTTTGTACCTACTCATCTCAAATGGAATGACAACTCCATGTCTTTCTCTATTTTTTATACTTAAAACACCATTTTAACTAATTTTCACACCATATTGATGCCTTATTTCATCTATAATAGTTGGAATTTCCACATAATCCCTGAGCTACATTCCTGAGTGCCCAAAAGGCCCCTTGGCCATTTTACATTTCATATTTTTTGAGTGGAACTACAACCATCCTATATAGTTTTAGTTACATCACATAGTTTTAGTCACAAATTAATCTATTACACATGGGTAGGCAATGATGGATTCATATCCTACTTGAGTTCTTGAGCCACCTACATAAGAGGGTTGGACAAACCATAAGTCCAATCCAATTTATTTATAATGTATGATCCACTGAGCAGGGGTGGGCAATGATCGATTAAAAAAAAGATTGAGTTATTGATCTACCCACACATGGGGTCTAAGTAATCCATTAGATCAGTCCAACGTATTCACTAATTTTATCACTAGTTACACACCTAAGATGTCAACATGTATTTGCATTGGTTCATGTACCTAGTGAAGTGTATTCATTCCTTTCCTCTTTCTCTTATCTCTTTACTTAGTTTTATCTTTGTTTTTGATATTCTTTAAGTAAGGACTAATTCATACATGTTTCATTTCTAGGATATGAAATGGATCATGTTTCACACACTCAAACCTAGATTCATGGGATTCACCTCACTTTTAAGTCTAAGTATGCTCCTTTTTCCTTTATCCTAGTCATTTTGCATTGTTGTATTTTTAGAATAAAGGGGAGGGGGTAAATGTAGTCATATAAAATTTCACTTGAGTGAAATGAGTGTTGATTAAGACCACCCATCCCTAACTTATCCTCGGACTTATTTTCAGCCCTCTTTCGACCCTTATAAATATTTTTTATAGGCATTGCACATCCATAGTCATCTTTAACTCAGTCCTAAACCTTACCCTAGGTATCTAGGCCCCTAGTGCCTTAGGTTATACCACTTTTACACTATCACTATTCTTTGGATGTTAGAAAATGGCACTAGTGTCCCTTACCTAATTTCAACCCCAACATATATATTTTAAATTCATAAGAATCCTAGGTTATACCTAGGCTTATTTTGCACTCCACAAAAGTAGTAGATCCATATATATATATATATATATATATATATATATATATATACATGAATTTTAGCCTTTTATCTACTAGATGAAAATCAGATGTAAATACTCAAGAAAAAAACTTAGAAATAATTATGTAAATCAAGGTTATTAATCCCTATTCTTCCTTATTACTACATATATCCATCTATAACATTGTTAATCTTAGATTACTCATATTTCTAATCTCAAGCACACTCAACACACTCAAGTCGACACTCCTATTAACATTCACTTGTATTTTCATGAAACATTTAGGTCAAATAACTACCTTAGGCTTGATCCCTCCTTAGAGTATTAGTATGTAAGTAGTCTTCACACAAAGGTTTATGGATCACATGTCTATAAAATCAGACCCACTAACCCCTTTTCTCATGGAATTTATTCAAACTCTTACAAGCATGAAAATCTAAGGCTTTTAGAGTAAAATAGAGATATAAAAAAAAATATTTATCTCACAAATTTGAAACTTGGACCAAACCTAGAACAAGCCCTGATCTACAAAACCTACAAATTGTTTGTAGATATTTTGAGTAGGACACTATCTCACTACCTTGGACACTAGCACATTGCACTACTATCCAAGAGGGTTTTTTACACTTGGATCCTATTCATGACATCTTGATAATCTTATGTGCTAGTTTTCAATCTCTAGATCATCTATCTCAACTAGTTTATAGCTAAGTACTTATTTATGTCATTTATTTCTATTTTTAGAAATATCATATTAGGTCAATTTTTACACAAATTAGTGGTTGTATTTATTGCATATCTCTCCCTTAATTTATTATATTCAAACCATTTAAAAACTTAGGGTTTACATTTCATAATCCCTTAAAATTTAAATCACATATGTATTTGAAAAATAAAATAGTAAAATATTCCAAAAAATACCAAAATCAAGATCTATGCATGCTTATATGTACTTTATCATACATTAGTTCATTTGTGAAAAGTTATTTGATACTTATTTTATCCATTTTTATATCATATATTATTCAACAGTGTCAGTGACTGAAATTACATAAAACACCATTTCCAAACTTAGTTATAGGTAATATTACTACTACACATTCATAAATTACAATTGGACAAGAGTGCCCTATTAAATAGGAGCACCCTGCTCTAGTGTCCATTATTTTTTTCATAGTCCCAGTGATCTTAGACTATCACTACTTAGTTCCAAACAACATGCACGATTTAAATAACATGTAAATTCATTAGCTAGCTCATTGGGGGCATATTATACACATGTTTTATCCTTCTTCAACTACCTTATCTTGTTCACAACTCATTTATTTACATAGAATTACATATTGTGATATTTATCACTCACTAACATTTTGATATGCTACTTATTATCACAATTACTAAATCTACTCTTGTTATAACATATCTCTTGTTGATCAATCACATATTATCATGCTTACTTTTCATGATGATTTATTAGCTTTATGGTTTGTATGCACTCTCTCTTTGCCATTGATTACATTTGAATATATCCTTTGCATGTTGATCTAAGGCTTCATTCTTTTATTTCAATGCATGTGAGGACATTTTAATATGTCTTTATGTGTGTATTCTATATATACATACATTTGAACATTTCTTTCTATGTGGATCTGAGAATTCATTGCTTACTTATATGCATGTGAGGATATTTGAGCATGTCCTTGTGTGTGATTTTATTCAAGTGAGTGACATTTAAACATGTCCCTTGTATGTGGCCCCTTGGCCTTCTAATTTGTGCTTTGTGTCCTTTATCATGGCCATGCCACCTTACTTTCTTCTTTGCTAATAATATAATGACATGATGGATACCATGAATTCCTCCTTATGTAGTTATATTCAGTGTTATATACTCATTTTGATCACTTAATTGTGTGCCTAAATTCTAACATATATCTATAATCTCTTGCTATGATTTTTTCCTACATTCATCTCACATTACTACTATGCTCAGTTTATCTATATGATGATGTCATGTTTCTCGATGTTGTCAATATTACTCAGATTTACATATTTATGTCCTAAAAATATATCACATAATTTTTTTAGTTAAGTTATTATGTAGCTCAAAAACTCATCTTAAAATAGGGGGCATTCATAGAGGTTTGTATCAGAGACTAGACCTCCTAGATCAACACACAAACATAATTTGGCAATTATGACACAATTATCATACTTTCAATCTATAAAAATTCACAAAATTTTATTTTGGATCAGAGCACCTGATTAGACAAGAGAGTAATACTTTCATATCCTTCCCACCAATATTGTCCAAATGCATAAAAAATAGGCATTTGTAGAATTTCTTAGAATATCAGCTAACCCAGGATACTATGTAATAGTTTTTAAGCCTTAGTTTCTATAATTACTCAATTTTATCTTAATTTTTCTTAGTTTTGGAGCATAATGTGTGGCATGATGTTCTAGGTTAACACACATCTTTACTCAGAATCATAGTTTTATTACTTAGTTTTAGAATCCATATACACTAGATATTAGTTTGGGCGCATGTGTGTGTCACATGGCTTCCTCATTACTCACGTTTTGTACCAATTTCACAGATGGAATGGAAAATCCATATAATTTTACACATTGTATAGAAAAAACCTAGATTATACTCAAATTTTTCATCATTTTTGCACTAGTTTTTCACCATAATTAAAATTTATTCCATCTGCAATGGTTGGTTCACTATTTGCACTAGTATTTACACTAGATTTGAACTAGAATAATATATAGGGATTTATACATGGATTCAAAATTGCTTCAATACTCTAGGTATTTTATGACGGATTCAAACACACTTTTAGTTCTTAAGCACACTCATCTATTGATGAAGATTGGGGCATGCATAATCCAATCCTAGATATTCAACTTAAATGATATCTTCAAGGGTCCTACCCTATATAGTCACTAGTATTGCACTACCAAAACACAATGATTCATATACCCAATTAGGTGTATTTAATCCTTTCATTCTCTATTTTCTTATCCTTTAAAAATTGATATTCATATTAAGTAAATATTGATATTACATATTTTTCATTTTAGGTTTTAATGGAGCATAGTTAAATGTTGTGACCTACATTCAAGACTACACTTTATAAGTAGGTCTAGGTATACATTTATAATTTTACTCCAGTACATTTAATTTTATGAATTATTAGAATAAAAATAAGGAAAAATGTAGAAACTAAACTAAAATTTAAGCTAAAATAGTGCACTTATGACCACTCCTTTACATACTTAGCTCTGTACCTATCCCAGGGCCCTTTTAATCACTTTAAACCACCTTGAGTGTAGAGGACTCACTCTTATAAGTTAATTTATGATTCCATAATTCACCTATCCATCATTTTATTAGCCTCATCCCTCATTCAATCTATGTTAGACTCTTATCGCCATTATTTTTCCCCATTGGATAGGAGTGCCTCATTCTATTATCCAACCCCCTCTCTCATCTTCCATACAAATAATGGTTAATTTCAAAAATTAAAATTTATTGAAATGTTATCCTATGTCCCTAATAAGATCCATTTGAATTAATTTCAAATATATGACAATATAAACACATTTCAAACCATTTTTCACATTGGAGGATTCCACACTAAAAATCACCATAACTCTAATTAAACATTGTGAGAAAATTCCATATTTATCATAATTTTTATTACATACAACCATAGTAGCCCAGAGCCAAAGTATGAATGTATATCCAAGGTCACAAGTCATAGTTAAAATCACTTAATCACACCATTATTGCATCAACATCTAACACTTTACACTAGTTATTCATACACCACCATAGCATGGGAGAAATACATAAAGTTTGATCCTTATTAGTAATATTGGTATGTAGGTAGTGTTATATCCCAAATTTTCACCCTTGGAAGGTAGTTCAAGCCTTCCAAATTTGGGGTAACATAGAGACAATTCTAGGTTATGGGTCACCTTTATGTGGATTGAATCTCTAGGTTATAAGGCTAGCTACCCTTGATGTATCACTTACGTTCATTCACTAAACTATAAAATTGAAATGAAAAGGGAGAGAAACCTAATTTAATTAAGGTGATGCACCAAAATAATTTGACCACTACCAACTAGCTACATGTGCACATCAACCATGAGACTAACCTAAATAAACGCTACTCCTAATATGCCTCTCTACATCAGCACTTCATTATGGAAATTGTGAAAGATGCCTCAGAAATGAGGACTAATAAAGAGGTCATATAATGACAATAATTAATACACATCTCAATAAACCTTAACACATCACTTAGACACTTCACAAGACTTGCAAAGAAGATTTCAAACTAAATATGAATGCTAGAAAAAGATAACATGCAAAGGAAGCTAAGCTAATCAATTGAGAAGATCAAATAATCATGGACACAAATTGAAACTAATCAAAGGAAGAGGTAAAAATAGAAGTTTCACACTAATAAAAGGAATGAAAATGGGTATGATTTTACCATAGTCAGGTGGAGGTTGAATACAAAGCCTAAATACGCTCAATTTATAGAGAAGTGAGAGAGAAGAAGAGATAAGGGCATAAGAGAGAGAAGTGATAAGTGTATAAAAAGAGTTTTAATTAATAAATGAGTTTTAAATAGTCCCATAAGATCCTAAATTACATGCATTATTTCCTTAAAGATGCATACTCTTCCAAATGGCTTGAAGTTTCATTCCTTTGCTTGACACCTTGTCTTCTTCAAAATTGCCTCTTCCCTTGGTTTACAAATAGACAAGTGACACTCTTCATCATAAAGTAATATCGAGTCACCTTATGAACCTATCATTGACACACATAATTAGTTTATAATCTCCTTAAACTGACATTACAATGATAATTACACCTCTTAGGTGTCTTGAATCCCACTTGGCCTTACTACATCTACCCTTGTTTGTAAGTGTCAAATCTTGACTTTGTCTTCATAAACACAATTATTATTCATTAAATCCATTTATACATCATAAAAAACTTTAAAAAAACTCCTTTGGACGCATTTAAATCTCACCAAGATCTCATTTTGCACTTAAACCCCTCATTTGGCCCCACTTCCTTGTAGCCTTAAAAACACACAAGGATCCTTGTGTGGAAGAATGTATATATTATCTTAGAAAAATAAATATATTTTTTAGTAATAAATATCACCTTACATATCCATTCCAATTTTCATGACTTGAAAGCAAGTGTAAGTATAGTTATTCATCCTTTCTCTCTCCCTAGTTAGGCCTCCATTAGGCCTGTATGCCTAAAAACAAAGTTTTGGCTCAAATTTAACTCCTACACATGTGAAACATAGTAAAATTTATTGATTAAATTTACCCATCCCATATCAATTATCCATGCCAAATTTTATCTTCTTATAATTTATAGGGATGTGTGAACCATGAAATGGCTAAAACCTTAGTATATGCACTTGTTCATGAATGAGAGGTAGTTGGAGTGGTTTGACAAGAATTTTGTAGGTTATAAATATTTTAAATAGTTTTTTTAGGCCTAAAACACCTTAATAAAACTTTATAACATGATATTGAGGTATCTTTAAGTACTCCATAGGCTTGAGCCTTGAGATAGGCTTCTTGACTTGCAAAATGATGCATTTCTCACCTTCTTGGCCAACATGATGACTTAGCTGGCTCATATATAATTTTGAGAGACATAAAAACGTTTGTATATTATCATGTGACCTATAATAATTATTAATAAGCCTTGGTATCTATTTTAGAGACCAATTCATACCCTACACCTTCATACACAAGCCTAAAACCATGTTTCTTAGGCTAATTCCATACACCTGTACCTTCACATGTGCAAATAATTTATTTAGAAGACGATCATGAGACATTATAAGGTAAAAAAATTAATTACAAGGTCAAACCAATCCATGTTAAGGAATTTTAATGTCTTTCTCTTGTCACTATGAGGGGTTTAGGAGGGTTTAAGGTGTGTCAAGTTCTTAAAGATTATTCATAGAGGACAAAACCTATTTCCCTAAACCAATGCCTTAGGATGGAAATTGATAGATCCTTCCAACACATCCAAACTTATTTTTATACCATGCATATTTTTAGGGAAGGCCCGAGAAAAAGTTGAAGCCTCTTGGGTTGGTAGACTATGTATTTATGAGGTATAGGAGTGAGTTTCAAGCTTGAAGGTGGTGTCTTGATCTTTGGTTTGAGTCGCTAATGACTTGTTTGGGTTTTTAAAATCCATGATAAACCATTTAAATAGTATTTTTACCATATTTATTACTCAGTCCTGCTATGACCACTATTATCTATTGTTTAGGGTTTTTAAGCCAATTGATGCAAGTGACCCTAACAACCTATGTTAACCCTTTTCCTTTTTGTTGAAGAGGTTCCAAACCTCATAGAGTATCTTATTTAAATTATTATAATGTTTTAATAGATATTTATTTTACCATCTTACCTTCATAGACCATTTTCTTCAAAAATTCACACACATGCCTATGTGTTTCATTTAGGTCTACTAAGTCTAAGCAGACTTATCAATCTTAACATTATTTTCCATTGGTCATGAAGATTGTATGAAAATCATGATAATACATTATATAATTTTATTAAATTTATTTAATTATTCATACAGACTTTTTTCATTCAAATCAAGTAGATACCCTTCTTCTTAATCCTATACAGGCTTATAAGAGCACTTGAATGTGTGAATGCAAGGTCTTAAAGTAACTTTACCTGTAGGTCTATTTGATAATTTTTTTCAATTTTATCTTGGATTTTATTTATTTAGTTAAATTTATTTATCACTTAAAACAAATCTCCCATACAACCATTGCAACCCCTTTTGTCACTGTTCACATTAAAACCTTCGTAGTTATAAGTGTCCTTCTAGGCCTGACTATGTATGATAGTTTGTGGCTAGTTTCTTCTTGTTTGGTCATAGCCATAGAGTGGATGATCCATATTCAATATTTTATGATATATTTGGATATATTAATCTTTTATAAAACCTTAGGCATCTCAAGTACCACTAAGTTTGCATTGTCTTCACAAAGGCCAAGACTAACCTATAGGTGTCCTTAGAGTATCTTGAGCATTTTTTTCTAGGTCACACCTTCTCTATTGATGTTTATAATATAAAAAATTATATATATTGTGTTAAATTCATTATTTCGGTCTTCAACCAAAATATTAGTGTACATCTCAAAACATTTATCATGAAATGCAAACCTACAGGTTTGTAGACTTATATGTCTACATTTTTCATGTTTTTAGGCTTTCACATGATGTAACATGATATATTTGAGCTTGAGATTATTTACCATTGATTCATTACCTATCTCATAAGGTCAAAAATATCATAAATATTTCACAATGCAAGATGATACCTTCTGAACTCACTTTGTTACAATCAACCTTCACACACAATCTTCAAAGTGAGAAAACATTACATATTGATTGGAGAGAATGGTATTGGAATGAAGAAATAGAGGATAATTTATGGAGATATATATAATTTTAAGGATTTAAATTTGAGTGAAACCTTCATCCATATTCATTGACTATTGAAAACCCTAAAACAAATAAAAGACCATGATAGTCATCTTGTAAACTATGTAAAAGAAGAGTTTTCTTGGCAAATTGGACTCACATGTGCCAAGTGTGGTTTTAAAAATCATGTGAGATGTATATAAAAACCCTATACATCCTCTATAATTTCTTTCATACTTCAAAACAATATGAAACTATCATTTAAGGAAGAAAAGTGAACATGTGGGGTTTGTAAGCAGTTTTAGACCACCTTAAAGTCTTGAAAACTATTCCTAAATATTAGGAAACAAATATGAAAAATATATCCATGTGTTTTAATATCATCATGGCCTCCTCCACTATAAAAAATCCTATGTCTCAACTCCCTTCATACTATACAAAATGATCATGTGAAAACTACCTTTGTGAGCTTGCCAAGGGGGTGATGGAGGTTCTGAAGCAAATTTGGCATTATTTAGACCTATACCTATAGACCAGAAATGTATTTGACTTAAAAAATCTAAATATAAACCTCTAAAATTTTTTCACCTTGAATGGAGTCTTCTTGGTCTATACACGTGCTTATAACTACCTTCTTAAAGTTTAAACCTGCAAAAATGACATCATCTAACATTCCTAACATGTGTGGCATTAGATAAACTCTTCACAATCTTTTGAAAGTGTATTATATGGATAATTCACCTTGTTCAACTGGGAATTAGTTATATGTATTTTCCTTTGCATAAAACTTTACTTTAAACTTTGTAAATTAACTTAATCTCTTCAAACAAGTGTGAAATGCTTATACAAGTTGATTATGTGTTAAAGTGAATTTTAGAGACACATAATGACCTATTATCCATTTTTTAACCATTTTTTCATACCATGGTGAAGATAGACTAGCATAATACCAAAATAAAACATTGCCTTAATTTTGTCAAATTAACCTTAATTTATGCTAATAAGACTTGAGAAAGACCATTTAATATCTCATAAAACATGGAATTGGATAATTAACAAGGTGATAATTCATGACAAGGCAAGCTTTTTGTTATAGGGGTTGAACTTTTGACTTGGGGGTCAAAATTTGTTAACTAGTAGCACTCAATACATGGGGTACTAAGGTCATGCCTAACTAAATTCAACTATTGACCCCTTTTTCTCCCATTGATTTTGCATTGGTCTTCACATGTCAAGGCACTATATTTTTTAAGGAAAAATAGTCATATAATGGTTTTCACAGCTGATGATAAACTCCTACATGGAGCATAAAATGTACAAATGAAGGTAAATAGAGCCAATAAATCATAGATCTTCATTATTTATTGGATAAGGCTAGCCTCATAGAGGATAGGAGTGCCCCTATCCAACTTAGGGCACTATTTTCTAGGGCTCATTTTAGTTATATATCCAATTTTGTAATCACTAGATATAACCAACCTATTCATTTCAAAATTTGTTTCCTCTTGTAGTAATCATTTCTAGCTAAGTCTTAATTTCCTATTGCACTTTCCTTATTTATTAAGTTTCCAGATTCAAAAATTTTCAAATCAATGAATGTTTGATATTTACAGTATTATTATTCTTGTTTTTTCATAGTAGTTTGTCACTTAGGATAATCTACATATTACTAGGTTTTCCCAATTTTGATAAAATAAATTACTCATATTTAATCTATAGTCAGTATACTATATTTTACTCTGATTGATAATAAAAAATAACTTAAAGTTCTTTCCTTTAGGTATGCTAATTTAGTTTTATAAATTTAAACAATAACTTAACATGCCAAAGAATTAATTATTGCCTTCCAAATCTAAACCAAAATGGGAGGAATAAATATTACTTAAACAGAGGTTAATTACAACTAGCTTAGGCTAAATTAAGACCATGTTCTTATTATACTAAATGATAAAAGTCATCACCTTATGTAACTATAATGTATGTATGTAGGCAATGAGATTATTAAAAGAACATAATTAAAAATTTCAAACCATCCATTCTAGACTATTGGCTGAGACCAAATTTAAAACATCCAAGGATAAATAATCAAAACTATAGGATTCAACAATCATAATGTAGGGTTTTGCCCTATATCCTCTGGTATTTTGACATCAATTTACCAATTCCTATAACTAACTTAAACGAAACAAATTGAACCAAAATAATACATCAAATGCATGTAGTCCAAGGTTAATTAGTTTCATGGAGATTAAATTTCTACTGCAGTTGAGATGATAATTTTACTTTTTATAGAGACTCAACGCAAATCATTCAAAATATACAATTACCAGATTCAATTGAATAAATGAGGATTAGTATAAAAATTAAGGTTATTAGGAAATCATAATTATCTATTTGAACTATAATAGTCTAATTACCATAAAGTTTCAACAAAACCCTACCATAATAATATAAACACCAATCCAAAGGATCATAACTCATGTTACAAGTTTTAACAAGCTAGTTTTAATTTATTCAATGTCAAGTTTAGGACAAGTTCCAAAAAGGACACACAACTTCAATACCTTGAGTTGAAATTATCAAGGTAAGGGTACTAAGTCAATTGAATTCCATATTTCAAGAAAACAAAATGTTGAACATGAGTAAGCTTCAACAATATTCCATTAAGAATTCCATACAAACATATATAGTATGTAGTACTATTCATGTAATCTTGTTCATATAATTTTCAAACAAGTATATTGAACATAATAAAGCATATCCTTAATCTCAGTAAGAATAAATATAGATGAAACATAGTGTAACTCACAAAACTATTTCACGCAACCCAAATATGATTTTAAAAAGGATATGCAAAGAGTTGTACAAGCCTAAAGTGCTCATACATACAAGGTAGTAACCTACCAAAAGAATTATATAACCATAATTATTAATATTTTTATTAAAACCACACAAGTTACCCTATCAATTTCCCTCAATATAACACCTTACCCCTTTTATTTTTTAATACAAACATAATAATGATTGGTTATTTCCATTATTTTTATATTATGCTCGGTCTAGCTCAATAAAAAAAAGCTACTAATACATAAATGACACATACAATAGGGTAAAACACAAGATCAGTCCATCTTAAGAGGAATCAAAAGATAAGATATTAAGACTTAACTTATTCCTCAATCACAACCATAATTATATCACTAAATGTAATTTAATAGTCAAGATAGTATATATACAATTTGAAATAATTCCATTGAATAGAGGGATTCCAAACATGATCATACAAGTCATCCATGCCTATCTTAGTTGAAATGTAATTAGGTCAAATGACCTTATTACAAGCATTCTTTTTATATGCATATGGATAGGAGAGGGAAAGTGTTTTTAATGCTCCATTTGCACTTATGTACCGAACAATAAATATAATACTTCTTCTAGTGGTAGTTTCATACCGGCTATACATCACAATAATGGATTCATGTCAACAAGTAAACCTTACATTTCTTATACCTTCTAAAAAATACTTCCCTTATTATTAAAATTTAAAAAAAAACAGTCAATATAAAATGGCAAGTATTTTATTATAAAGTCTACAACACCAATCTAAGATTATCAAATCAAGAAGGTTATATTAATAAAAAAAATTCTCAAATAACCACATTATAATATAAAGCATGATACCAATTATCTCTATTAATTTATGATTCATACTATATATAAATTATTTCTTCAACCTAAATAACCCAAGCAAGTGACATGTAATTTTAACAACTATTCATGAAAACAATTCATACAAAAACTATTAAAACTTAATAATAAAATGTTCACATTCTTGGAGATAATTTAATCAAAGGTATAATAGGACCCAAAATAATAAAATTTTACCACTTATTATCCCATAGTAGTAATGGAAAGATTATGAGGAATCCTACTTATACCTTTCAATCCTTGCATACAATCATTATCTTTTTATTACCATATTAACAAGATGAAAACAACCAACACATTCCCACATCATGGGTGAATTTTCACATTTGTTCAAACTTTAAGTGGATAAACTAAATAATGCAAGTAATTTAAATTTACAACTTTAGATACTTACTACCCGCAACACATTTACCTAAACACTATTTATTACAAGTGGAAAAATATAATGATTTAACCAATTATTGATCAGTGGGTTAGGGTTTCATAATATAATAGATTTAATCCCTTCATATAAATAATAGCTCAATATATATAAATATTAATGCAAAAATATCAAACAAAGAATACATAACATAAAGGAAAACATCCTTCTGATTTTTTGCTAATTAATATGATAATCTCCTTTCATACTACTCGTTTAGTAATACTTAGAGTACTAGCATAAATTCTTTGATTCAAACCTATTAGGGTTATTTTAAACTTCAAATGTTTTGGTGGTTTATAAATAGATTCAAGTATGCTTTCTTTTAAAGCCTATAATTTTTCTCAAATCAATTAATAGAGGATAACAAGTTTGACCATACTCAAATAGCTCCAAAATTATTATCATATATGCACAAAACCTAACTTGAGGTCAAAAAAACAAGAATAGACCCCTTGGCATACCTCCTTTACGTAATACATATATATCTATATACATATAAACACCTACATACCTATGCAAATGTATACTATATAATTGAAAGAATGACAAAAACTAGCAAGACCAATATGATTCTAAGTAAATCAACAATCTTGTAATCATGGCCTAGGGTTTATAAAAAACACTTTCCTAAAATACTAATGGATCCAAACTTGTCCTCTTGATTCAAATTAAAATACTGTATTATGGTAATTCCATCTCCTTTTGGATTCATGTATAATGAAAGACACCATGATTCAAGTAATGGTTCAGTGGTTCCTTTAGTTTACATAATGGTTATAGTTGTTGGGTTTCTAGTGCCTACCCAACAACATATACTTGTTTCTCATGGTTCTATCTTAGTGTCACACAAAAACAAATCCAAGGGTAAAATTAGGGTTTAGGTATGTTTAACCTATGAAATAAATATTTGCATCAATAAACAAAAATTTATAAAGTGATAATTACCTTATCTAAATATTCCAAGTCATGTGTGGTGCAATCAGTACCTTATACACTTATTACAACCTTTGAACTTCATAGGTTATACTTTTCCAAAAGGTTTTAAAACTCATTAAAATTTGTATATGATTTCTAAACATGACACTTAGCATCTCTATGTGTTAATTCTCTTGTAAAAATGTTTTACCAAACACAAACAAGTGAGTCATGATTAATATATAAGGTTTTGTATTGATCAACAACAAGATGATCACATCCTCCTACTAGCACCTTATGGTGAATAAAATACAATGAAACCTAATCCCATTGTTTTAGCATTATTTTTAAGCTTCTTCTACTTACCAAGTTAAGGTTTGATCATGCAATAACTTAACAAACAAGTGGTCAACTGCATCAAGCATGCACACAACCATCAGGACCATCCCATTCTAGGCATGTTTTAGGCTCAACATCCTAGCGGATATGACATATTTGACCCATTAAAAATGAATCATATTATTTCCTTAGAAAAATATTATAGGTAGTTGGTACTTTAGAACATCTTCTATGCCATATAATTATTCTTTCATAAAATAAGTATTCCAAAAAAATTAGTTTATGCAACTAAATTAGGAGCTAATAGACCTATAAATAGGAAAAATCATGCCACTACTTCCATTTTTTGTAGAAAAAAGCCTTTAAATAGACCCACAAAAATAGTTCACTAGGTCCTAAAAACACAATTTGATTAGATTTTCAATAATAATATCATCTTAGTGTAGCATATTTCTAGTAACTATGATTGTTTTGGGTTACTTTCATCCATGGGTTAGTGCAGTGTCACACACCAACCATAATAGGCATTGGATAAGCTGTAAGATGCATTTACAAACAACCTATTGGTTTTTCATCATGATCTCCATCACATTATGAGCTCATGATGGTCTAAGGTAAATGAATCCAACACCAAATGTCATCCATCCAATGGCATCCAACCATTCACCCATAAGCTCATTTAGGTTCTTGAGGGGGGTACCTAGGATTTTTATATAACCTAATTAGGACTTTAGATTTCTCATTCCAAGGAAAAACACAAAATATAAATCACCTTTGGTGCTTAAACAAAATCAGAATCATCTATGCTTCAAAATATCATTTCAAACATGATCTTGACTAAACTAACTCAACAAGTTCTTATTATGCAATGTCATGGATGAGGTTCCCAATGAAGAGAAGCCAATCCACACAAAATGAAATCCTCAATCAAACACTCAAATACATTTAAAATAACTTAAGAGAATTTTATTTTATATTCAAAACATATCACATATTTTTTTATTACAACCATACTATGGATCTATTAAAAAAGAGTTGTTCAACGTAACCTACTCTCACTATCTCTCTTCCTTGTCTTCTAGCTACCCATCACTATAATTTTGTAGAGTTTCCTTACTCTCTTATTATGTCTTCCATAATGAATATTTTGCCTCATATTTATATATTATAAGT
The DNA here is from genome assembly GCA_037957365.1 of Torreya grandis. Classification (NCBI taxonomy): domain Eukaryota; kingdom Viridiplantae; phylum Streptophyta; class Pinopsida; order Cupressales; family Taxaceae; genus Torreya; species Torreya grandis. Next base: position 4,087,212 of record JARHVA010000855.1, on the reverse strand, counting down.
TTATTGAAGACCTAGGTTCCTTATGGAAATATTTCATTATGTAAATGTGCCAACTCTAAATATCCTTCTTCAAATTCCTTCCTCCTATGTTTTTCATTCATGTTATTATTGTAACTTAGGATAATTTTATTAAGTTTTTTATTTACCTCCTCATATAACCTTGACATATATTCAACATATTTTTATTATTCTATGCTCCTTCCATGCTCCACATCTATCTTTCTTAATTCAGGCACTCCTCTAAGGCTAACTCTAAAAAAAACCTAGAAAGTTTTCTTCCCTATGATTTGATTAACATAATTTTTATATGAAAATTTGGAATATGACATCATCATGTCCCATTTATTATTTTATCTCAAACTATAAACCTCAAAAAAATCCCTAGGCTTTGGTATACTACTTTGGTTTTTCAATTAATCTGTAGATGGCATGCAAAACTATAATTTAGCCTAGTTCCCAACTTCCTCCACAACCTACACTAAAAATGGCCCACAAAATTATTGTCTTTGTTTAAACCTATGTTGAATGGTACTCCATGTAACCTCACCACCTATGTGAATAATAATATGGTGATGTTTATCACTTCACTAGTCTTCTTTTAAATAATGAAGTGTGCCATATTAAAAATTGGTCTGTCACAACAAAAATAAAATTATCGAATCTCTACATTTAAGGCAATATAAGCATGAGTTTCATCCTTATATCTTACCATGATATCTCTATCACAATTAAGGGTTGGTACAAACCTGTAATATAGATTTTTCCTTTCACCAACTAATAAATTTGACACCATTGCATATACACACATCAATATGTGCCCATATTTGGCCAATAATAAACTTTACCTAGTAGTGTGAGTATATTTTCACCTCCAAAGTGTATAGATAATCCTCCACTTCTTTTTTATTTGATAAAAATCTTGGGCATCAAACCTCCTGGTACATATAACCATACTCCTTTGAAAAACATTTTGTCTTGAACCACATACTCTAGCCATGGTCCAATCTAAACTAGTTGGATCTATGTAGACCTTCAACATATCTTAAAAACATTATATTTAGGCTATAACCCCTTCATTGAGTCAAACCCTAGTACTTCAATCCTCCTCTCATTTATTACTAATGCTCTTCCTTTTAGTGCATATTTAACAAAATTTGGATTACTAATGTTCATGTTAAAGCATAGTACTATATATAGATCATTCACTTCTATGCTTTAACATGAACATGTAACTATACAAATATTCCATTCATTTCATGCACCTTTGATTTTATTTCCCTTAGATATTATTTAATTATAGTGCTTGATGATCTATATATAGTACAAACACTTTTGTAATTAATTAGTGCCTCTACTTATTTAGTTTTTACACTATTACATATAACTCTTTATCATAAACTGAATATCAATGCTTGTCATCATGTAGCTTCTAACTAAACTATGATATGGGCCTTCCCTCTTGGATTATTAATATGACTATCACTACACCCTTTTCATCACAATATACTTGGAATACCTTGTTAAATTCAAGTATCACCAACACCAAATAATTCATTGCCTTCTTCTTCAATTGTTGAAAGTTACACTTTATTTCTTCCATCCAAATAAAATCCTTGAAATCCCCTCACAATGTCTCCATGATTCCAGAACATATTCCACTAAAGTTATTGATGAACTTACAATAAAACCTATCTAAACTATAAAATATTCATGCCTCAAATGTAATTATTGGAGATGGCCATTTTACTATAATGCACACTTTCTTACTATCCATATTCAATCCATCCTTGGAAATTATGAAACCCAAGTACACCAATTCTTATTTCATAAAGTTACACTTATTCACATTGATCAACAATTTATATTTACACAGTATCTCCAACACATTCCTCAAATTCATTATATGTTCCTCCTTAATTTTTTTTGAACACCAAAATATCATCTAATTACACAATAACATACTTCCCTAAGAATGAATTAAACATTTTATTCATCAAACTCATGAACCTTCTAGGCACATTAGTTAATCTAAATGGCATACCCATCCACTCGTACAACTCTTCCATTTTTTGAATGTCATCTTCCATTCATCTACCTCATGTATTCTAGTCTCGTGATATCTGATATTCAAATAAATCTTACTAATATACCTTGCACCACTCAATTAGTCCATCATATCATCCATGCATAGTAATCAAAATCTATACTCTATCATGATCTTGTGTATCACTCATGAGTATGTTCACATGTACCATTATATATTCATATTTGGTGATAGTACTATAGGTACTATGAATGGGATCAAAATTTCCCTTATCAACCCTTTATTTAATAACTCATGCACCTAAATTTTCACTTCTTTAGTCTCTGTAGGTGTCATCCCATGCATGACCTTATTTAGCAAACTCATTCTTGGAATAAAATACATATGATGAATAATGATCCTTACCAATGGTATATTTTCTATAAAATGGCTTAATAAAATGTTGGTGATCTTTGGTAGCAAGTCTTTCACTTCTATTATAAGGGTATCCTTATTCTTATATTTTTATTCCATACTATTCTCTCACATCATCTTGGGTATGAGTGCATAACATTTCTCTCCTCATTCATTCCTTAAGAACTCTTTGGTTGAAACCATAAATTCCCTTTGTATACAATGGGATAAGATATTAAGAATCAGACTCAAATAAAGTTAATAAAGAGATCCCAATGATATTAATGATTCAAGATGTGACTAAATAGATCTTCAAACCTAGATAGAGGAGAGCCTATAACATAATGTCAAGGGAAAGGGTTACAAATCCTTTGGGCCATTGACACTATGAAGTAGATTTAGATAGATATCTATTTTATGAGTAATCTAATATTACAAACAAACAATGTAAATAATGGGAAGATTTATAAACATATCAAAATTCTTAAAGATCCATGTTATCCAAATTGGGGCCTAAACTACCTAAAATTAATAGATGACAAGTTTAAAAAATCTTGTAGTTACACTAAGTCTAAGTGTAGAGAAATATTAAACAAGGAGATATACATTCATCAAGTAAGTAATTATGTAAATTTTATCTAATAAATGAAATAGATAGGGCTAAAATATACTTACCTTGAAAAGGACCTATCGATCCTCAATATTCCCCTTGGCTAATGGTGATTTTCATAATATTATTATGGTTTTAAAGATCTCAAAGGGTTGAATTAGGATATAGGCTAAAGTAACTCATCCTAATATATAAAACTCTATAAGACAAGTTTTCCTTTAAGACAAGATCCTAAGAAATAATACCTTGAAGTGTAAATATAGGGTATAAGTGCGAGTAATAAAAACTAAAATAAGTGTCTCTCTTCTTGGAATTACATTGCAACTTATATTTATAGTATTCAATGTTCCTAATACATCCTAAAAGTTAAGATAATTATCTTCACCAAATTTATGTAGTTTAAAATAAGATGAATAAAATAAAAATATATCAGTATGAAGATTGTATGTACATGTTTTAAATTTCATCAATAGGGTTTATTTAGTAGGGATGGGACATGCGCCAAATAAAACTACATCAAAATAAGTCGATATAATAGGAAATAAGGTTATTATATAGCTATAGGTTATAAGATGGAATGATATAACTTATGTAATGAAGTCTAAATAATTTATAATGGACATGCAAATGATAGATAAAAAATAATGTCTCTCACAAAGTAACAAAGTACAACCCACACCTTTCTCTATGCACCTTTTAAGGCATGCACTCAGGGAGATTTAAACTTGATAGGTTAATGTCATAATAGTGTAACATGGGATGGTGCTTTAGGAAATACCATAGCAATAACAACTAAGCTAACTCAAAATAAAATACTAAAATTCATGTTGTAATTGCTTGATAAATGAATAAATGAAATTACCATAATACTGCCTTAGCCTATATTTATCCTTAAATGATTACAAGTTTTAATTATAGTCCTAATCATGGAGGTCATGCAATAACTACATTAGATAAACCCTAAGGATACAAGGCTAGAGAGAAAAAAAATCAAACATAGGAAAGTCAAAGTAAATGGAAAACTCTCAAAATTGAATTAATTACTTGGAAAATCAACAATTTAGTATATAAAATGCTATATTAAAACAAAAAGACAAATAAAAATGAATAATGATAAAAGGTTAATATTGGGTACCCGAAAAATCCAAGGCTATTAAAAGACCAAAGGATTCAAAAAATGCATCAAAAGTGTGAAAAGTAATAATCCAAATCAAACCAAGAACACATGGAACTAAATAATGAGACAAAAAAAAATGTAATAAAAGTAACAATCCATACTCAAACAAAGGTGGAAAAATACAAAAGGATTAATGATGAAAACATCTATGAATGAGAAGTAACAAACCATACTTAATCAAAAGATGTAAAATTGATAAAAATGGGAGAAATAGGATTAAATAGCCCATAAAAAGGTGAATAAAAAACTCAAGGTTACCAAAAATTAATAAGATATCTCCTATAAAGATAAGGAAATAACCAAGAGGGCATCTTGAAATAACTCAAACATGCATTTTCTATTCTAATGATGGATTAACAAAAACTGGCATATTCTAACCATGTCAATGAGAGATAGAGAATGGGAAGTATAGAAAGTGGGAGTAGATTTTGAAGAAAAAATAAATCTGTCAATGGGGGGAAATGAAATGGGTATTGGGGGAAAGAGGGTATCACTAAGTTAAAAACATAATCTTTACTATAAATAAGATAATAAAATCAAATTGGTAACACTAATAGACTTTTGACATCAATGTCCCTAGAGAACATTTCTTAGCACCATAAGTTTGGGATAACGAGTGAAGTATAAATATCATCCCATTAAGGATAGTATGCATAAAAATTAGAATGCACCTACCTTCCCATAACGTGTTCCCTATTCCTTATGACCCCTTATAGAGTCATCCATCTACTATGAATATTGGGTACTTGTGTGAGAAATTAGGTGGTACTAAATAATGCAAGATAATGAGACTTCATAACCTATTTTACTCACCTACTACACCCCAATGGACCTTTGCTCTATCATGAGGCCAACTATGGATTTTAATCTTCAACTAAGATAGATTATGTGCCAATTAAATATCATATCTTATAGTGTGATCTAAATTTTAAGAGTATATTTGTCTTTTGATCATTTCCTTTTTCTTATATGATATGTATTTTAATTTTTTTAATTGCTCCTCCATATGGATTCATAAAACTAAGCATGAGTAATAAAGACGACTATCGCAATATATTTTACAATAGGTAGTTATATAAGAGAACCAAAATACCATAATGTATAAGACTCTTAAACTTTTGCATTAGACAAGAATGAAATATCTAAACTAAATTTGGTGGGCCCAAAGTGATGTGAAATGGTGGGATGAATGAAAATTATCATAGAATTATTGGGTTACTCCAAGCACAAAAATGAATAAGGGAAAATGGTATAATGATAGGTAGGCATGAATCATCATCATAAGAAATGGTATATGTGAATGAAGACATGAGGATAGGCTACTAGATTTTTAACACAAAATAATATGACTAATTCTAAGTGTGGGAAAAACATGACTCTTGACCATTACCTTATTTTTAGGGAAGATGCCTAGTTAATATTTGGAGTAAAATTAATTTGTAGAAAGACTGAAATGAGGGGTATTTATGAGGAAGGCTCGGTCCTATTTGAGGCCTTACAATGTAACTCACAAAATGAAAAACTAAGTGGTGTAAGTAAAGAAAAAATATCAAATGACCAAAGGTGGTAACTAAAGTTAAAATGTGAGATAACCCAAAGGTATGTAAATAGTTGATGTTGATGTTATGTTGCATAAAAATCTGAGTAAAACTAACATAAAATGTCAGCTCTATAATATACATATAAAACCAACTAAAATCATGTTTAAAATGGAAAAAAAAAATATAGTGAGAAAAGTGATGAGAAACATGCAACTAAGAAAAACACTTCTTCAAAAACTAAGCATTGGTTAATTATTTGAAAACATGTCTTCATTGGTTTACAATTGGTAAGTATTAGGTCGAAGAATGTCTTTGACTAAGTAGGGACCCCATCTTTTTTGGGTGTATTTATTCTCTTTGTCTGGGTGTAATATAACTTAAGCTCTGTGTATTTTATGTTGAATTTATGAGATTTAACTTTATTATTATGTTTTTATCTATACGAGATCTAAATTGGTGGTTATGCTATATAGCTCCCATACATCACTCATCAAGGAGATATAAGGTGTGAAGATGGGATTCATAAAGCTATTCATCAAGAATTTTCCATGAAGAGAGATGTATAAGGAGGTTAACTCAACTTCTAATGGTAAGATGGATTTAGATCTGGAATCTAAAGATAAATAAATTTCCCTAGTGGTAACATGGACACTGGTGCAATAATCCTATAGTGGGGGGTAACACTTGAGATTCCAATCATAACAAGAGTCCTTGATGATATTTTTCAATATTTTGTTAAGTATTTAATAAGTGGATTTAGCTTTACCATTACACTGAGGGTGATAGTGTATGAAAAACTTGTGTGTGATTTTAAATTTGGCACATAGTTGTTTCATGTCTTTTTTAAAAAAATTCCCACCATTATCATATATGATGGTGTGAGGAATGTCAAAACAACATATGATTTGATTAAAAATTAATTTGGAGATAGTGATTTTGGTAACATTTACAATGGGCATAAATTTAACCCACATGGTAAATATTCAATGGCATTAATGATGAAGACATGGCAATCCTATGATCTAGGTAATTTTCCAATGAGATCTAATTCCCATATGGAAAATGGCCAACTAGACTTTAGGATTTGAAGCTTGGTCAGAGCTTGAGAGTGAATGAGACAAATGTGAAGTTGGAAAGGATTAAAAATTTTAGGGAAATTGATGGTTTCTTTTTCAAGAGTAGGCTAAAAATATCCCATGCATAGGCATTTATAGGCTATAACATGTCCACTACAATAACCACTACAAATTGTACCATGTGTTTTCTCAAATAGAGAGGGAAGGTCATATTTAGTAACACAAAAAATCAAGGTTCCTTAGGTATTATGGTAATAAAGGGTGTCATATCTAAGTATATATTTTTAAACTTGATTATGAAGTCAAACCTTTTTGCAAGAGTTAACCTATGGAGGATATGTATGATGTTAAATAAATTATATGATGTCTTTATAACATGGGATTTATATAATAGCGATAGTATCGATGTGGTAAATAAGATTATCATCCTAGGATTGAAAACTAGATGGTGACTTCATTATTCATTATTTTATTCTTGTGGGATTTCTTCAATAGTAAAATATGAAAATTCTTTAGCAATGGTAGATGCAAGTTGATGATAAATGATATTATTTTCACTTTTGTATTGATATTCAAAACTAAGTTGATAACATATAAGTTATGAATATCCTAATATATTTAGGTTTTGGATGTCTAAGTCAATGGTTACCTTCATCCCTAAGACGATAGATTCATATTAAACCATATTATTGATGACTTCAAAGTGTAACTAAAAATCTAGATGGATGATTTTACCATGAGGTTTGGCTAAGACAGTCTACCGAAGCTCCTTAAAGGCATTTGGATCCATCAATGTGAATTATCTAAGTGTATTCATGAAATTTGATTATAACTTTTGGTATTTATTTGATGATGACTTGGGGTTTGGGTTTGGAGGTGGAAAGTTCAAGATCTTCAAGGATCTGTGCCTCGAGATTGGTTATGAAATTATGAAAATAATCTTTATGAGAGATAACTTAACTAAGACCTTTGATATAAAGGATTTAACCATTGGTAAGAGTGTCCTAAATATGATTAGTATTTGATGTATGAGTGTTATAAATTTTTTCCATGATCACTTGGCCATTCACGGATTTTGCCACAACCATTCTTATGTCAAATCACATTAAGAGTGCCATCCATTTTATAATTCTATCACTAGGTAAGAAATCTTAGGATAAGAAATGTTGAAGTGGGTCAGAATGGAAAATGACAAGTGGTTTTATGAAACATATAATGTCAAATATTTTTAGATATGAATTAAATGGAAATTCAATCATGTTCCACTTTCATGTAATGAGCTTCATAATCTATAAAAGAATGATTGACTTAATAAATGGCGTATTCTATATGAGATTCATCTTATTAGGAAAAAAATACCCCAATTGATATAAGGGTATATAAGATGAAAAATATGAGTGGGTAATTATTAGAAGGCGGTTAAAGAGTAGGAGGATGAAGTAATGATTATTTAATGTGATCTAAATATTTTTTGCATGTATCAATCCATTCAAGAGCAACACCTTTTTTTAGAAGTAAGTTTACCAAATAGATATGGTAAGCCATTTTGGGGATGGATATTCAAATTGACCCAAATTTCCTAAGATAGGTAGATATGTCTAGAATATAGATAAGGATAGGTAGGTTGATTATGGACTTGATTTTAGTGGGATATATTTCAATACCAAGTAAGGAAACTAGAAATCCTAATAGTTTTATGGAATTGATGCCAAAATCACCCTTGTGAGGATGTCTAACTTTGTATTTGATGATTTGATCAAAGATGATATCAAGTTCATGAAGATGATTCCTAAAATGTTTAAATTTAAAAATAATATCATCCACATAAGTTTATGCTATTTTATGGATGAGATCATTAAATATATGTGTCATTGTACATTGGTAAATAGCGTTGACATTTTAAAGGTTGAAGGTAATCTTAACGTAGCAATAGATTCCCCATTAAATAGTGAAATAAGTTTTATGTTTATATTTGGGAGTAATGTGAACTGATTATATCATGAGAAACCATCCATGAGAGATAAGATTTCATAGTTGACTATAGAATCAAAAATGGCATTAATTTATGGTAAATGAAAGTTATCTTTAAAACATGATAAGTTGAGATTACAAAAGTTGATATAGATGAAAATGGCCATAGTGAATTTATTTTGAATAGGAACAATGTTGGATACCCATTATAAGTAATCTTTAGGATTTATTAATTTAACATTTAAGATCTTGATGATTTATTTAAGGCAAAGGGTATAAATACTAGGTTTTTTTTTTAATTGACACACTAGCTTTTCTTTGGGATAGGTGATGATATTATGGACAATGATGCTGGGGTATATAGTAGGCATGATTCATAATAATTAAAAAAAAAAATTGTCAAATAAGAGGCTATAGTTATTTTGTTCTTCAAGACAAAATTACATAGAGTTAAGAATGGGTCTAGGAGATCTAGTGTTGCCAAAATTGATTGCAATAGTTTCCTCAATAAACATGGCATTGCCATATTAGAAGTGATATGGAGTTAAAATATTTTTATAAATAGGATATGTGTTAGGACCAGTGTTATTAATAAAATTATTGAAGCAAGGAAAAGTTTTATAAAAATTACCAATTTTGTGATGTTGGTGAGGAAGTTGAGGCTCTCTATCATGGAGTAGTTATAAGATAGCTTCATTTCTAGGAAGTGTAGGTAAAGTTCCATAGTATTTGAAATATGATTCAAGATATATAATTTCATTAATTTTTTTTCAAACTTATAATTTATTTATCTTATAACAGTAGCCTTAACATCTGAAGGAATTTTAGATGACGTAGAAGATAAAGAAGTTGACTAGATGGTATCTTCCTAGCCAATACAATTTGGTATAGTGGAGATAAACTAAATGGTATTAAGATGAATAATATAATAATAAAAAAACTAAATTTAATGGTATTAGTTTGGTTGATACAATTATCAGGAGTAGAAAAATTGACTATATTGAGCTGGTCAATGTAGTCTACTATAGGTGGTGAATCTGAGAGAACTATATCAACCATGGATGATACTTGGTTATTTTAGTCTGAGGCTGGAGATTGAATTGTATTACATTGGTTGAGATAGTCTGAGATATGATAAAGATAGTGAACATTAGTGATCAAGTCAATATAGTTATTATTAGGTCTAATTAGGTTAATAGTGTCGAGTTGGTCTATGTCATCAAATATGGAAATATTATGAATTTTCGGATAACCCATGGATGGTTTCTTAGGATATAATCAAATTATATCACTCCTAAAGATCAACATAAATCCACTTTTACCATTTAATGGTGCACTTATTGCTAATTTAAAATTCCTTTCAGACTCAAGAATGTTGGAACCACTTATCAATGTGCAATAACCCATAATTTTCATTACATCACTTAAAAAATAGTTGAAAGTTATCTAGATGATTTCATTGCTAAATCTAAACATCATGAAAATAATATTCATGATTTATCTATCATCTTTGATCAACTCATCAAATTTAAAGTTATAATCAATCCTTATAAATGTGTTTTCGATGTCACTTATGATAAACTCTTAGGGTTTATAGTCTCACTTAGAGGGATTGATGTCGATTCAATTAAATTCAAAAATCATTTTCAACATGCATATTCCTCATTCCATTATAGATATATGCACATATCCTGGGAAACTTGGTTTAATCTAATGATTCACTAATTTTATGGCTTAAGGTATCTATTTAGTTAATTCCTTTATAAAAAATGTAATGCATTAGAATGGATTGATTCATGTCAAAAATATTTCAACATAATGAAGGATTAATTACTTCATCCTCATACTCTTTGAACACATTAAAATGATCACCCACTCATATTGTATACTTCATATACCCCTATATTAGTTGGGGAAATTCTTTTTCAATAATATAAAATAAGACATGAGTATGCCATATACTATATTAGTAGATATTTAATATACTATGAAAAATGTTACACAAAGGTTGAATGTGATTGTATTTATATCTACTTTGTTTTTGAAAATATTTGACATTATATGATATATAAAACTATGAATAATATTATCCATTCTTATCTACTTCGCTATTTCTTTTTCAAATCTTTCTTACATGGAGATAAAATTGGCAAATGGATTGTCCTATTAATGGAATTAGATTAGAAAAATTTCACGTCAAAATATGTAAAATGACAAGTTATTATTGATAAACTTGTGGCTTCCCCTCTACCAGCTACTACTCACCTTTAGGAAAATATTCCTAATGAATAGATACTTTATATCGAAGGTCTTAATCAAGCTATTTCACTTAAATACTATTTTCATAATTTCACTGCTGACCTCAAAGCAAATAATCTTGAATAACCTGACACTTCCATCTCTAAACCTAAATATAAAGTAGTCATTAAATAATTACCTAAAGCTACAATTGACTTGCATGAAGAAATATAGACACTCAATTTTGATGGAACCAAGTGCCTTCAAGGAAATAGGGCAGGTTATGTCTTAGTCGATCCCCATGGTAAAATCATACCTCTATAATTTGTATTAAACTTTGATTTTACTAATAACATGGATGAATACAAAGCTCTTAAATTAGGCATACAAACATCAATAAATTTATACATCCCATAATTACATGACTTATGATATTCACAACTCATATGCCATCAATTCAATGATAATTATCAATGTAAGAGTGAAAATATTATCACATATCATAAACCTACTACCAAAATTGATAAATAATTCACATTTTTAACTATTGAATCAATCCCACATGATAAAAATGATATAGTGTATTTTATGGCTTCATTAACCTCTCTATTTCATCCTCATCAAACACTTCACAATTCACAATTTCTCATCCATATGAGAAATTCACCATCTTCTTTAAAATCCAAGGATGATTCTCTCATTTATCACATTGAGGCTATTAATACTCAATATAACTCAAGGTAAAAAAAATCATACAATTCAATCAAAATAACATTTATCCTCCAGAAGCTAATTCTCATGAAAAATCTTAAATTTGTAAGCAAGCATGCAAATACTTACTTCGATATGACATCCTTTATTATCAAAATGTTAAAAATACCTTAATATATTATTCTATTCAAGAATAAATTCTTGTTTTCATTTAATAAACTCATGGGGGAATTTGTAGTGTTAATTGTAGTGAATATATCACAACCCACAAATGTCTACGCATGGGATACTTTTGGTCTACTCTTGAAAAATATGCCATAAATTTTTAAAAAAGTGTAATCCTTGTCAAATTCATGATGATATCATCCATTCTCCTCTTACTAAGATTCAAACCTTGGAGTTCCAAGATTAGATCTCATACAAAAATTACCTGGATCTCAAGATGATCATGTCTTCATCATTATCATCACTAAATTTTTTACCAAGTGGGTTGAAGCTATGCCTCTTGTCAACATTATTGACATCACTATCTTAGAATTTAATATTAATCAAATCATATGTCATTTTGGAATTTTTCATACCATCATCTCTAAAAATGCTAGAAATTTCAAAAATAAAGATATGAATAACTATGTGCAATATTTAAAATTACACAAACTTAATACATCATATCACCCTCAATCCAATGGTAAAAATAAATCCACTAATAAAATAATTAATAATATTTTGTAAAATATTATTAAGGAGTCTATAAAAAGTTATCACCTCAAGCTTTATCCCATAATTTGGGCTTATCGCACCAATATTTTTACTACCACTAACACAACTCCTTTTTAATTAGTATATGGTTCTGAAGTTATCTTACCATTAGAAGTTGAGTTACCATCCTTGTGAATTTATCTTCATGGTATCATTCCTGATGATTAGATTTTTTCAGCCCATATTCATGCCTTAAACTTCCTTTAAGAGTAATGTTTAGGCACATTATAACATAATCACCAATACAAAGGTTGCATTGCCAAAAAACATAACAAAAAAGTCAAAGTCTATACATTTAATATTGGTGACTTAGTGCTCAAACCAGATTATACCCACAATAAAATAGGAAATTATGCCCAAAAATATTCTTGGACCTAGTATTTACAAATTACAAACGAACAAAAGACACATTTTATTAGAATCGACTAATGCTTAATTTTTGAAGAAATACTTTTTTTAAATTGCAAGTTGTTTATGTATTTCTATTCTAAGTATTCTTTACTTACAAATTCCTATTTCAATTTTATATTTATCTTATGGTGCTAAAAATTCTTACAAGTATACTTAAATTTTATATTGTGTAGCATATCATCAACTTATTCTCTTAATACACCTCTAGGTCTTCTTTTCATTACATTATTAACTATAGTCCTTTAATATGTTTTTATTTTATCACCCCTTTATTTTTTATGTTTGAAAATTACATTCTAAGACCTCGAATAGGACTAGGCCTTCTTTACAAACACCTATCATTTCATTCTCTTTTAAATTAATTGATTTTGATCCTTACCTTAGCTAAGAGTTTTCCCTAAAAGATAAGGGAATGGTCGAGAGTAGTTTTTCCTACACTTAGAATCAGTCATATTATCTTATGGTAAAATGCCAAGTAGCTTATGCTCATGTTTCCATTCACAAATACCACACCTACCTATCATTGTACCATATTCACTAATTTTTATTTTTTTTTACAATTTAGGGCAACCCAATTATTCCATGCTTATTTACATCATTTCCCCTAAGCTACATCACTTTGGTCAAACCAAGGTTAGTTTTGAGATCATACTCTTTCTTACATATAAGTCTACGAGTCTTAGACACTATGGTTTCTAGATTATTCTTCCTAGTCACTAAGCTTAAATTATCTAGTGATAGTCATTTTTAGCACCCATATTTGGTTTTCTAAATTTTTATGAAGGAGGAATGGAAAATGTCATAAAATTTAAAATCCAGATCATAAAATAAACAAAAGGCAAAGATCAAGAGGTAAGAATAAATCTTCAATGTCAAAATCACAACAAAAGACATGATTATTATTAGGCACATCTCCTATCCTAGTTGAATTTAAAACTACGCAGTTGGCCTTATGATAGAGAAAGTATATTGGGGCAAAATAGGCTAGTAGAATAGGGTATGAGGTCTAATTTTCTCTAAAATAAATATATTTAGTTCCACCTACTTTCTCACACAAGTACCTAATATTCATAGTAGATTAATGAATTTGTAAGGGGTTCTTAGGAATGGCAAACACATTTTGGGAAGGGAGGTCCATTTTAATTTTCATTCATACACACCTTCACAAAAAGATACTTATACTTAACTAATTATCATAAACTTGTGTTTTTAGGTTGAGTTATCTAGTGTCAAAGGTGTTCAAAGTCTCTAAGTATTACCAAATTTATTTGAGTGTCTTGACTATGGTAAATATTATGTTTTCACCTTGGTACCACCTTTTATTTGCCCACCACCCATTTAATTTCCCCTCTTGATAGGAAATTTTATTTTTCAATCTTTAACCAACTTATATATTTCCCATTCTTCATATCTTTTAGACATGTCCATAATATGACTATTTTAGTTCATATATCATTAGAATAGAAGCTACATATTTTAATTATTTTGAGATGCTCTCTTGGTAATTTCATCATCTTTATAGGAATTCCCCTACTCAGGTTTTATAATTTGAAAATTTATATTAAACTTTTTTTTAGGCCATTTGTCCTTTTCCTAACATTTTTGGTCATTTTTTCATCTTTGATTGAGTATGGATTGTTACTTCTCTTTCATTGATGTTGTTTAGGTTTTTAATTTTTCCATCTTTGTTTGAGTATGGATTGTTACTTATCTTACATTTGATGTTGTCTATATTATTAATTTTCATAAATCCTTGGTTTGATTTCGATTGTTCCTTTTCTCACTTTGGATGCATTATGGGTTTTTTAATCATGTAATAGCCTTGAATTTTTTATTACACTATTTTCCCTCTTTTTCATTTATTTTGGTATTTTGGTTCTAACCTAACCTTTTTCACCTCCTATTCCTAATCTCCTAATCCTTTCAATATATTTTGTAAAGTTTTCCATTTACTTTAATTTTTCTTATGATTTCTTGATTTTGATCTCTAGCCTTGTATCCCTAGGGTTTATCCAAAGCACTGTGACCTCCAAAATCAACCCTATAAATACAAAAAACAATCATTTAATGATAAAGGTAAGTCAAGGTATATATATGGTACTTTCATTTGTTCCCAAAAATAACTTAATGCCATTTATTTTTTGATTTATACTATAATTTGTTATCTCTATTTTTTGCATTACTATGTTATTTATTAAATTACCATCCCATGTTACACTTTTATCGCACATGATGAGGTTTGAGTGGGGAATGTGTATACACACAATATTTTTAAACTTTATCATTTATTGACATTTTATCTCTTGAAGGAACCTATCAAGTTTCATTCTTTATGAGTGCATGTCTCAAAAGCTATACTGGAAAAGGGGTGGGCAAACCATTGGTGCTTCATAATATTTTTAATTAGTTATATAATACCAAAACCCACTATCATTATGTGAACCCACTAAAAATCCTACTTATTCAACTCCCCAAGAAAACAAACATTATTTATCTATTTTCACAAGTAATTTTCCTTTCAAATATCTCATACCCAAGCAAACACCCTTTTTTCCTACTAAGTCAGCTTGGTCAACCCTGTTATGAAATATAAAGTGCACGTTATAGAACTAAGTCAACGTATCTGACCTAGTTCAAGGCCTAATAGTAACTATTTTAAAAATTTGTTCATGTCAGCTGAATTTATCAACTAAAATTTTGGAAGGGTTAGGACCTATCCATTTTTACAAATACCATTTCCATTTTAAGCCAATAGGAGGATTTTTTTTTTTTTTTTTCATTATTACAACTTGCAATTTTTCTATATTGATATTTGAAGGAGCTATTGCTTAGGGTTTGCCTTGGAGGGAAGATAGTTTGTCTTGTGGGAAGTCTTAGATGAAAAGTAGGATTATTTTAGCACATAGTTTATTTTTATAGTGTGATATTTGCAAATCCACAAAAAGCTTTTGCAAAGCACCATTGCCCAGGTGTGAGATTGAGACTTGATAGGTTCATCTAAAAGTATCTATAACTTTTGCTATTTCATTTTATAAATAGATATTGCATAAAGTAATGATTTAATGTATAACTCCTTGCTTATATTACCTCTATACTTAGACTTAGTTTATCTATAGGGTCTTATATGCCTACAATCTTATACCTTAGGTGATTTAGGTCCCCATTTTCCTACCATGATCCCTTGATTGTTTGTTTGTGTTAAACCATACCTCTTTGTGCTACAAGGTTTGGTGATCACTATAACAATTTTATTTTATATATTAGAATACTAAATAGGGTTATTACATAGTGTTATTTGATTAAAGGCTTTAGAACCCTCTCATTTAGTGTTATGTGATAAAAGATCCATTGGTTAGGTTTAGTGGATCCAATTTGGTCATGCCCCTGATATACAAATTATCATAATATATGTTAGTTCATTACCTTCTTTGTGATAAGATTCACTTATATATATATATATATATATATATATATATATATATATATATATATATATATATATATATATATATATATATATATATATATATATATATATATATATATATATATATATATACTGGTGAACCTGACATGAATCTAATCCTTTAATTTTTAATTTTTCATTTATAGTCAACTAGGTCATGTTGGTTGACCTAGTTTATCTTCTGCTTGCAGGGTTTCATCTCCAATTAACTAGGTTGTGTTAGTTGACCTAGCTAGGTTTTTTTTTTTTTTTTTTTGAGTTTTCATTTAGTCAACTAGGTCTTTATGGTCTACCTAGTTCATTTATATAGTTTTTATGTTTCATTTTTCAAACAATTAGGTCATGTTGGTCGATCTAGTCTTATTTTACTATTTTTAGTTTTTTAGCTTTCTACAAACTAAGTCAATATGGTCAACCCTATTTAACCTCTATGTTATTTATATTTTTTACCTTTGTATGACTAGATCAATCTTGGATAACCAAGTTAGTACTCAGATCTTTAACACTCTCACTCAACAAACTTTGTCAACCTGGTCAAAATAGTTATATTTCTCAGGTACATTTTAATCAGCTTCCTAGTTCAATTTTATTAATTATCTCCATTTCTCATTTCTATTTTTCAATAAAATTACTTAGTATTTCAAATTTATACTTTGTTTGTGTTAGTTTTTTAGTTTTGTAACATTGTATCACATAATCAATGAAGTTGACCTAGATGATTTATTTATGTGTCTATTTTCTCTACCAATAAAATAACTTAACTTGGATGGCCTTGTTTATTTTGGCTTTTTTTTATAATAGATTGTGTCAACTAGCATTGACCTAGTCCTTTTCTATTTTCTCAGCTAGATCGGCCTAGATGACCTTATTCGATGCTTGTTTATAGATATCATAGCATGAGGGCCTTACTTCAATACTCATAACCATTTTACAAAGCTAAACATAGTTTTTAGTTTCCACATACCTCATGTTATTTTAGAAATGCCTAGGATTCCCATTTATATTGAACCTTAGGAATCCAACCATCCCTTTGATCTTGGTGTGCATAAATTAGTTATTAGCACCAATAAATTACTTCCATCTTATCCTTGAAATCATGTTTAGTTAGTTGTGAGAATGATGCTTCTTCCATAGTCATTCCTCTAGAATAGTGGACCATCACTATCCAATAGACAAGCACGTATCTTTGGGAGCCTACACTATCAAACAAAACCTTTTAATATAGATTTATGATCTTATTTTCAGACCATTAGTTAGAATTAGTATTTACAAAATTATATTTTGTACTTTTTACTTATAATTCTGTATTATATTGTAGATTATATCAACCAACATTGATATAGTTGTGTTATGTGTTTCAACTTGATCGGCTAACATCAACCTAATTTATTTTGTGTGAATAGACTAAGTCAAGTAGGATTGACTCTATCTTCTATGTTTTATTGCTTTACTTATGTTTATAAACTACATCATCCAAATTACAATTTTTTTTTTCTAGATTTAATTATGTCAACCAACTCAACATAGTTTACTTATATCTTTTCATGCATATACAGCTAGGTTGACCAACTCAACTTAGTAGGATTTAAAAACTCCATTTTTCTTACATGTACAACTAAATCTACCATATCTACCTAGTAAGCTATCAATTATATTTTTCCCTATCTTCCCAACTAGGTCGATCGGCTTGACCTAGTAGGTTTCAAGACTATTATTTTTCATTTTCCACCTAACATTAACCAACTTGACCCGATAGGTATCCAAACTGATTCATCTTTACAAAAACACACTAGATTAACCTAATTAACCTTATAGGTCCTATTTGACCTGGTATAGTTTTCAACTATTGTTTTAACTTTATAACAATACACTAGATTATATTGGTCTAATCTATAGGTCTTGGCTGATGTACTTTTAACTGTTATTTCAACTATCCATAAATTCACTAGATTGACCTAGTTGACCTTGTCAGTCTTGGATGGTCTAGCATAATTTCCAACTACTATGTTTATTTCCATAAATCTAATATATTAACTAGTTGACCTTGTATCTCATGCTTGACCTAAATTAATTATAAATAGTTATCGACCCTAGTTAACCTAGTCCACTAAGTGGTTGACATAGTTTATTTTATCAACGTTTTTCTTTCATCTTTCTATATTTTTATTTATCTTCCCACACTAATTAGCATCTTGAAATTACCTAATATTTCTTGATATTCTTAACTCAATCAAATGTTTCATGGGTTATTCTTTCTTACCCAATTTATCCACCCAAGAGGACAATTCCTCATGGTGTAAATAATCTTGAGCACCAGCTAGATGAATCGAATGCAACATGTAAATATTACCTAAAATTATGATCTAAATAATTCTAACCTATTCAAAAACCTTGATGATAATACAATTTATACTCCTAAAATAAATGGTACCCTATCTAAACTTCCTTATTATAGCATTGGAGTTATTGATACTCACATAGGGAACCCTCCTATAAGGAACATTCCTATCCCTAATCTTGGGAATGATCATCCTAAAAAAAATTAACATTCCACCTTCTACTACTAGTAATATAAATACACCTATATATACAAATCAAATTCTTGTTCAAATGGTTTGACAAATGAATTTTATGCAAATAATAGATCTAAATGCAAAACTACATTTTTAAAGGGTTTGTCAAACATCTATTATCATACCTCAAAATAACAAAAAAAAATTACACCTCCTTTTAGATATGTCAATGGTAATATCATCCCTCAATTTATCATGCATAACAAGATGCTCTAGCATTTTTTAAAAAGAACCATTATCTCCATTTATTATTTCCATAGATGTTTGGAAAACCTCTCCAACTATTAAGTAAGATGGAACTAAAGACATTACTATTTTTTCTAGATCATTTGGTCATCTCTACAAAGAATGGATCCAAACCAACACTTTCACTACACCTAAACTTCTTGTAAAAACATTCATTGGAGATGATTTAGAATGGTATAATCAAATACTTTAACATTCCATCTTATAACTAGAGGATTTATTCAATTCTATAGTTAATGAATTTCTACAAAATGATCTTCCTAAATAATTGTATTGGTCACTTCATCAATGTTAAACAATTACCCAATGAATCTACTCAAACTTTCATTAAATGATGAAAATCATTAGCTCATAAATAAAATAATAACATGAATGATGATAATATCTTTATATTATTAATTACTGCCCTAAAACCTTCTCTTTAATACAAAGTTTGATTTTTTTCCTCAAAACTGATAAGAGGCTTTTGATCAAGAAAGACAATATTTCCTTATGAATAAAATTGATTCATCTCATAAATCAATCAAGGAATCTTTCAAAGCTTAAACTAATACAATCAATAGAAAAAAATCTCAATCTAAATCCCCTCAAAAAAATGGGAGCAATCAAATTAGATACTCAAAATCCCTCTAACCCACCCTTGATGGTGTCAGAAATGAAGAATTTATTATCTACATCTAAACCTTTCATATATAACAATACTTTTCCCCCATCATGATATGACCCTAATAAATTTTATTGGTTCCATGCTGACATAAGTTATTATAATGAGACATGTCATGGTATTATAAAATTTGTGATTTATTTGATGTTAGGATATACAATTGATCATGACACTATGATTAAACTGTTTCATCCTAATTATCTCAAATATTATCAAAAGAGAAAATTTTCCATTCTTACAACTTCAAAATCTCAAAAATATTCTTATAAATCCAATACACAACACCCAAATGAATACGTTTGTGTCATCAATGATAATTATGATCAATATTAAACAAAATATCAATATGTTAACAAGACTATAGTTAATTATCATCGTAAACTCACTCAAAAAGATCATGTCACTAAACCTAAGAAATCCTCCACTAAAGAAAAACTTATTAAAGACATGAAAATTGTATACGCATAATATTTTCAACTTTTATCAAATACTTATGATTTCTATCTTGTAATAACCCATTAAGACTCAATATATCTAAGTGCATGCTTTAAAGGTTGCACCAAGAAAGGGGTAGGTAGACCATTGGTTCATCATAGGATTGTTGTCTCTTATTACCACTTATTACCAATCCAACTAGCACCTAAAAACCATACCCTAAGTTGTTACTCCTCTTTTGCACACTCCTCAAGTCTTTTCCCACTTTTCATCCCTCTTCTCCTCACCTTAATCCCATTTAGATAATATGCATTACTATGTTGATTGGGTTGACCCTAAACTGTTGTGGGTAAAATTCATTTAGGGTCTAGGTTGGATCTTGGTCAACCTAGCCTGTGACCTAGTGAATTTTATCCATAACTATACTAGGTCTACTAGGTCGACCCTGTCAGCTGAAACTTTTAGAAGGGATTAGGGTTAAATTTGTCTATATATAAAAGATCATTTCATCATTATTTATAAATGAACAAGAGTTATTATTTGCTTGCACTTATTTACAATATGCTCTTCCACCATTCTACTTGAGGAGTCTTAGCTTAGGGTTTATACTTGAATAATCTAATCTTGTAGGGAAGTCTTGGATGCGTTGGCCTTTCTTAGTGATCCTTAGAAATCACACCAACCTCTTGTAAAGCCCCTTTGGATAAGGGAGAGATTGAGTGTCAACGGGTTCATCTTTTAGGTAAGTATTCTCTAACTTTGCTCCTCTCTTTAGTAGATAGAAGTAACATAAGTATTGGTTTCAAATAATATTACTCTTATTCTTCATGTATTAGGGTCTTATTCATACATAGCCTAAATGAGATTCTCTTATGCATGTTTTGTTTGTTTTCTAACCCCCATATTGTGCCACAAGATTTGGTGAGAACCATATTAGATTTCTTTACTTTACTTGTTATTAGTTTAGTGAGATATGAAAACATAGGACCTATCTAGGGTTATTGCATGATTGTGCTTGACTGGAGGCTCTGAAACCCTCCCTAACATTGTGTATTATAATAAGATATCCCCTAATTAAGTATAATGGATCCCCATATTTCTCATGTTCCTGATTATGTAATGTATCCCCAATCGGAAGTGTAAGTATGATCTATCTTCGAGTTAAGATTGGCTTATAGACATGACGCATTTTTATTGCATACATTCTAATGAACCTGACATGAATTTAACCCTTGAAAGTTTTATTACATGTTTTTTATTATTTTATCATTTTATTTATTATTTTTCTATATTTTTGATATTTAGTCAATAGTTCCAATAAAGTTTCTAACTTATATGTATAGGTTTAACACATAGGTACATCAATACGACTATGTTCTATTTTTTCTAGGTTTTCATTAGGTACATGCTACGAGGTCAACATAATCAACACAATACACTTTTATATTTTTATACATATGACTAAGTTGACCTTGTCAACATAGTACACTTCTAGACTTCCAAAAAACATACTAGGTCGATAGTATTGACATAGTATTCTTTATAGGTTTCAGTAAACAAGGAACTATAGAACTAGGTCGACCCAGTTGATGTAGTTGGAATAATTTATAAGTAAAAATCAAGTTAATTCAACAATAATCTCACTTTCCTTTGCATATTCCAACCCACCAAGGTTTTTTTCTCTCTTTCTCTATCATTTATGTTATTCATTACAATTCTATTTTTCATAGTTTGTAGTCTTTAAAACTACCCCTATACAATAATGTAGGTCTACTCTATTGACCTAGTTATATATTATATATTATGTCTAGAAGATTAGGTTTATATTGTTGATTTAGTTATATAATAGACCCTTGCTTCAACATTATAGTAGTGACATTGTCGACTCTATTTTATAATCTTTGCATACACTGTCATCTCAATTGACATTGTACTATATTTTAAGGTTGGAATTAACACTTATATGCTAGTAATTATCTCAAAATTTAAATTTTTAGTTAATTTCATGCTTATAATATATCAAATAGTCTAATTATGTGGTTTTTCAATATACCATCTGGTTGCACTATTTTCTATTTTCTTACGCACACTACCAAATCACATAATCTTAAAATGCATTTATACATTTGTCTACCCAAGGCCTATCTACTTGGATTTAATCACCAAGGGGGAATCCAAATTGGTTTTCTATCCAAGTATAAACATGTGGTTTATGGTATATATTGGTAAAGCACCTGACACCCTTAACATTGTGGTTTGTGAAGTGAGGGGGTAGGCCTCAATACCAAACTAGTACCTTTAATAATACACATCCCATTTATCATAAATGTCCTAAAACCATCCATAGATTAATTTATAGTTCCTTAATTACAACCAACTTCCTATCACACTTAAAATAATACTCTAATAATCTAACATTCAAGATGACCACTTAGTTAACATTTACTTTCTAAGTTGATTGGTTGCTCTTTGCTCAATTTTATGTTGTATTGTAAAAAATTAAATTGGCCAGCATTGGTACAAGGTTTTATGTTGTGTGAATCAATTGGATCATACTCATTGACCTAATTAATTATGTTTTTTTTTCACTTCTTGATTTCAAAATTAATTGCAATTTTTTTCTTGTTTTAGTACACAATCATTTGGTCAACACAGTCTCTTAAAACTATCTATTTTCCCTTCCTGCAGTACTAGGTCGACCCTATCGACACAATACTCTTTTCTACCTCTCAAGATATAAAACTAGGCTGACCCTATCAAATCTATACCTTTTCTACCTATTTTCAACCTAGGTTACAAAAATAAGTGAACCCAGTCAACCTTGTACCATTATTTTCTAAATTTTCAGACCCTATTTTTATACTAGGTCAACCCAATTGACTATGTTCTCTTACTAATTTCATTGTTTATTCAAATAGGTTATCTATTTCTCTTCCTTATCATTTTGTTAATTTTTATCAATTCATCATGAGGTAACCTATCAGACTATTTTTGGACAACCTGAATCCATTTAGATACTATATGGGATGTTCATTTCTCCCTCTCTTTTCTTCCCAAGAGAACCATCACTCTTGGGTAACTTCTTCATCCATGGCTTGTAACATAGTAAAAATCACACCTAAAGATGAAGTTGATGGATCTGACCCTTTCTATACCTATCAAGATACTTCTCATCTTCAAAACTTTCAAACTAATGTGGGAAAATTTGACATAACTTTAATCAATAATCCCACTAATAATCCATATTCTAATAATCCTCCCCCTAATACCAATTTGGGGAGTGCTCCTACCAACATCAACCCACCTATTGATATAACTCAACTTCTTGCATAATTCATACAATAAATGAACATAATTAAAACTTATAACACCTATCAAATGATGAAACTCCAACATCATTTAATTAATATGGATAATCAACCTTCATTTATTCATCCTCAAGCTAATCCTAATTACATTCCTCCACCTCGTAGAGATGTCATAGGTAATGTTATTCCTCAACATTTAATGAATAACAAGATGATTTAAACTATTCAAAATGAGCCTTTATGTCATTTCATTGTGTCCATTGATATTGGTAACATATCTCCCACTATCAATTATGATGGGACTAAAGACCCTGTCTCATTTCTGAAAGCCTTTGGTAATCTTTACAAAGAGTGGATCCAAACTAATACTTTTTCCATGACTAAAATCCTAGTCAAAACCTTCACTGGTGATGTATTATAATAGTACAACCAACTTCTACAACATTTCATTTGGTAACTAGAATATTTGGTCAATCCTTTAGTTAAAGAGTTTTAACACAATGATCTTCCCAAAAATTGTCATAGCCACTTCATCAATGTTAAACAATCTCCCACTAAATCAGCTCATGAATTTATACAAATATGGAAATCATTAGAACATAACATGAATGATGATAAATTATTCAAACTCTTTATAAATACCTTGACTCCTATTCAATATAAGGTTTGAACATTTTCTCCCCAAACACTTAATGAAGCTCCTAACAAGGCTAAACGTCAACACTTTCTTATGAATCAATTCAAATCTAATCCTAAACTTCTTAAAGGATATTTTCAAATATATATTAATTTTATCACTAGCAATACTCCTCAAACCAAACTAGGAGTTTCCAAATATAAAATTCCTTCATCTTCTTATACACCACTCTTGGTGCAACAAATGAAACTATTTTTACCACCCTCTAAACCTTTCACTTATCCTAACAATCCTCAGAAGTGGTATGACCCTAATCAATTTTGTTGATTCCATGTTGACATTGGTCACTACCATGAATCTTATAGTGGGATCACTAAATTTTTTGTCTCCTATATGCTTGGTGATTCATCTAATCATGAATCTATGCTCAATCTTCATTTTCAAGAGTACACTACTACTTCTCAAAAATGATAGGTTTTCAAAGCTTCTACCTTGAATAACTAAAAATACTTTTGCACTTCCAATAATTAATAGAATACCAAAGATGTTTGTGTTATAGATGCTGATTATGACCAATATTATAATAACTCTCAATATGTTAAAACTTCTAAAGTCAATTATCATCTCAAGCTGACCCACAAAGATCTTGTTACCAAACCTAGGAAGCTATCTTTAGAATAAAAACTTCTCAAAGATGTTACCACCACTAATCTCACTTCAAACACTCTTGAGGAAAAACTTCCTCATTCTGATCCCTCAATCACTTCTATTTCTTCAAAATATACCTTACCTCCTAAACATCATGTTGGTTCTTCTTCTAAATCTCATTGGAAATGTCTTGAAGAATTTAACTCTATGCCTTGCAAGATTCCACTTATGGAGTTAGTTCTTGCTTCCCCTTATAATCTCAAGTTCCTTATGAAAAAATTACAATAAATTTAAGATCCATTTCCTATAGATGAATAATCACCTTCTATTGAACCTCAACTTAGCAACATGCATACCAGTGAAACCATGTGTCCATCTTCCAAGCCTTTTATTGAATTTCTTAAAGAGGACATGATCAATGATGAAGTTCTTTTTCATGCTGATGATCTACCAATTTTCATTAAAATAGACATTAATACTACCCTAAATCATAAATTTCTAGTTGATGAAGGCTTTCGTATTAATGTGACACCTTTGTGGCTTATCCAACAACTTGGGTATAACAAGGATCATCTGAAGTAATCCTACCTCATCTGTCCTAGTTTTGATAAGACTAATCAAAATCCACTTGGTTACATTTGGCTTCCCCTAACAATTATACATAAGACGATTCAAACAAATTTTATGGTCCTTGATTTACCCTTATCTTATAACATACTCCTTGGTCACCCTTGGAATCATCGAATAAGGGCCATTTCTTCTTCCAGTAGCTAATGCATTAAATTCTTAGATGGTGGAAAATGATATAAACATGATGTTGATCCCAACCCTTGGAGTATTCAACTTCCTAATCTTGAATCTTAGTATCATATTCCTACCATTCTTATGATCAATAGTGCTCCTTTACTTGAGTTCATTAACATCAATCTTGATTTACAAGTCACTATTGCTAATTCAAATGATGATGAACCTAAAAATTTGTAACATACTTATAATATTATCAAGCTACCTCCCTAAATTTTAGAGTGGTTTCCTCCTTCTTTATTACCCTAGTACCATACTATTCCCCTCATTAATGATATTATTGATTTTACCCCTCCTTGTAATGCTCGGGAGCATTCTTTACCAGAAGAAGTCTTCACCTACAATGACTTTGGAGTGGCTAAATTATTTTAAGATCCTTTCATCATGTCTCCATGTACATTTAGTAATATTAAGATTTCACCTTCTAAAAATCCCCTTGAATCTCAAGCATGTACAATTTATCCAACATATGATGATTATTATATTATGGCCCAAGATCAATCTCAATACTAAGATATCTAACATTATCAAAAAACCTTAGCTCAAATACATGCTTTTAATCATGATGTTCATACCATTTCCATGAATCATGATATAGATCTTGAAGGTTATGTACCTCCTACCAATTCTCTACTTCTTGACATTACTTGGGTGGTAGAATAAATCATACCTTCCAAAACTCCAAATATTATTACATCCTCTCTACCACCTATGGATCCCATCTTTGCATCCACTCCTCCCGTCATAGAAACCAATGACACACCAATATCTTATAATCAATCTACTTCTCCTACTCCTAAGATTACACTAGATGCCAAGGCAACTGATGTTCATTAGATACATTCATATTATGATTGCCATGGTAATTGAATTATAGATCTCAAATTATTTGTCTAGTATTATGGTCCTCTTTCCACCTTGCCTAGTGACAAAACCATTTTTGAAATAATTCATGCCTGATAACCTCAACTTCCTATAAAATATCGTAGACTTGGGAATTTCAGAACCAAAACCCCTCATTTCAACAACTTCATTACTAGCATTGATTATAAAACTAATCCAATTTATTCTTTACCTAATGCACCATACTATTTCCAAGATGGTAATGTTATGTTTATCAAATAAACCACTCACATTGAATATGGTACTCTATCTATGCCCTTAACCAATTAAAATTTCTCATGAACTCTCATCTAATAAGTATGATAACTTTAGCTTATTTTTTGATAAATATTATGAGATATTCACTTGGTCTTATAAGGACATGCCTAATATTAACCCTAGAATTATCTTTCATAACATCATCACTTATCTTGATGCCAACCCTATGCATCAAAAAGAAAGGAAATGTCTCCTTGAGGTTTCCATCTTATGTCACAAGGAGATAATAAAATTACTCACTTCTAAATTTATCAAACCATTAGACTATTCTAAATGGGTTTCTAACATAGTTTCCATTCAGAAAAAGGTCACTATGGTCGTTCACATCTACATTGATTTTCATAATATTAATCATGCTTTTCCTAAGGACAATTTCCCTTTACCTTCAATAGATGCCATTATTGATTCCATAATTGGTTATTAAATGTTATCTCTTATGGATGGCTTCTTAGGTTACAATCAAATTTAGATTACCCCTGAGAACCAACAGAAGACCACTTTCACCATGGAATGAGGCATCTATTGCTATGTTAAAGTTCCCTTCAGCCTTCAAAATGTTGGAACCACTTACCAATGAGAAATGACTCACTTATTTCATCATCTTATCCAAAAAATTATTGAAACCTATGTGGATGACCTCATTATTAAATCTAAAATTTGTAAGAATCATCTTTTTGATCTTGCTATCATCTTTCACCATCTCCTCAAATATCAAGTTAGACTAAATCCTTACAAATGTTCCTTTCGTGCCACATCTAAAAAACTATTAGGATTACTAGCCTATTTCTGAGGCATCAATGTTGACCCAACAAATATTAGTGGTATCATCAACTTGCCCATTCCTCATTCCATTCCAAACATTCACACTTACTTAGGCAAACTTGGGGCAACTAGATGATTCATCCTTGAAATGTCTTACCACATCTAATCCATCAATTATCTTCTTAATAATTCCTTAGAATGGATGAATCTTTGTCAAAAAGCCTTTGATAACATGAAATAGTCATTGATTCCCTCATCTACACTTCATCCTCCTTCCAATGATCAACCTTTAATCATATATACTTCTTCTACACCCATATCAGTTAGGGCAATGCTTACCCAAAAAGATGATACTAGAAGAGAATATGCCATTTATTACATCAACTAAAGCCTCATTGCTTATGATAAATGGTAAACAAAATTTGAACGTGATTGCCTCACCATTTATTACATGCTTTATGAGACCACTTATGTCAACATTCATTATTATCCCCTTTGTCACTTCTTTTTAAAAATCCTTTCTTCCTGGAGATAGAATTGTCAAATGGATGGGCCTCCTTATGGAATTTGATCTACACATTGTAACTTAAAAAATAGTCAAAGGACAGTTCATAGTTGATTAACTTGCCACAACTCTTATACCAACTACCAATCACCTTCAAGATAGTCTTCTAGATGAAAATATTCTTTATATTTAAGGTCTTAATCAAGATATTTCTCTTAAATATTACTTCCATAACTTCACCACTGATCTTGAAGCAAGTAATCTTGATGAATCTACTATCCTCCCTAATACTATTAAACCAAAAGTAGTTATCAAATAACTTTTGGAAATTAATTTCAACTTTCACAAGGATACTTGGAACCTTCAATTTGATGGTGCTAAATGCCGTCAAGGAGCTGGGGTAGGTTTTATTCTTACAAGTCCTCTTGAAAAAATTATCCCTTTAGGTTTTTACTTAACATTTGATATCACCAATAATATGGTTGAATACGAAGATCTAATCTTAGGCATGAAAGCTTCTCTTGATTTAGACATCCAATACCTGCATGATTTACATTATGTTTATCTTATTTACCACTAAGTCAATGGATGTTACCAATGGAAAAGTGAGAATCTCATCACTTATCATCAAATTACAACCACTCTCACTAAAGATTTCATTTATTTTACTATTGAACCCAAACCTCAAGATCAAAATTCCATTGCTGATTCCCTTACTTCTTTAGCATCTCTCTTTGATCCCCACCAAATTATTTTTGATCCCACTTTTTTTATCCAAATAGTAAAATATTCTTCTTGTACTCAACCACAAGATTCATTTATCTACCACATTGAGGATATTACCATCCGACAAAGCACATGGCATAAAAACATCATTCAATTTTTGGAACACCAAACTTATCCTCCCAACTTAGACTCTCATGAAAAGACTCATATTCATAAACAAGATTTAAAGTATGTATTTTAATATAACATCATTTGTTATCACACTTTGAAAGTACCTTACTCTGTTGTGTTATGTAAGATGAGGTCCCTCCTCTTCTTGAACAAGCACATGGGGGCATTTTTAGTGGTCATTGTAAATGCCTATATATGGGATACTTTTGGCCTACTCATAAAAAGGATGATATTGAATTTGATAAAAAGTGTATCCTTTGCCAATTTCATAATGATCTAATTTATTCACCTCTAGCCAAGATTCAAACTACTGAATCTCCCTAGACATTCTTTATGTGGGGATTAGATCTCATTGGAAAATTATCTCACTCTCAAGATGGGAATGTCTTTATCATCACCGTTATCAAATATTTTACAAAATGGGTTGAGACTATGCCCCTTGTTAATATTACTAGTACTACCATTTCCAAATTCATTCTTAATCAAATCATTTTCCTCTTTGGTGTTCCCCATACTATCATTTTAGACAATGGTGATAATTTCAAAAATAAGGATGTCAAACAACTCTATGCTAAATTCAAAATCAATCACAAATTTTCCACACCCTATCATCCGTAATGTAATGGAAAAACTAAGGCCACAAAGAAAATTATTAATAAAATTTTCCAAAAGATAATTCATGAAACCCACATAGATTGGCATCTTCATCTTTACCTTGCTCTTTAGGGCTAGTAGACTAGCATATATACTTCCACTAGGGTAATGTTGTTTTCTCTAGTCTATGGTTCTGAGTCAGTCCTTTCATTAGAATTTGAGATTACCTATTTTTTTATATCTCTTCATGATAACATACTCAATGAAGAATTACATGAAGCTCACCTTCATGCTCTCGATCTCCTTGATGAATGTCATCTTTCTACTTTGTAACATAATCATCAATACAAGGCTTATATTACAAAATAACATTACAAATGTGTCAAAATACACACATTTAATATTGGTGATCTTGTCATTAAATTAGACTACACCCATGACAAAGAAGGTAAATTTTCCCAAAAATGGTGGGGTCCCTATTTAGTCAAAGATATTCTTTGTCCAAGTACCTATCACCTTCAAACTAATGAAGGTCATGTTTTATAAGAGCCCACCAATGCACAATTCCTCAAAAAGTATTTTTTTTTTTATTTTTTTCATTTTTTATGATTTTTATATGCTATCTATATATAAAAAAATTATATGATACTTACATAGGTATCTCCCTCTACAATAGTTCTCTCTTGTTACAAACCTTAGTCCTTCATTTTGGTCTTTTGGTTTCCCTCTTTTTCATGAGTTGTATTATAAAACCATGGATAGAACTCAGTCTTCCTCATGATGTACTATAGTTTTCATTGTTTTCATAATTTTTACACACTTTTGACACCCTTGTGGGTTTCTCTTTTATGAGCTGTAGTGTCAGACCATGGATAGGACCTAGCCTTCCTCATAAATACCATCTTTTTCCTACCTCATTTAATTTTCACATGCTTTTTATCACCCTCATGATTTCTCTTTTATGAGTTGTATTGTAAGACCATGGCTATGACCTAACCTACCTCATAAAATTACCATCTTGTCATTCCTTTTCTATAATATGTTCTTGATCTTTGTTCTCAACTTTAGCTTTTGCTTCTTTTACTAGATGAAATTTGTACAACAATCTATGTTAACATGTTTTCCTTTCTTTCCCTCATTATTATGATAAAGAATCACACTTTTTTTATCATTGTATCCTCTTTTTCACCCTTTGTCACATTTTTTATGATTTGAATTTATTCAATTTATTTCATGTATCATTCCTCTTGATTTCCTTTCCTTTCACTCCAAATTGGATAAAACAAGGTCAAAGTCAAGATATCACTTTTATTTTGCCTAAATTTTTTAGGCTCTTAGACACCATGCTCTCTAAAGTTCTCTTTCTTAGTAACCAAGTCCCAATTATTTAAATGAAAGTCATCTTTAGCATCCATGTTTGTTTTTCCAAATTTGTATGGAGGAGAAATATAAAAAAGGCTATCAAGAAAGTTAAAAGACAAACCATGTGAAAAAAAGGAAATGATATACAAAAATCAACATACAAATATCAAAATTCAAAATCACACCAAAAGACATGATTACAAGCACATATCCTATCTCTAATCAAAGATCAAACTCCACAGTTGGACTCACAATAGAGCCAAGGTCCATTAGGGTGTGGTAGGCCAGTAAATTAGAATAGAATAATTTAACAAACTCTATGGTGCTACCTAATTTATCACACAAGTACCCAATATTTGTAGTAGATTGATGGATCTGTAAGGGGTCTTAAGGAATGGGGAACATGTTCTGGAAAGGTAGGTCCATTTTAATTTTCATGAATATAGACTTCATGGGATGATTTACATACTTAATTTATTGACCTAAGACTTGTGTGGATATGAGATGTTCTTTAGAGTCCTTAAGTTCTAAAGTACTCTTGTTTTGACAAACCTAATTTGAGTGTCTTAACTTTGATAAAAAGCTCATCTACCATGGTTTTTCCTTCATTTTCCTCTCCACCCATTTCATTTCCCCCATTGATAGGCAAATTTTGATTCTAAATCTATTTTCCTTCTTTTATACTTCCTTATTCACATCTTAAAAACATGATATCACTACTTTGTTTTAGTTTTATTTATCCTTAGAGCAAAATAACATGCTTGAGCAACTATGGATTACTTTATTTACACCATGGCTATACATTTCTAGACCTACTTTGCATTTGTTTATCATTTTTAATTATTTTACTACCCCTTTTTTGTAGACACTTGAGTTCATTTCTACTTTCATGTACTTTTTCCATTGTTACGTTAGGTTAGATTGTTACTTCTCACTCATCAATGTTGTTTTCCCTTTTATGCACCTTTTTACATTGATGATTGATTAAGGATTTTTACTGCTCACTCATCAATATCATTTTACCATTTTTAATTTCCCATATTTTTGAAAGTAAGGATTGTTACTACTTTTACATTGATGTTTGATTACCATTTTTTTGACATGTATCCTTGGTTTAACTTGGTGAGTTTCTATTTCTTACTTTAGGTGTACTTGTTTGAGTTTTTTGGTCTTTAATATCCTTGGATTTTTTATTCTTTGATTTAATCTAAATTTTGACTTGGCCATTTTGTCTAACATAACACTATGAACTAGGAATTTGACTCAAGAGAGGTGATTAGTATTGTGTTAGTCCCAAAATGAAAACAAATTGATAAAAACACACTAACTAGCATACATCTCTAGGCCTAGTTACTAGGGCGAGCTGAATAACAAAAAAAAATGAAAAGAGTAACTAAAAATTAAAGAAAAACAAGAATCCTTCACCTTCCTTGGATAATCCAAATGATTTTTGTAGTGGCTTGCTCAGCTTGTGCTCATGAAATCTTCATCAAAGGAGGCTTGTCTATCTCCTCTTCTCCTTAGCACCTTATGGATTTGGCTTGGCTTGGCTCAATATTTGGACATTATAACATTAATTTGTATGAAACTTTGGAATAAATTTATCATTATAACTTTGGCATGTGAGAGCTTAAAATTTAATTGGCAAGGCCTCCTATTTATAGATTTTTGGAATGGTTTGAGGATCAACCATAACCGTCCATCTCAAGATTGAGATGTGTGGGTATGATTAAATCTAAATATGAAATTCATTCTACAAATATCCCCATTAATATTTGGGATAGATGGGTATTGAATAGGCATGGATGGTCTTAATGAGGCATGGGAGACCCACAATCTTGATATTTTAAGCATTTATGGCTTATGGATGCCACCCCATATGATGATGTCACTTGATGATGTAGTTAATAGAAATCAATTTATAATAAATATTTATTAAACAAGTTCCATGGAAAATTATCTTAAGGCCCTAATTTGGTTTAGTTATCCTAAAACATGATTAGTCAACTTAAGTGCAAATTTTGGCTCTTGGTGCACAAATTAATCAAATTGGTCAAAATGTCTTATTATTGGTCCAAAATTTGAATGGATTGAAATTGGAAGTCAATGTTAGATGAGTTGGATCCATTATTCCATTTAGGATGTTACCAACACAAAATAACAAAGACACATGTATTGTGTAATAGATTTGATAGAAAAGAGCAATCCAAATCACCCAAGTGCAAAATTGGCATTTTGACATGAAATGATATGATCAAAGTTAGCTAGCCCATAAATTGTATTGCCCCATTTAATGATACTCTAGCCAAAATCAGCACTTGAATATATCAATTTCAACTCATTTAATGCATTTTAGTTTCTTTAAGCCAAATTATGAACTTTGGTGAAAATTAGTCAAAAGCCTAGTTGGAGGTTATCAGTGGCTAGTTTTAGGTGTCTACAAGCACTTGTCACCCTAGTTTGCCAAATTTCCAAGTACATCCCATCCACATTGTTATCCCCTAAAAATATCACTCATTTTTGGGACAACATTTGAACTATTTTGGTCCTACAGACCAAAATTGTCTCTCCCCTTTTTGAAATTTGTTTTGAGCATTCAAATTCCTCATTTTTCAAGCTTCTCAGAAATCCATAGACTCTGCAAGCTTGAATCTATGGACTCTACAGGCTTGAATCTATATACTCTGTAGGCTTGAATGTATAAACTCTACAGGCTTGAATTTATGGACTCTGTAGGAAGAAAATCTACGGACTCTGCAAGCCAAGTTCTATGGGCATCGCATGTTGATTTCTATGGACTCTGCATGAAAGAAGAAAGCTCTCAACACTTAGGCAATTTCAAAGTTGGTTAAGCTAAAATAATTCATTGACAAGCTTCTAAGTAAGGATTGAACCATTTTGGTTCAATGGGTTCAATGGGTTCAAAGGTTCAACATCAGTAGCAAGAGTTAAGTGCATTTGTTAAGGTTCAAAGTTCAACCACTTCAAGGTTCAATGGCTTCAAAACACTTATAAAAAAGAAGAAGGCTTGAATCATTAAACCATTGAACCATTGAACCTCTTTGGTTAAAAGTTTCAATGGGTTTAATGGTTCAACAGGTTCAATGACCAAATGGTTCAATGCATTTGGTTCAAAAAGATCAAAAGGACTTAGCCAAATAAAAAGAATGAACCGATTGAACCGTTGAACCTTAAACTAAAGGGTTCAACGAGCTCATAGGTTCAAAGGCTCAACCAATACAATGAAGATCAAAGAGCTTAGAAAGAATAAGGAAGTGATGGACTAATGGTTTAATAGGTTCAAAGGCTTCTACAGGCAGGTTCACTCAAAAGAACAAGTTTTCGATGCTTAAATCATTGAACCATTGAACCACTTTGGTTCAAAGGTTAAATGGGTTTAATGGTTCAATAGGTTTAACAAATTCAAGGTTCAACGGGTTCAACGAGGCTTGTTTCAAATAATTTTGGTTCAAGTGGTCAATAGAAACAAGGGACTAAACCATTAAACCGTTGAACCAAAACAGGTTCAATCAGTCGGTTCAAGTGACAAGTTCAAAGGAGTGCCCCAAATGTCAAAGACACAAGTGCCCTTGTGGAGGGAATTTCCATGGTAAAAGTGACTAAGGAAACAAAAACCTGATAGACCTCAATGGATGCTGCCAAGTGTCATCTTTAGAGCCTCATTTCACTTTGTTTCTAAGAGCAGCAGATGTTGCCATGTGTCACAATTTGAGATTCACATAAAATCAACTAAGGCAAATTTCGAAGGGATAAACAGCCCTTTTGAAGGATACTCAGAAGCTAAAGTGAACCATTTCAAAAAACTTGAAAGGCTAATTTGGAGCTCAAACAACCCTTACAAAGGGTAGAAAGGGGGCAAATGAACCGTTGAAAAAAACTTGAAAGGCTAATTTGGATCTCAAATAGCCCTTATAGAGGGAAAAAAGGGGCAAATAGACCAATTCAAAGGCTAAAAGAGCAAAGGGATTTCCTTCAGAAAAGTTCCCCTAGTAAAATAGACAAAGTGAATTCCTTTGAGAAAATGAACAAGGCAAAGGACAAAGCAAAATCCTCCAAACAATTTGTCTTAAGGAATTCACCCAAAAACAAAGCAAAGCCTAGCAGAAAGACAAGTCAAGGAAGATTTCCTTCAGACAAATTTCCCAAAGGAATTCCTTCAAACATTTTGTCTAAAGGAAATAAAGGATAAATCTTGTCAGAAGAAAGAAGCTTGAAGGCCATCCGAAGACCACCCGAAGGGAAGATACCCTTGCGAGAGGCTCTTCCTGACCCAAAGTGGACCATTTCTCAAGGCCTTGAAGGGTAGGTCCCCTCTGGGAAAAACAAATGACAAAGCTGAAGGAATTGCCAAGGAAAGTGATGTGCCTATAAACGTCAAAGTCATAACAATGAAATAGTTGTTGATCCTTACAAGTTTAAGCATGGACTCGAATGAATTCAAAGGATTTAAGGCTAAGTCCAAAAGGAAGAACCACTGAGAATAACGTAAATAGTAGGAACAACCAAAAACATTTGTGCATCATATATGTTTCTAGAAGTAGACTGCCAGGTGGATATTGAAAGATGCAAACTTTCAATAGTGTGACCCATTTCTCTGCATTGAGAAAAGCAAATGGGTAAATGCCCCTAAATTCTAGAATGTCTTCTTAACAAAATTCAATGCAACATGATGTGTTACTATTCCCAAGTCCTTAAAGAGTCTATATAAGGGACTCTCTTGTTATTGTGGAGGGCTCTCTCTCTTGGATGATAAAAAATGAAACTCTGCCCAAATTGAAAGGCATTACTGAGACTTTGACCTCAGATTATTAATCATATTTTGTTATTGGAATAAGAAAGCAAGTGACTTTTTAGACATTGTGCTGTGATATTTTTGTTTTTGGGGAAATTGTTCTTATGTCTTTTTCCTTAATATATTTTATGTTCCTTTAATTCAATAAGCAGAATTAGTGGAAATAGTCAGGAAGGTGTCCTAAAGCCAACTGTGGAGAGACTTTGTGCCCCCACAATTGCCATTAGTGTGTTTTGTTTTTGTTTTTATGTAAAGGACCTTAGGATGACTTTGTGCCCTAATTATCCTTCGTATCTCATTCTTGCACAATTGAGGTGGAGACTTTGTGCTATATCTCAATCTGCTCATTACTATGTCTTTGGTTGCATTTTACAATTACTAAAAGGAAGATTCTTTTGGTTTGTTGAATAGTACTTCTAAAAGAAGAGGAGTGATTTCTATTATTTCCCTTGACTTTTTTCCTTTGATTTGCATGCATCATATCTAAAAAAAGAGAGATAGATGGTTTATCCTACCCTTGAGTATTATTTTATGTTTATATATATAACATATCTATAGGGAACCTCCCCTTGATGAGAGGAGAGATTAGTCCCCTTTTGATGTGGTAAACCTACACATTTGGATGACCAATCTTCCTACTTTGGATGATCAGACCTATTTTGTTTATGAGTACGCTAATTGACAAAATATTCAATCAACACACATATCATAATTTATCTTGGCTTTTTTATGCAAGTTTTTTCTTTCTCTTTAGTTTTGTATTCTTGGGTTTGTTGAAAGCAATCCCTACACCCTCCAAAACCAAAACTAACAACACATCAGACAACCATCTAATGATAAAGGTAAGTCAAGGTATGCATCACATTTAATTTTTAGTTATTTTCCTTTCTATCATTTACTTTCAATTATTTTATGCTTTAAAATACTACAATTTTTTTAGCCTTAGTGATGAGCCTCGAGTGGGGCATGTGTATACACAATATTTTCAAATTTGATCAAATATTAATGCTTTCTATCTTGTAAGAGCCCACTGAAACTCAATCTCTCTCAAAGCATCCCTTAAAAGGTGTATCAAGAAATGGGTGGGTAGACCATTGGTAATTCACAATATTGTTGTCCCTTATTTCCACTTATTACAAATCCAACAAGCTCCTAAAAATAATTTCCAAAGCTATTAATCCTCTTTTAAACAATCCTCTAGTCTTTTCCCACTTTCTATCTCTCTTTTCCTCACCTTAATCCCCTTTCAATAGTTTTCAGTACTAGGTTGACCCTGTACTATTGTGGGTAAAATTCATTTAGGGTCTAGGTCCACTCTTGGCTGACCTAGCCTATGATCTAGTGAATATTTGTCCATAACTATACTAGGTCAACTGGGTTGACCCTATCCATAAAAATTTTAGGAATGGATTAGGGTTAAACCCACCTATATATACAAGATCATTTCATCATTATTTAGACAATGAACAAGAGTTATTATTGACTTGCACTTCTTTACAATATATTCTTCCACCATTCTACTTAAGGGGTCTTAGCTTAAGGTTTCTACTTGAAGAATCTAGTCTTAGATGCGTTGGACTTTCTCAATGATCCTTACAAACCATAACAACTTCTTGATAAGTACCTTTGGCCAAGGGAGACATTGAGTCTCGATGGGTTCATCTTTTAGGTAAGTACTCTCTAACTCTGCTCCTCTCTTCTTCAAATAATATTACTCTTCTTCTTCATGTATTATGGTATTATTCATACATATCTTAGTTGAGAATCTCTTATGCATGTTTTATTTATTTACTAACCCCCATATTATTCCACAAACTTTGGTGAGAAAAAAATTATATTTCTTTGCTTTACTTATTATTTTAGTGAGATATGAAAATATAGGACCTAGCTAGGGTTATTTCATGATTGTGCTTGAATAGAGGCTTTGGAACCCTCCCTAACATTGTGTATTGTGACAAGAGATGCCTAAATTAGATCTATCATATCCCCATATTGGTCGTGTTACTAATTATCTAAATTATCCCCAATCAAAAGTGTAAGTATGATCTATCTTCTTCAAGTTAGGATTGACTTATAGACATGATGCATTTTTGATTACATACAAAAACTACTTAACCAATCTTTTAAAACAAAATACTAGTGATGAGCCATTTCCATAACTCAATCTATTTCCTCTATGCCTACAAAGAATCTCATCTCTCAAAACCTTAAGCATCATGTTGGTCATTCATATTATAAATCTCATTGGAATTTTTTTATAATAACTTAACTAAATTCCTTTAAAAATTAATCTCATGGAATTGATTAGAATTCCCATTATCATCATAAATTCCTTATGTAACAACTACAAGATATTAAAGAACCACCATCTCATGATTTTTAATTCCTCTTAAGGGTCCTCCACCAACAAAATTTCATGCCATCAAAATTAAATCTTCTTCTAAAAAACCATCTATATATTTTTTTAATAAGATATGATTAAAGATGAAATACTCTTTCGAGTGGTTGATCTATCTCTCTCAATTAAATTTGGAATAAATAGTACCCCTTCTATAAAACTATTAATAGAAGAAGGATCTAAAACAAATATTACTTCTCTTTGACTAATTTGAAAAATTAGATACACCAAATAAAATATCAAACAAACTCATCATGCTTGTGTGGATTTGATAAAACCAATTAAAAATCTCTCAGTTGTATTTGGATACCTCTTACAATTAGACCCAAATTTATTAAAACTAAAATCATGGTTCTTGATCTTCCTATATCTTAAAAATATTATTTTAGGTCATTCATGGACTCATCATATATTAGATATTGCATCTTCTGGCAGTCAATGTCCTAAATTCATACATAATGGGAAACATTAAAAACATAACGTTGATCCTAATCCTTGGAGTACCCAACTTATAAATCCTAAATTTCAATAGTGTATTCCTACTATTTCTCACATCAATATTCCACCTTTCCCTAAATTATTCAACATGCATTATGCTTTACATGTCACTCTTACTGATTCAGATGATGAAGAACCCAATTAATTACAAAAAATTGTAATACTACTCAATTACCTCCCTATACATCATAATGGATCCATCTTATTCTACTTCAATGAGACTACACCATTCCCTTAATCAATGATATTACTAAAAATCCTCCCCCATGCAATGTATATGAAGCATCCTACACGAAATATGATTTCACTCGTAATGAATATGTAGTCACCAAACTTTTCTAAGATCCTTTAGCTATGCCACCCCACACATTTATTAATATAAGTATATATACTAATGATATTCCTACGTAAATTGATAAATTCACTATTTGTATAGCTTGTGATGATACCCACATCATGACACAAGCTCAATCATGAGATCTATATGTTCAATATTGTTAAAAAGAATTAGCTAAAATATAAGCCATCAACCATGATGTCCATGTCATTCACATATCATCTGATACTAAATTATAACCTGAAGGTTATGTACCCCCAACTAATCCACACTTGATAAATAATCCATGGTTAGTCTAATAAATCTCTAATACTACACCCTTTGACCTAGTGATCAACTTGATACTATGCATCATACTTTTATAAATATACACTATTAACTAAATCAATAATAATAACATTGTCTGTCATCTTTTTAATTGTATTGATAAATATAACATAGTTCAATCATTAAACTCTAATTATATTAATGATAACCAACATATATCTAATATAGTTCTCCTAGATTTCTCACCTCTAATAGCCTCTATTGATCAAACTGATATATCTAACCCTAACCTTGTTGATATTTTTTTCCCAAATACCATCAAACCAAAATCTATACCCTTTACTCAATATCTTGAAATCTTATTAGATGTTAAAGCTACTGCTATAAGACAAATACATTCTGAGTATTATAGTAAAGGTAATAAAATCATTAATTTTAATGTCAAATACTATGGACCTTTACCCATGCTTCCTAGTGATGAAGTTATCTTAGAATTACTCCATGATCAAGAGCCTCAACTTTAACGTCGGCATCACAAGCTAAGCTGTTTTCAAAAAAAGTCTCCTTGCTTTAACAATTTCATCACTAGTGTTGATTGTAAAACACGTCATGTTTCCACACTTCCTCCATCTCCATATAATTTTAAAGATGGAAATTATATTCTTATCAAGGAAACTAAAGTAGTTGATTAAGGCATAACTTCATGCCCTCGACCAATTATTGTCTCTAAATAACTTAACCCTATAGAGCATGATAATTTTAGTCT
This sequence comes from Torreya grandis, assembly GCA_037957365.1. Taxonomy (NCBI): domain Eukaryota; kingdom Viridiplantae; phylum Streptophyta; class Pinopsida; order Cupressales; family Taxaceae; genus Torreya; species Torreya grandis. Next base: position 4,047,140 of record JARHVA010000855.1, on the reverse strand, counting down.
TTTATTTGACAAATGTTTTGAATATTTTGATTATTCATATGAAGATATGCCTAGTATTGATCCTAGTATCATCCTCCATAGCATCATCACTTATCCTGATGCAAAACTTATGCATCAAAAGTAATGAAAATTTCATCTTGAAATTTCCACTCTATGTCATAAGGAATCATGAAACTCCTAGATGCTAAGTTCATCAAACCTATAGATTACTCGGAATGGGTGTCCAACATTTTTACCATTTGCCATAAAGTCACTATGGTTATTCACATATATATACTTTTATAATATAAACTTAGGATGTACCAAAGATAATTTTCCTTTGCCATTAATTAATGTCATTGTTAACTCCAACATTGGATATGAAATGTTATCTCTCATGGAAAATTTTATAGGATATAATAAAATTCATACCAATTCTAAAGATCATCATAAAAAAACCTTCAAGATTAAATGGGGCACCTATGTCTATATTAAAATGCCTTCCAGCATCAATAATATTTGAGTTACCTCTCAATGTGAAATGACCCATATTTTTCATGACCTCATTCACCAAATATTTGAAACTTATATGGATGATCTCATTTACAAATCTAAGCATCATGAAACTCATCTTCATGATTTATCTATCATCTTTAATCAATCCATAAAATATAAAATTAGACTCAATCCTTATAAATGTGTTTTCAATATCACTTCCTATAAACTCTTAGGTTTTATAGTCTCTCTCATAGGGATTAATGTTGATCCAGATAAAATCAAAACTATTATCAACATGGTTATTCCTTATTCCATTCTAGATATAGGCATATACCTTAGGAAACTTTGGAAAATATGACAATTTATTCTTGAGATGGCTTATTGTATCTACTTAGGTAATTCCCTTCTAAAAAATGTTACTACTTTATAATGGAATAATTCATACAAATAATATTTCAAAATTTTGAAAGAATCATTATTTCATCCTCTACTCTTCAACCACCTTCCAATTATTACCCACTCATATTGTATACTTCATCTACCCCTATATCAGTTAGGTAAATGCTTACTCAACAAGATGAAACAAGTTGTGAGTATCTAATATACTATATTAGTCAAGGTTTAATAGAATATTAATTTTTTACAAAAACCTTGAACATGATTATCTTGTTACCTAATTCATTGTTGAAAAAATTTGAAATTATATTCTTTATAAAAATACCTATATTATCATCCATTTTGATCCACTTTTCTATTTATTGTCCAAGATTTCCTACTTAGAGATAAAATTGACAAATAATGGTCCTATTAATGGAATTTGATTTAAGAATTATCATGCAACAATGTTTAAAAGGTTGAGTCATTGTTGATCAAATTATCTCCACCCCTTTACTAACTACAACTCACCTTTAGGACACTCTTTCTAATGAAGATATACTTTATATCGAAGGTCTTAATTAAGTTACATCACTTAAATATTATCTTTTAAAACTTCACTGTTGACATTGGAGAAAATAATCTTGAAGCACTTAACACTTCCATTTTTAAACCTAAATCTAAAGTTGTTATTGAATAATTACCTGAAGTTCTAATTAACCTACATGAAAAAACTTGGACACTCTATTTAGATGGAGCCAAGTGTCTTCAACGATCTAGGGTAGGTTGTGTCTTAGCTCACCCCCATGTTAAAATCATACCTCTATATTTTTTGATTAAAAAATTATGTTACTAATAATATGGTTGAATATTAATCCATTATATTAGGCATGAAAACAACCATCGATTTGTATATCCTATACATACCATAATATATTCATAGCTCTTATATTATCAAGTCAATGGTGATTATCAATGTAAGAGTGAAAATATTATCACATATCATCAAATTGATACTACAATTACTAAATAATTCACATCATTCACTATTGAATCAATACTACATGAAAAAAATGCTATATTTTATTATCTAGCTTTATCAACCTCTCTATTTTATCCTCATCAAACACTTCACAATTTATAATTTCTCATCCACATGAGGATGTTACTATATTTTTTACAATCTAAGGATGATTCTCTCATTTTCCACATAGAGGTTATCACTATTGAACATAGTTAATGGTATGAAAACATCATATAATTCATTCAACATCACACTTATCCTCCAAAAATTGATTCTCGTGAAAAATTTCAAACTCACAAGTAAGCATCTAAATATGTACTTAGATATGGTATATTTTATTATCACAATGCCAAAGGTACATTGATCCATTTTTTTACTCAAAAATAAGTTATTGATCTCCTTGACCAATCACATGAGGGCATTTACAATTGTCACCATACATAGCATACCACATCTTACAAATGCCTCTACATGGGATACTTCTAGACTACTCTTGAACATGATGTCATCAATTTTTCCAAAACATGTAATCCTTGTCAATTTCATGATTATCTCATTCATTATCCTCTAGTCAATCTTTAAACCTTGGATTCTCCTTAACCATTTTCCATGTGGGGATTAGATCTCATTGGAAAATTAATTATGTATAAGATGGCCATGTCTTCATCATTACTACCACTGAATACCAAGTGGGTTCATGTTATGCCTCTCATCAACATTATTAACATCACTATCTCAAAGTTTATTCTTAATCAAATAATATGTCATTTTGGAATTTCTCATATCATCATATTTTATAATGGTAGAAATTTCAAAAATAAAGATATAAAATAACTATGTGCAAAATTAAAATTTACACATAAATTTTCTACACCATATCACCATTAATACAATGGTCAAGTTGAAGCCACTTAAAAAGTAATTAATAATATCTTTAAAAATACTATTAGTGACTCTTGCAAAGATGACACCTTAATCTTTATCCTGTACTTTTGGATTATTGCACTAGTATTTGTAATAACACTGGCACAACTAATTTTTCATTAGTATATGATTCTAAAGTTGTCTTACCATTAGAAGTTTAGTTACCATCCTTGCATATTTATCTTAATGGTATCATTCTTGATGAATAAATTTGTGCAACCCATCTTCATGCTTTAGACATATTTGATGAGTAACTTATTGGTGAATTATATAACTTAATCACCAATATAAAGCTCGTATTGCCAAATAATATAACAAAAAAGTCACACTTTATACCTTCAATACTGGTGAATTAGTGCCTAAACTAGATTATACCCATGGTAAAGAAGGAAAGTACACTAAAAATGGTTGCATCCATACCTACTTAAATATATTCCTGGACCTAGTGCTTACAGATTGCAAACGAACAAAGGACACATCTTCAAAGAACTGACTAATTCTTAATTTTTGAAGAAATACTTTTCTTAAATTACATGTTATTTATATATTCCTATTTTGAGTATTCTTTACTCACAAGTTCCTATTTTAATTATAAATATATGCTATGTTATGAACACTTCTTATAGTTATACCTTAGATTTTTTATCATGCAATGCATGATTAACTTATTGTCTTAATACACCTTAGGGTCTTCTTTTCCTTTTTGTTCTTAACTATGGTCATTTACTCTTTTTACCTCCTTAAATCCCCTTGTACCTTTCTATTTTTAAGTTTAATTGTGATACCTCAAAAAGGACCAAGCCTTCCTTAAATACACCTATCATTTCATTTTCTTTTAAAATAAATATTTTGCTCCTTACCTTAGCTAAGATTTTTAACTAAAAGTTAAGGCAATGGTCAGGAGTAGTATTTTCCCACACTTATAATCAGTCATATTTTCTTATGGTAAAACTCTAGGAAGCATATGCTTGTGTCTTCATTCCTAAATACCAATTCTCATGATGATGATTCATGATTACTTGTCATTGTATGATGTTCACTATAAACATTATTTTTGTGATTTGGGGCAACCTAATAATTCCATGATTATTTCCATCATTTCCCCTAATCTACATAGTTTTGGACACTCCAAGGTTTATTTTTATATCACATTATTTCTTATGTATAATTCTATGAGTCTTTAGATACTATGGTATCTAGATTGTTCTTCTTAGCCACCAAGTGTAAGTTCTCTATTGATAGTCATTTTTAGCACCCATTTTTGGTTTTTTGAATCCTTACAAAGGAGGAATGGAAAAAACCATAAAATTTAAAATCCAAATCATAAAATAAGAAAAGGAAATGATCAAAAGGTAAAAAAAAAATCTTAAAAAATCAACATCACACTAAAAGACATGATTATTATCATGCACATCTCTTATCCTAGTTGAAGCTTAAAATCCATAATTTGCCTCATGATAGGGAATTCCATTAAGGTGTGGTGGGATAGTAGACTAGGGTAGGAGGTATAATACTATAAAAAATTAATATATTTAGTGCCACCTACTTCCTCATGAAAGTACCCAATCTTTGTAATAGATTGATGACTTTATAATGTCTCTTGAGGAATGGGAAACACATTATGGGAAGGTAAGTCAATTTTAATTTTCATGCATGCTAACCTTCATTGGAAGATACTTATAATTCAATAATTATCCCAAACATGGGTTGTTAGTTCAAGTTGTCTAGTGTCATGGGTGTTCAATGTCTCTGAGTCTTGCAAAATTGATTTGAGTTTATTGACTCTGATAAAGGTTATGTTTTAACCTTGATACCACCTTCTGTTCCATGACACATTTCATTTCCCACCTTGAGAGTCAAGTTTGTTTTTCAATCTTTTCCCAATTTTTATATTTCCCATTTTTCATCTCTTTTAGACATGTCCAAAATATGATTGTTTTAGTTCATCCATAAATATAATAGAATTTGTATCTTTCAGTAGTTGTGAAATGATATCGTGGTCATTTAATTATCTTTCTAGGAATTCCCCTAGTTGGGCTTTTAATTTGAAAATTTATATTCACCTTTTTTTTCAGGCTATTTGGTCTTATTTCTAAAATTTTCCATTATTTTTCCATCTTTGACTATGGATTGTTATTTCTCTTCCATTGATGTTGCCTATATTTATTATTTTTCCATATTTTTTTGAGTATGGATTATTTTTACTCTTACATTTGATGTTGGTTATATTTTGAATTTTCATAAATTCTTGGATTGATTTGGATTGTTATTTTCTCACATTAGATGCATTATGGATTTTTTGATCATGTAGTAGCCTTGGATTTTTGGTTCTTTTACTTATTTTTTATTTTTATTTGTATTTTGTTTCTAACCTATCCTTTATTACCCCATATTACCAATATCCAAGTCTTTTCATCTATTTTTAAACTTTTCTATTTATGTTGATTTTTCCTATGGTTGCTTGTTTTTGTTTTCTAGCCTTGTATCCCTAAGGTTTTTCCAAAGTAGTTATTGTTCCCTCCATGGTCATCCTATAAATGTAACATAAAACCATTCAAAAATAAAAGTGATTCAAGGTATGTATATGGTACTTTCATTTATTTCTAAAAATTACTTACCACCATTTATTTATTTCTTTCTACTGTAATTTGTTAGCTCAGTTTTGTGTGTTGCTATGTTATTTATAGAAACACCATCCCATGTAATAATTTTATGAAATTTTATGGGATTAAAATAGGGCATATATATACACACAATATTTTTAAACTTTGTCATTTGTTGACACTTTTTATCTTACATGAACCAATCAAGTTTAAATCTCTCTAAGTGCACACCTTAAAGAGTGCACCAAGAAAGGGGTGGACATACCATTGGTGATTTTTAATATTTTTGGTTAATTATATTTTTCCTAAACCCACTATAATTACCTAAATCCACTATAAATACCTCTTATCCAATTCCCTAATTTGAAAAAAAAAAAAAAAAAAGAAAAAAACCCATTTATCCATTTCCATAAACAATTATCCTTTCAACCCCTAACTAAGAAAACACCCTTTTTCCTTAATAAGTTAGACCTATCAACATTTTTATGAAAGTTAAAGTGCACATTATAGAAGTAAGTTAGCTTGGCTAACCTAGTTTGATGCTTAATCATAACATTTTTGTAAATATTGCTCATGATGGCTAACACTGTCAATCAAAATTTTAGAAAGATTAGGACTTATCCATTGATATAAATATCATTTCCATTTCAATATAATAATATGAACATTAAATTTCCATATTACTACAATTCACACTTTTTCTACATCTACATTTGAAGGAGCCATTGATTAGGGTTTGCGTTGGATGAAGATAGATTATCTTGTGGGAAGTCTTGGATGCAAAGTAGGAGTGTTTTAGCCTAGATTTGATTTATATATTTTGATCCTTAAAAATCCAAAATAACCTCTTGCAAAGTTCCATTGGAAAAGGGAGAGATTAGCACTCAACAAGTTCATCCAAAGGTAAGTATCTCTAACTTTTGTTATTTCATTTGATAGATAGATATTACCCAAAGTAATAGGTTTTGAATGTATAAATCCTTTATTGGACTAACTTTATACTTGAAAATATTATAGTTGTATGTCTTATTTTCTTTCCCTCTTCCACTTGAGGTGATTTATGCCCTAATTTACCTATCATGATCCCTTGATTTTTTGTTTCGTTTAAACCACCCCTTTTGTACCACAAGCTTTAGTGAGCACTAGATTAGTTTTATTTTATGTATTATAATACTTAAATAGGTTTATTTCATAGTGTTATTTGAATAGAGGCTTTCAAACCCTCTTCCTTAGTATTGTGTGATAAGCTATCCCTTGGTTTGGTTTAGCATATCCAATTTAGTCATGCCCTCAATATACAAAGTATCATAATATATGTTAGTTGATTACCTTCTTCAAGCTTGGATTTAATAAGTAGGATAAGTTACAAATATATCTTAATCTATTAGATAAACTAAATACAAAATTAAAACCATGACTCAAGCCCATTAAACCCAATTTCAAGGGTGCATTGAGAGTAACTTTCTAGGCTAACTACTTACTAATGCACCATAGAATTATTCAAATGGTTGGCTTCCTACGGTTCAATAAAAATGGAATCCTAATTATTTTTAATATATTATGAGGCAAAATAAAATAAAATCTATGTTTAACTCTATACTCTGGCCATGAGTATGGGGGAAATACCATCATGCCATGATGTTTGTAAATATAACACCGTGTAGCCATTCACGATAATGTTAAACATATAATCACTCAGAGGGGGTCTGAATAAATGGTGATAAAAAATCCAATTTCAATTCCAAACCTTTTAAAAACTTATTCTATTATCATAAGCATTCATATAATATATAATTCATTCATAGTAATGAACAATAGATAATGTAAGATCATACACACAACATAAGATCTATGTGGCAAACCCTCTTGGGGAATAAAAACCACTCTCAAGCATGAAAAAACATGGACTAATTTTACTATAATATGATCAAAAACATGATACTAATGAAGTAATTCTGACTAGATTTTAGTGAAACACCTATTTCACAAGGGGCACATGTACTAGCTTTAGTGAAACACCTATCTCATAAAGAGCACATACCCCTAAGATGATCAAGTCATTATAGCCAATATGTTGAGAACCCTCTAAATACTTATTAAATTAACATCTCTTGATCAATGATTTCCTACCAATCTGATATAAAAATAGTATATATCTTCCCTCTTCACTTCTTCACACAACCACACACATCCAAAACCACCTTTTGGATCACTCTAGACCTCTTTACTCATCCTCAACCTTCAATCCTACAAGAGAATTATCCTTGAAATCATAAATATGACTTAAAATTCATACACATAGTCATCAACTTGTTATGCTCTTCAATCCATCTATTGGGCACCTCGCTCCACACACCTCTTCTCTCTGATCTCACAAGTCTCTTCTTCAATCCTAGAAACCATCACATTTAGTTTCACATTTTATAGATCCTTCATGATTATTATCATGTTCACAATCTTCATAGTCAGCCATAACACATATCTTCACACTTAAGGCATATACATGGTCACCTTTAAGCATAACCCTCTTTCAAATAGGCTTAGGACACCTTTTAGGTCCTATGAAGACCCATTCACCTCTGTGACACTCATTCAAGAAAATTAAAAACATAAGACCACTCAAAAATGAATATCTCCACTCCACATGACCCCTTTTTCATCCTCAAATGATCACAGTCATCACAATACTCCTCTATTAAAGCCAATTAAGCTCAAACAACATTTTGTAAACAAGAACATCATGAACTAACACACAGTCAACTTATAAACATTTGTTCATATTGAATATGGTTTGGTCGAACCTATAAAATACATACATATGGTCTTCATGGATTCTGAAACACTCTTCATTAGTTATCTCATATAGAAATATCAAAATAACATCATGAAAAACTTAAATACCCTTATTCGGTTATTTGTGGAGTATGAATGAACACAAATTAAAATTTGGATCTCAATAAATTTGAATATATAAATAATTAGACCTTAAAATTAATATTTATACATGTTTTTTAAATTCTTATACAACTTTGATTTTTACACCATAGTCAAATTCTTCATATATTGAAAGTTATGGCTCAAAAACCATAGACTAGTATTCCCTCACAAATTCAAATATTTGAATTCTAATGGTCACTAAGCAATGGTTAAACTTAGAACACTATGCCATCATATCATGTCATCAAATCTTATATAAAATATTCATCATCGATATTATTTGAACTTTAAATCTGATAAAATATTAAACAACAAACATGTTGACCTCATCTCATGTACCCTTGTAATATTGATTAAATACGCACCATCGATCTCTATAGATCAGCTTGGTCCTTACCTTACAGTGCTCAAATTTAAAAAAAAATTATAACTCCTATGATTACAAAACTTATCACCCTCATGTTCCCTCTACACATCTAACTCTTTGACTTTGACTCACATCATCAATCTTCTGATAGTATGAATGCCCATGAACCATTGATCTTTTGTCAGACAAATGAGCTTGTGACACTTGTCACCTGCACATGACACCTTTGACATATTGAATTTTATGTGCACCCTTGGATTAATATATATGATTTCATTCAAACCATTATATCTACTGACTAGATGACTTTAGTCTTCAATGTGGTTAAATTTTATGGTCTTCGACCCATCATAGTTTTCTAGAGCAACATTTAAGCTTTATAACTTGAGCTAGACAACACTTCAAGTCTCCAAATTTCTAGGGAATATTTTTGGAACTATAGAAAACATATATATGATATAATTTGGAACATTAAATACTTTATTAGTATCTAAATTAAATTCACAAACTTACTAGTTCATCCATATATGCATGACATGCAGTGACAATCTGGGTAAGAAAAGAAACCACTACAATCTGCCTAGAAAGCCAACTTTACCCCTTAATATATTTTGATACACTTAATTACATGACCTAAAATTTTAACCATATGATATTATTACATATGTAATCCATCCATATATCAACATGATCATAGAATCTTCATACATGTGAAATATAATGTCATCAATATGCTTACTAAATATGCCTAGATGAGCATAATGAATAACTAGATGAATACAATGTATTTTCACAAGCTCTCCAATCATTCTTGACCTATGATAGGACCCCTTTCATAGCCTCAAATCACCATAATCATCCCTAAACATCCTTAACAACGCCAACACTAAAGATCAACCAAGCCTGCTTTAAGCATACTAGGATAAGCACACTACACACTTTGTCATTGACACTTAGACTATCAAGACACTTCATCTACTCACCTACAAAAATACATGACATCACTGATAACTCTCCAATAGATAGTAGCTAAGTAATTTCAAAATTATAAAACATTGTTTCTAGGGAAAGCTAAAGAAATAGAAAATAAAGTGTTGGGCCTCTAACTTGTTAAGTAGAGGATTCACACCAACATGACATCAACCTAGGCATGAAGGGATCATTTTTATAAATGGTTAGCCTTTGGGATTTTTATATCTTTTTTATGTTGCAAAACATATCTTCCACCAATTGGTGGGTGGTTAACTATCTCCCAAACCTTCAAGGCATCTTTAAGAATTTGAGGAGACATTATAGCTGTAGCACAGACTTCCTAGAGTCATGGAGCTAGCATTTATGATCATTGAGTTCTAGTTTTTCACTCAGTGTGCACCTTCCACCCTAGTGAAGATGATCCTAAAGGCCATTTAAGGATCTCAAGTGAGAAGAGGTAAAGAGATGGAGAAATTATAGTGAAGCTTTGGTAAATTGATCTTAAATATTTGTATACATTAATTCAGTAGCCATTAAGGCTTAGGAATATTATGAAGGATATTTGGATAGATTTATATGTGACCAATCTCACCTATAATCCTTTGGGTTTTTAAGTGTTATGATCTAAACATAGGCTCTTCTATGAATTCTATACTCTGTTATAATTCTGATGAATGATGAAGATTTTTGCATTAAAACATAATGTGTCTTGTTTATCTGTCTTTTCATATTGCTAATGGAATATGATACTTTCAATATAATTATGTTAAGTAATATTTATGTGTGATTACTAATTTGTATCTTTAATTTAGTCCCTATAAATTTTAATAATGTCATATTTATTTTGTATAGAAAATGAGTATAGGTTATGCACCAAGTATTCTTATCCTTGTTAAGATCGCATGTCTAATATGAATGGTTTTAGTGAAAGCATCCTTTTGAACCTTAAAGCACCTCTATGACTCTAGACTTAGTCCAAGAGGGGCTTACACCTATAGACATGCCTCAAGTTTCCCTGGAATTGATAAGTCCCTTTTGGGAAGTTTTGTGCCATAACACAACTAGCCCAATATGGTCCCTAATTCATTCATATCTATGCTTTGGATGATTGCATAAGGCTTGTACCTTATGTATATTGATGCTAGTGTAGGAAAGTGATAAAATATTGAGCACAAAATTAACATCCCATGTTTACATCTGGTCAAAGTAAACTAAGAGTTAACTAGGCAAATCTTTTATACAACATTTTGGTTCTATTGTCAGGACACGTGTTGAATTTTGTTAATACAATGGTGCCATAGAATGATGTACTAATTTTTTTTTTAAACATCAAGCACTGGTTGTAAAATGTGGAAGATATATTTGTGCTAAATTATCCAACTTGCAAAGGATAAAATCTAAGAAAATGGGTTCATGATAACCTATATTATGCTTTATATGAGGTATTTTTTTGTGAGTTACTTGAGCATGTGTATATGTGGTTGGATACATATTAAATATATCAAATAAGAAGTTATAGATGGTACTTTTAGTGGACAAAGGAGTTCTTAGAAAGGCTTAAGACTTTGGATGCTACTTTGACTTGAGTAGTAGATAAATGGTATCAAAGAGCCCTAAATAGCTACGTACTTGAATTTGTATTTTCAACATAATCATGCCCTAAGGAATTAGAGTAACAATTTTTTCATGACCCTAGAGGCACATTTATGAATTAATTTGGCATAGAGATCAAAAATCTAATATTGGATTATGATTTTGAAAATTTGGGGATGGAAGGCTAAATTCCTTTCACATATGAGCAGTGAGAAAAGTGGATAAGGGGATGTGTAAGTGAGGCATAATGGAAGGGGATGATAAAATTGACACCTAAGATCTTAGAAGACATACCTATAATAAGAGATGACACCAAAAAATGAAAAACCTAGAACCTGGAAGTGTTGAGAGAACCCATAGCGAGTAAGAAGGGCATGGGGAAGCATATCTTGAAATATAGTCGTATGAGGATGAGAGATATAATGAAGCAATGAATCGAGCTCAACATTTGATAGGTGTGTAATTTTTTGGGTTCTTATATAATTTGGTGACTACATATATGCTTGATACACTACCCCATTTGAACCTATAGTGCATGCTCATATGCTAGATCTCCCACTTAAAGAAAGTATAGAAGAAATTATTGATTCTAATAATTACTTAGATATTAAATGTTTTGTAGACTTATATTTCAACTTTATGATTGAATATATTATTCCATACATGGAGGTGAGTTCAACTACCTTTGGACCATTGGGCACTATCTCACCATAATAGAACTTGAATGTGAGCATACCAATTGAACCTATGTTAGCAATCCAAGGTGGACAACAACCTAAAAGAAGTGGTCTGATGATATAATTAAGTAACATGTCACCAATGAAATTAACTATACCAACTATAATAATGGGACCAATGCCTAACCCTATGATGGGAGGTGTTGGAGGATTTTTTCTATGATAGACATTAGGGGGATAAGTGCCTCAAGTACTAGCTGCCCCCTTACAAGAAATATACTACAAAATGACTATGCACTTTCTAGAGTATTGTGATGTGGATAATGCCATAGAACATGTGCTAAAGTGTAAACTATAATAGCACACTCAAGGCATAACCCAAATAGAGTGCAAGGCTGCCATATTTTTGATCACTTTACATGATCATGCCCATACCTAGTACAAAAAATTTGATCCTAATTAGGCCATGGTTAATTATGATACCCTGAAGGATGCATTCCATAAATAATTTGACATTTTGGAGTTTGAACAATAAATCATCACCATGATAAAAGAGATTACCCAAGGACTCTTAGAGAGTGTGCACCTATATGATGTAAACTTCAAAACTCTCCTATCAAAGCTTACATATGATATTCACCCTTCCTATCATGCATAGTGGTTCATTAGGGGAGTTATTCATGCCATTCTAAAGAGTGATTTTCATGAAGACTTTTACTAACTCTCAAGAAGCACTTGAAGCCATGCTCAGATCTAAGGTAGTTAAAAGTGTGAACATAGGGATCAACCCATTTATGGAAGCATAAATTACATCTATGTCCTCCTATCTCTAAAATATTATCATTATCTCTTCACATGATGCTCAAAATGGATTATGGTGTACTAACTACAAAGTAGAAGGCCATAATAAAACTAACTGCACATAGATGAATGTGCACACTCTAATTTTAAGCTAAAAAATCTATTGAGAGGCACATGACATTTGGAAATTCCCTTTGTTGTAATGTTCCAACCAAGTAAACATAACCATATATTGTTAGTTATGTGATTCCTACACCCATAACACTACTAATTTATAGGTGATTGATGAAATGTGTGAGAACATGGAAAGAGGCACATGGTAGGCCATCATAGCAGTCAGAGGGTAGACCAACCAAGGTAATGATAGTTATGTCCAACAAAACATAGGATTTGGGATGTAATGAGGCACCAAAGGGTGAGGTAGAAGATGTGGTGGTGGAAGGTTCCCACCACACTCATGTTATAAGTGTGTTTCAATAGAGCATTATCAGTGTGACTTCCCTACACATCCCATGTATGGGTATTATCAAGTGTCCCATAAGGTTGAATAATCCCTTGACCTATACAAAAAATTGACCCAAGGTAGGTTTAACATATAAAAGGGTGTAGTAATGATCAGGAGTGAGAAAAAATAGAAAAATAGACCCCAAAGGCATAATTTATGCATACAGAGTCAGTCAAGGTACAAGTAACTATGTGCATTAGATTCACCACTCAACTTCTAGTTATGTCAATACTTGGGTTACACCTCAAGTATGGGGATAAGGGTCACAATGAGAGCATAATGTGGCCTAAACCTAAATTTGTTCCATACCCAAACCCAATGTGTTAGAAATATGTGTTAAGACAAAATATAAGTGTCATCCAAAACCTGTAAGGGGAGTTCCAATTAGCATGAGACCTAAAAGCATAGGTCACTACCTCCTATAAGAGTAGGATAGCTAGGAAGTTGAATTACTAGAGCTAACTACAATCATGTGCCTCCTGCATACAAAAGGAATGTTTCCCCTATTAAAAAACTTATTCTTAAAGCATGCAGGTCAAAATAAATTTGAGTTCATCATGCCATACATGGAGAGGGCATGAGAATTTCAACATATACAAAATACTAAATATTACCAAGAACTCTTGGTGGATTCCACAAGTGCCAAGCTCATAATATTGACCAAGAATTCTTGGGATAAAATGAGTCGGCTAACCTTAAGACCTTAACCTCATGTACTCTTCATGGCCAATAAGACACAGGCATAGCCTATCATAATTAAAAAGAGTGTAGTTGTAGATATAATTGGCACCAAATTTTGTGCTAACTTTGGCATGATCAAGCTAATAGAGTAGGACAACTACTTGGTACTTCTAGGAAGGCCATGGTGTTATGAAAATAATGTAGATATGTAATTCAAAAGGTGTTACATTACATTTGAGAATGGAAAGGATAGATTAGTTATAACCCTCTAAAATGATCAATTACCCCCTATGTCAAGAGCATAGACATTAAAGATGAGGTCAACCACATTTATGGCATCACAATGCAAGACACTAAGACTCTAGACCCATATGATCAAGGAATCCTCTCTTGAGAAGATGGATAATAAGCCTTAGACACCATTGATATTGATTTTTATTGATGGGTTGAAGAAGTTATGACATTTTAGCCTCGCAGGCCAAATGCCAACCCTCTATAATGATGAAAACCTTTAGTGACCATCATTCTAACCTGCTTATGATTACTCCCAGCATGATCATGTCTTCCTTGTTCTAATGAGAGTCTTTAAATCCTATCAAGAACATCATGATGTGTCATGGTTTTATTCTTTATTTCATGGTTTCATGAGTATATTTATCCCTTTTGATGATATAATAGGTGTCATGGTGTCTTATAATGAGAGATATCATTGTCAAGAGGTCATAATGTTCATTGAGTGCTTAGCCTTTTTTGAAGAGTGTATTGGTGTTCTGGTAATATGAAGGTGTTTTTATAATGTTGGAGGCCTTAAACTAAGATCATGGTGTGTTCAAAATCCTTTTCCTATGGTATATACACCTAAGTTAACATAACTCCTTCATTACCCCTCCTAAACCATTGATTACCTATCAAACCCTACTCATAAGCATATTTTGCCTTATAGGCCTTAGAAAAGAGGAGATATCTTCACTAATTTCATTTAAAGGGGCATTGATAACATGATACCCATGCCACTTTATTCCCCCTATACATTTCATGAGTCTTAAAATCTTTTTGAGACACATTTATGCCATTTTAATTAGCCAAGTGGGCCCCACATGTAATTTTATGACCTTTCCACTTCTTATTTTTTCATTTACTTGGAAATTCTTATTTAACTCATGATCTTCCTTTTTTGACCCTATAATGGCATTGAATTGTCTGAACTTGGAATAAATGAGGGAAAAACATAATGTTTTAAGGCCTTTCTGCATATTATACAGAATGTGCAGCCTATACCATACAACAAGGGATCTGGTGATGAATTTGAGATCATATGTGATGTCTTCCAAAATTTTAATGGAAAATGGATTCCATTCAAGCTTAAAACTATTATTCTCTTCATCAACCCTTCTTTGTAAGCTTCAACATCTCCTCAGGTTTCTGCTTATACCATACAAAGGAGAGAGAGTGCAGGACATAGCTATTAGCCTTTAAAAGTAGACTAAACTAGCTTTCATTCATGGGGAATTATTTTAAGATTTGTCTCCCCAACTTTATGAACCTTAGTAAGTTAAGGAAAGTGTATGCACTTTGCATATACACATGCTAAATTTAGTTGGATGGTTTTCATGAAATTATGAGTGGTTTTCTCAATCTAATAATTGATTCTATTATATTAGATATTGAAGGATCCTTCCATGGTAATTTGTGCATTTATCTCACATGTTTGATCCCCATAGATTGAAAATTTTCATGATTATTCATTGTGTGTAACTTTTAAATAATTTGGTTCCATGAGTAGAGGTTTGGTGTCATCATCAGGGGCTATGAGCTGAGTATGAGAGGTTGCAGAGGTGTCTTGATGTTTTTAATGCCTTGTTAAAGTTACATGGCCCCATTTTTATCACAAAATATCTAAAGGGAAGAATATTTATGCATAAGGGAGGGTCGCTAATATCAAGGACTGTGTGCAATCTAAGGACACCTATAGAACTTCAAAAGTTGCTCAAGAGCATTGGAAAGAAGTATAAATTGATGATATAACATCTTCATGTTATTAAAAATAAGAATCTCCACCTTTATTTGACTTAAGAGGCTTAGAGACCATATGTTTCTCCTCTAAACACACTCAGTCCCTCTTTTGTAAAGTTTATGGTTTCTTCATGAAAATTAAGGTTTTTGGAGTTTTTAAGGTTTCATTTCTAGATTCTATATGATGTATTTTGCCTTCAAAAGTTTCATGATGTGTTGGGTAGGAGTCTGAGGTTCCCCAAGGTGTAGGTGGTTGGTATAGTAAAATTTCTCACCATCCATTTCAAATCACAGTCTATTCTCTATCAATTCACTCTCTTTCACTACCCTTTTCCTATGTTATTCCCCTATTTTGGTGTTCTCAACTCCTTATCACTCCATATCCATCTCTCTATACCCACCCATCTTCCATTGTAAGCCCAAATCATGGAATATGATCATATGCATCATTGGTAACCTTTAGGGATTATGATATCATAGAAGTGTTGGACTCATTTGGTCATAAACCCTATTAAGGAGACCCCACAAGCACCTATAGTCAACCATTTGAACACTATAGTAGAGCATTCCAAGGAGTGAGAAACCTATTTAAGGACATACAGGGGAGAAAATAAATAGTTTATGGTGAAGTATAAACAAATACCTAATTCTAATTCATCACCATAAGTGGTTAAAACAAATATTTACCTTAAGTGACACTTTTTGGACTGTCTCAGTCTGTACAACATGTTATGCACTCTTTGGTGACTGAGTTTGAAAGAAAAATTAGGGTCTTGGCTTTAATCTTGAAAATAAAATGAATTCCTTGATTTTAATGATCATAGGTATTAAATTCATGATTAATATGGTTGGAATGGATCTTTAACCCATTATTCATCAAGCCACTATCCATTACAAGCCTAATACCACCTATAGTCTTGTGGAAATGAATAGAAAGGTTTGGGAGTCTTGATGGGAGATTAATATTGAGTGAGAAATATATAAACCCATAAAATGAACTAAAGGTGTAATCAAAGAGTAAGGCAAAGGGTTTATATTCTCAAACCTTCCAAAGTGAAGACCTACAACTAACACTGAGATATGCCTCAGTCCAAGCCTATGAAATAAGCATAACATAAATGGAAGACTTGTCATTAAAGGAGAAGATTCTTGAGGGGGTGACAAGATGAATGTAATCCTCATTTGATTTTTTATGTCTTAAATTTCACATCACAATCTACTTCTAAAGTTCTCACTGGCCTAAAATACTCACCTACAACCAAGTGGAAAAAGAGTACTCACAATCACATGTGGATAGAGGTTTATAGATTGGATAAGTTTTTATGTGGTTTGATGAGATTGAAAATCATTATTATGAAGGGATAATGAACTAGGGAACTCCTAAGAGGTCACTAAATCCTAGACCCATCTACTCAGTCATCTTACCTTTACAAATGTTTAGGTTGACACCTACAGCTATGTCAAAACTTAGAATCTTAAGGAAGTATCTCCTACCAAGATAGAGATTAATTATGGTACACTATTGGGATAAACAAGTGATTTAATGCTATCAAAATGTATTGGGATTTTATAATTAGTATGGGAGGGTTAGTATTAATACTAACATCACCTTCAAGTGTTTAATTCACTCCTACAACCATATTATCTCTCTTAAGGTCTGAGTCAAGATGGGTGAGAGTATAATATAGTCTCATTGATATGAAATTATCTCATAAGGATAGTTTAACCTTAAAAAAATCATGTAATAATTATAAATAACATTGAACACTTGTTTCAATCTTGATGTAGATCTACAGGGTGCTCCTAGTTAGGATTGACACCTACAGCTAGGCTATGGTGCCTCAAAAGAACAAAAGGTGGAATATGCATCTAATAGACATAAGATATTATCCTTGTAATTTGTATGATTTAAGGATTTTTATGGATACATTATTTCACCCACTAGTTCCCAAGATGATGGATTTGTGTACATAAGGTTCACCCTAGAGGTGGCAGTCTGTATAATTCCTAGTCTAGTAAATCTACTTGTGTAAGCATGGAGACCATGGTACTAAGATAAGAGGGAAATATTTTAGTCATTATATAATAATTTTAAACTTATTTCAAAGGTTAATAATTTTTAATTAATTTTTTTAAATTACTACAATCATCAAAATAGTCATATGCACAAGTGATAATAAGGAAGTCTGCAAACCTAGTGTTGCCTACGGTAAGTTTTATATGAAGATCTCCATAAAAAGTTGAAAAACGTTGTAATGTGAATTGATAATTTTGATAAATTTTAATATTATTGATAATAAATTCATTAATTAAATAATGTATAATAAATGGTTTCATCCATTCAATCCATAGTTATGGTTTAAGGCCTCAACACAACCATGATCATACAAATTTTGCCATAGAATTTCTAGTGTTTAAAGCCACTAGAGAGGTCATATGCATCCAAAATTTGGTAAATATGGTCCTTGTGACATAATAAAAATACTCATTTATTATATAGGACCAAGAAAACATGTAATATATCCTCTATTTTATCTTAGAGGTAGGGCACTCTAGGGACTAGACACCCTGCAAACTTGTCAAACAGTGCAAGAAAGACTAAAATGCATTGTGAGAAGATTTGAATACATGAATATATGATGGGGAGGTATTTTTAAAGGTTAATAAGTGTTTAATATAATTAATACATACTCAAACATCTCAAAATTTTTAGGAAGGCATTAAGGACACATTCAAGCCTTTTAGGCCTAGACTAGGCCAAAGACCCTAAAGGGGGATAACCTCATTTATAACACCAAGTGGACCTTAAAATTAATTGTATAACATTTATGGGGAAGTAAAATATTT
This sequence comes from Torreya grandis, assembly GCA_037957365.1. Classification (NCBI taxonomy): domain Eukaryota; kingdom Viridiplantae; phylum Streptophyta; class Pinopsida; order Cupressales; family Taxaceae; genus Torreya; species Torreya grandis. Next base: position 4,028,344 of record JARHVA010000855.1, on the reverse strand, counting down.
ATTATATCCATTTTATTTCATAATAACAACAAAGATAACTCAATTTGGCCTTATAACACATCAAACCCTCCTAGAATGCAAGAATAAGCCAAATAGCCATTTTCTTTCACTTGGAACTATACATACATATAACATTGGAGGCCAAGGAGATAAAAATAGTTAGGGGGGTATTATAGATCCACATTGTGTAATTTAAATAGGGGTTGGATATCATATATTTTATGAATCATCCTTAAGGGTTCAAACTAGTTAAAACCCTCCCAAATCCCTAGTTTTGACCTGATGGAGAAAATACAGTTGGAGATGCTTCCAAAAGAGATAATTTATCCTAGATGATGAATAATAAATGTTGAATAATATATTATAATCCTTCCCATTAGGTTGAGTTATACGTAATTGTACAAATTTTTAAAAAAATCTATACTTTTTTGAAGTTTTGAGAAGAATGAAAGGTATTTGATAGTGCAAAGTGATTCCAATCATTGGGATAGAAAGTTTGGGATTTAATATAGATCCTCAAACCTTATCATGTTCAATGATTTATATGTATATTTCTCTACAATGGCATCCAAAATTTCCAATCTTCGATGCTTAAGATAAGTGAACAAGTTAGATTGGAGAAGTGGAGTTTAAAGTTCTTAATGAATTTCTAATCCTATGTCACGATTGAAGATGTGGTTTTAGACATGGATCACACTCATACACAGGTTGTAAAATTATTTTTTAACTTTAATGGATGGAAAGGTGTAAATACTCAACTAATTAGGCCTAATTAGCCTATGTTATCAATAAAAAAATCTCAATTGGTATTGAAGGGCCAGTAAAATGAGTCAATGTAGGGTTGATACATTGGTAACTAACCCTTGAAGAGAATTTGATGTGAATTTCATGGAAATAATGGAGGATAGGATAGTTTCCTTGACCTTTTCAACTTTATTTAGAGGAGTGTGGGTTGTTACATGACTATGGTGGCCTAATTCATGATTGTATCTTCCATAGGGGAGCATGATGGACTATTATAGGTATGGTCAAGCCTTTGACATAATATAATTAAAGTTGGCTTAGTTTCATTCACCTAATTTCCAATGCCAACAACTCATTTAAGGATCCACCAAGGAATTTCAATGCATAAGAGGATTGAAGGAGGTTCAAAACATAGGAGGTTCATTGATGACCCCTCTCCACTCTTCCACCCTGGATTCCCATTCTTATCCCCTCATCTCTTTTATATGTTCAAGGTTTTTTACCTTAATTGGTATCCCTCACATTAGTATGAGGAGAATCTACTAGAATTTGGACTCATGCACCTCTTGAATGATGAATAGATCATCTTACAGCTTCTTCATGGTATATACATTGAGTGTTTATACTTGTCTAATATTTAACAGTGGTATAACATGCCCTTTTGGAGGTCCAAGTTACACCTAAGTGTTAACAATCTTATTGGCAGGTTATCTAGTGTGTTTTAAGGTGAATATCTTAGAGTGGGAGTGTAAATCAGGTTATAAGTTCCTTAAAATAGGCCTTCTCCTCTTGAACCTCTCACTTTAAGTCTTTTTAACAACCTTTAGATGAGATGTTATTGCCCAGAAGTCATTGAAGTAGTCTATTATCTCTATGTAATACTTGTTAGTGTGTTGAGAGTCCAATTTAAATGAGTGGATAAAATTATTATTAAGTTCATCACCACACATTATAATAGGTTTTATTCATGCAATTTCCTTAACTGTTTCCATCCCAACATGTTTAGGTCTTAGAGAGAGCATTAGAATGAACAATCAGGTGAGCTAGCCCCTTAAAATCTAGAGTTTTGACTCACACATTAGGTAACCCACAACCTAGGGTCATTCTCATGTTAGCCTAGGTTTGAGGTTAGGACATGAAAAATCCTCTCCTCACCAATGGTGAAATCTAGGGTATCTAACAAGAAGTATATGAGACCACTAGTTGACAGTGTTGCTTGGTGTGTGCAAAGGTGCCAAAACCAATAAAGATAAGCTAGGTATAGGTCAAGCATGCTTCCAAAAGATGGGTCCCTTATGCCAAGAAAAGGGGAAAAATAATGTTTTTCCTTAGTAAGGTCAATATTTTAGTGCTCTCAAAAATATGAAGGGAGTAATCTAGTGCAAGGCTATGTCCATGACCTTGAGTTGTGCATCCCAAAAGAGGTGGATAGAATGGGTGCACTATTATACAAATTAAAGAGTACTACCACTCATTGGTGGGCTATGAAAAATCCTAGCTTACCAACTTGGTAGGATGTAAAGGTAGCCATTTATACCAAATTTAGAAAGAGCAATGAGGACCTGGACATTTTATCCTACTTTGGTGACTCTGACCCTATAGTGCATGTATGTATTTGTAAATAAATATGGACTATCTATGGTGAAAATTCCCCACAAAATTTATGGTTTCACACCTTCTATATAACTCTAAATAATTGGGCACAAACTTGGTATGTAGTCAATGAGATGTGCCATGAGATAGCTAGCTAGGATGTCCTTATGGAGTGGTTTATTCACACCTTCTCCTTTTCTTCAAGAAACCTCAAATTGTTTGAGCCATTATAGGTAGTTTGAAGATCTATGTTTGAGGACACTATAATATTGGAGGAGTGCCTAAAATCCATGTTTGGTAAAAAAGGGTTAGCATTCCCAACCTTATTTGAAGAACAAACTCTCAAGAGTGACTATAGTGAAGAAGATGATGACATATGGGATGTGCATAACTAGAAGAATTTAATAGGGAAAAGGAAGTTAATGTTCCAATTTAAGGATAAAACCCTAAAATAAGAAGACCCTACCCATATTTAGGTAGAAAAAACTGAGGGTAACAAACAAGTTGAGGATTCACATCCATCCCTAGGGAGGATGACCATCAAACTAGTAGATATCACAAGACCCATCAAGAAGTGACATTATAAGATGAACCCAAATATTTGTGGTAAGGTCAATGTGGAGATTATTTTCATGTTATCCATAGGCATCATTTCCCCCATATAGGAATTCAAATGGGTTAGCCCCATGGTCATCAACATAAAAAAGGATTGGCACATCAAAATTTGTGTTGGCTATAGACTATTGAATGTCACCTATATAACCAACCCCTTTTTAACTCCATTCATTGACAAAGTATTGGATGGAATTTTTGGTTATGAGATATACACCTTTATTGATGGGTTCTTAGGATAGCATCAAGTCTAAATCAAAGAGGACAATCCCAAAACCACCTTTGTGACTGAATTGGTTTATTTCATTTATAACATGATGCCCTTTGGGTTTAATAATGAACCATCCATGTTATCCCACATGGTGATCATCACTTTCAAATACTTCATTCAAAAATTCCTCCAAGTATATTTATATGACTAGATAGTAAATGGGGTAATGATAGATCACTATGAAAATATGTGCCCAATGTTTGAAAGGTGTAGGAAGTTGAAAATTTATTTTAATCTCAATAAGTGTGTTTTGTAATGCCATTGAGCACATTGTTGGGGCATATCATCTATACGTATGGCTTACTCATTGATCTAACCAATATTAAAATCATCCTTTAGCTTTAAACACCATCAATGCAGAAATATGTCTACAGCTTTCTTGGGAATTATGGGTACTTGAGAAATTTCATAAGCAATTATGCCAAGATTGTGGTGCCTCTAGAGGAACTCTTGAAAAATTATGGACCATTCTATTGGGGTACAATACATGAAGATGCTTTTGAGACCCTGAAGCTCAACTATCAAGTGCACTAATATTGTAATTTCTTGACAAGGCAACTCCATTCCATGTCCACATCGATGCCTTTGGTATGGAAATTGGCACCATTCTCTCATAACTAGGTAAAGTGAAAATAGATAATCTTATTTATTTCATAATTAGGAATCTAACCAAGGTAGAACAAAACTACACCATAATTAAGTGCAAGGCTCTTGCCAAGGTCTACACCCTATAGAAGTTTTGATAATATTTGTTAGTGACCCCTTTCATCTTCTTCATTGATCATGAGGCAATTAAGTACCTAGTGAATAAGACTATTCTACATGAGCACATTTTTCAATGGATTTTTTATATCAAGAATTTCAATTCTTGATTGTAGTGAAGTATAGAAAATAAAACTCAAGACTAGACCATCTATCACACATTAATTCTAGTGATGAAACAACACCTATTGAATATGATATCCTAACATGCATCTTTAGAGGGTCCAACACATCTTGGAAGACTTGATAGAGATCACCACATTTTTGACCTCTATATTTTCCTCCCAAACCATACCAACTAAGGAGAAGAAGTAGCTCATTGTTTACACTACCCTTTTTTAACTCATTAGTGGGGAACTATACAAGTTGAGTTGTGACAAAGTCATGCACTAATGTGTCTTAGAGTATGAACAAGACTTAGTACTATAAGAGGTCCTTGAGGGGAGTGTTAGAGGATATTGTGTCGGACACGCTATGGTGTGTAAGGTACTATAATCAAGTTTATGGTGGCTAACTCTATTTCATGATGCAAAATTTTATATCAAAGCATGTGACATCTAAGAGTGTATGGGAAAACCAAACCACTGAGATGAAATGTCTTTCATCCCCATCATTTCCTAGGTGCTATTTGAAAATTAGGCCATTGACTTTATTGGACCAATTACTCCCATGATGATGTGAATAGGTGCAAGGTACATTTTGGCTACCACAGATTACTTCAGAAAGTGGGTTGAAGTAGCACTGACCAAAGATTGTACAACCACCATAACAACAAGATTCATTTGGGAGAATATTATCAATCAATATGGATGCCTTCTTAGATTGAATATCAACCATGGTGTGCACTTCATAAATGAAACCATTTAGATCCTACCAGCTAAATATATGATGGTGTACCATAAAATGACACCCTATCATCCCTAAGTGAATGGAACTACTGAGCCATTCAATAATATATTGGGAATGTGCTTCACAAAAATATGTAACATTGGTCATAAGGATTGGGATGACCATATATCAGTGATTTTATGTGCCTATCACACTACATATAAGTGATTGAACAAGACTACACCATTTCAATTGGTGTTTGGTATAGAGGTTGTTTTACCTATGGAATTCTTAGTGCCCTCATTATGAAACATGTATGTTGGTCAATTTGATGACCATGAATCCTTAAGCATATGCCTAGAATACTTGGATAACCTAGACAAGACACATTCCCAAGCATAGTAGAGCCAGCACAAAAGTATGGTATGATAAACACATCAAGTGCAAGGTATTTACAGAAGGTGCACTAGTCTTATTATATGACTCTAAGTAGCTTAGGTACCTAGGTAAGTTACAAATTAGGTAGATGGGACATGTTGTTATTCATAAAATATTAGATACTGACACATGAAAGTTGTGCATGTTGGCTATTGAAATTTTCCCTACGCATTTCAATGATAATAGATTGAATCTATATAGTCACTAGGATGGTGCTTACACCATGTGGTACTAACTTCTTTTTCACAAGTCAGTTGTTTTCCTTGACCATAATAAAGTTGGTGCATGACAAATATTTCCTTATATTTTTTATTTTGTGTTGGGTGAATAAGCAGGACACTTCCAAGCCCACAAGATAACTCTTCTATCACTTATACACATAAATCCAATCAGGTGAGTTGAGAACAGTCACTTTTTAAGTGCCTAAGGATAGACACCTAAGTTTTTGGGTCATGAGAAGTTTTCCATGTTCAAAAAAATATATGTATGAGTTGATAAAGGAAGGTTCATAATATGTTCATGTGAAATAAACAAAGAGGATACAATGAGGTGCTCACGGACTAGCACTAGGATTTGTATGGGATAGGGAAGGCCAAACAAACCGACATGAAAGTGTAGAGAAATTGACCAAGAAATATAGGGGCACTTATAAGGAAGTGCAACATTGAGAAAGAGATAAAATCAAGGAGGATAAATCATGCACATGTGAAGTGTTGTACCCAAGTTACCATAATAAGGTTGAAGGTCATGCCAAGTCAAATAAAGTTTAATATAATTACCATCATGATAGATGGCACCCACCTAATGGTTAACAAGAAGTGACCATTTGAATTACCTGCCACTTCACTAAATAAACCATTAGCAAAGTTAATGATAAGATGGTGAAATCATAAATATCTATAATAAATGAGCAGTTGGTGGTAAATTTTAATGGATTTTATAGGTTTAGCATATTTTAAGAAATCCACATGATGTCATCCATTAATGTAGTAGTTGAAAACATCATATAAAGGAGTCGATGGCTAAGGTAATAGGGTTACTATCATTTTCAAGAGTTCTAAGAAGAGTAAAGAGTTGAAGCCATTAAACTTGAAAGATGCTACCAGAGAGAGAACCAATCATCCATATCCCACCCAAGTGAGAATGAAAGATCACAAACAAGATTACATTCTACCTTGAGTTGAAAAGGAGGCAGGTGGAGATAAATTGGTATAGAAACTAGGGATTATAAGTTTAGTAGAATGACTAGGACACCATTAATAGGGTAAGAAGCTTAAGAGCCAAATACACAGTCATATTTCCTACAATAGTGAAGAAACACCAAGCCCAATTTTAGGCTTTGATAAGATTAACTAGCCACATTTCAATAGCATAAAGTTTTATATAGGAAAAAAAGGATAAGCATAGGTCTATCATAGGCATAAAAGGATAAAAAGAAAGTGTGGGAAGTGAGAGAAGTAGTCATATGAAATTGGAGTCATAGTTGGTGGAAGGTGTGCACATAATAGAAGTAGATGTAAAAGCAAGTATGAAACTTACCTATAAAGAAATGGAATAACCCCTTAAGGTCATGGTGGGGGAGAAGTGGGTGCCATTTATGCATATGTGTAACTTTAATAACTATAACCATAGAATAAGAAGTAATGCATAAGAGTTAAACCAAGACTAGATGGTAGACGTGGGGAAGAAGACAATGGTAGGACCACACTCTTTCATGTCTCCATCAGAGATAAATTGGTAACCATTGGAACCACAAAACTATTTGATCTACCAAAATTCAAAAACATAAAAGACTTGGTGCATTTCCTCCTCTCAAGAGTACATGGTGACTGATTCTACTTTATAAGATGATGCATGAGGCTCTTCATGAGCCTCATTAGTAAAATTATGGGGATACTTAACACAAGGGTAGACATCTGAGAAATGATGGAAGATGAGGTAGAGGTTGAAAGGGTCTCAAATCTCTTGGGATATTATAAGTTAGGGTTTATTTTCCACATTAAAGATATATAATACCCTATCAAAATGGTAGAGACACACCTTATTAGCACCAAAATATGCCCTAATGATTGGTGTTCTGATATTAGTAAGACCTTCTTGCATATTACCCACCACATGGCACAAGGTGTAAAACTCAACATCTCCAAGTTAATTGATGAAGATATAGTCAAGAATGTGCAAGAGTGCCATTGAAAGTGTGAAACCTTCCAATGGAGGTATATGTTTATTCTAATAGTAATAGATGAGATAGGTATACTAGATGATAATGATGACCACTTATGGGTGTTCCCACCAAATCAAAAGTCCCTTATGATGAAATACCATGACTTCATTTTCCCACCCAACTTTTCATATAAGTATAAGACAAGGGCACAAGGGTGGTTTCATAGTACAAAAAAGCCTTTATAAATGAGTGGTGCATCCCTCAAGAAATTCCCAAACAACTAGTGGGAATGACAACCTTTGATGTGATGCATCACTTCTATATGGTGTGCCTAGCACTCATGGATAAAAACCTATCAAGTTAGATCTGATTTACTTACACATTCTCAACCAAGTATTTCATGGTGGTGCTAAGGAACATCCCCAATACAAAACAACTTGAGATCTTAGTCAAGATCATGGATCAAGATAGAAATAAGATGAGGCACTAGTTTGTGTACCTCGAATCCAAGGCCACCAAACATGAGGAGGATGAAACTGATAGGATGGAATCCATCCCCTTCATAAATTGATAATAAATGGGAGGATATTCAACCTCTACTATAAAATAAAGCCATGAAATAAGGGTGGTGATCTTGGAAAGGATGATTATTTCCCCCTCCTAGTCAATGATGAAGGGAAAGTTGCATCAAAATTGTAGGATAAGACACTCTAGAGGAAATGGGGTGAGAAGATAAAAGAGATCATGGAATACATTTAGTTAAATATTGACTAAAATGAGATAATTACATACCCCACTCTAGTTAATCATGTGACCTTCTCTTAAAAGAGAGTTTCTTCTAGAAAAATCAAAAAAAAAGATGAAGGGATTTATTTCCTTCCCTACTATAAATATTACAAATATGGAGAAAGAGGTGACCTTTATACCCATAATAGAGGAGGAAATTGAAGAAGACAAAGTAGGTACCTATATCCTACAGATAAAAGAAGGAGAAGAGGAGCCAAGTACGTAGAATGTGTAAGAAGCCTTACAAAGTGGCATGACTTCCACGCTTCAGGTAACAAAAGAAACAACAATCCTCACATCCAGTGCCACCCAATTAATAAGCCCTCTAAAGAAACCAGTGTTGAAATCTAGTAAGAAGGCCTCCTACTACCTCCTCAAATATTTGAGTACAAAATAGTGGCTTGGAATAATACGAGATTGAGCAAGGAAGATACCAATAAGGTGTTGGTGCATGAAGAAAAGTGGAAGCTTTCTTGGGATAATAAAATGGCCAAGTTAGAGAAAAGGGCCCCAAAGGTTCCATCAAGTGTAGGACCAATAGTTGAAAAGGTCAGACAAGCACCAAGTGACCCCACCATGAAAGTAGAAGAAGCTACACAAGAGGCATGCCCAAGTATTTATGGAGTTATTGAATAAAAATAAGGTGATACATATGCCTTAGAACAAAAAAGACAATGGAGAAACCCCAATAATAAAAATATGATGTTGGTGCTTAAAGAATTACCCTGAAGGTAAGTATTGAAAACCCCTAGGATGAGGAAATAGATAAGGGAGAGAAGTCCAAGGAAGAAACCCCCAAGGATCAAATAAGTGAGTCCTCTAAGGAGAGTGATGAAGAGAGCAGTGGTTCCAGTGAAGAGGAGGAAGTATAGATATAAAATATAATTGTCGAGAAGGATGATAAAGAGCTGAATACAAAGGAGATGACATAGAAAATATGGGTGGATGAATATTTTTATATGTATGACATTATGCTCCCCAAGCCACCACAATAAGGACATGAAAAAAACTCTTATTCGTGTTATACCACTACATGAATGATCACCAATTATTGCACCTAGATTGGCTATTTCAAGCCTAAAAGATCCTAAAGAGGGTTAGGACTCCCTCCTTATTAACCATCATACCATGAACCCAATCCAATCGAAAAATGCACTATTAAGAATGTGCATAGAAGTTGTGTGCCAAAATATCATCAATGATAATAGGTTGAGGAAATGGAAAAATATCATCAAGGAATCCAAGGATGAGGTGTAAGCTAATAGATTTAGGATACAATAACTCTATGATTTCATGGAGGTGGTAGAACCATCTTGACATGGACACTTTAGACCTTTTAGAGGTTAACAATATTTGTGTGCTAGTAAAGCATATTCTCCCAAGGTTAAAACCCAAGCTGGTGCAGGAAGAAGAAGAATATTATAGCATCACACTATAGAAAGAGCTAGCTAACAAGATCTAAGAGGGAGAAGACCTCTTCACAAAATTGTAGGAGGGAATGGAGGTAGTAGATGCCATTTTCTTATGATTATCAAACCAAGCCTCGTTAATAGATGTGTACCTAAATTAGGTGAAAGAAGAGAAGCAAAATTTGATGGCATTAGTGTACTCAGTAATCAAGCCAGAGCAAATGCAAATCATGGGGAGCAATAATGTTCTTAGCAACTAGATAAAGGATAAAGATTAAAACTTGTAAGCACTCTTTTTCACTCTATAAATTGAGGCTTGTGAGCAAGGAAAGATCCTATATGGGAGTGTGGAAAAGGAAAAATCCAATATTGAGGCATTCCATAAGGATATGGATAAAAAATGTGTGCTTGTTCTCATTGTTGCATCCTCTAAGATAGATAGTGCTATAAAATAAATCAAGATCACCATTGGGGGCTTTAATGACTTTAGCTCCAAACTCAAAGAGAATGCACTTGAGTTCTATGCTCCCAAGAACTTGATAGCCTAGTCCAAAGATGGACTAAATTTTTTTATAGATTAATATTGGGACCTTAACTCATTAGGTATAGGATTCATGCAAACACAACATCCACCTAGGTGTAGAAGGATCATTTTGTTGAGTGGTTAGCCTTTGGGATTTTTATAGCAAATTGGAGGTTATATCATGTATGTTATGCTAGCTAGCAGGAAATTAACTATATCCTAAATCTTTAGGACATCTTTAAGGATTTGAGGAGATGTAGTAATTGAAGTGTAGACTCTATGGAGTCATAAAACTGGTATTTATGATCGTAGAGTTCTATCTCAGCACTCAGTGTGCACCTTCCACCCTAGAAAAGATGCTCCTAAAAGCTTTTTAAGGAGATCAAGCCAAAAGAGGAAAAGAGATGGATAAGTTATAGCAAAGCTCAATTAAATTGATTTTAAAACTCTATATACATTAATTCAATGGCCATTAAAGCTTAGGAATAGGATGGAGGCTATTTGGATCCATTTGTATGTGCCCAAGATTGCTTGTAAGCCTCTAGGTTGTTAAGTGTTATGATTTAAACATAGGCATCGCTATGAACTCTATACTCTATTATGAATTCTAATGAATGATGAAGTTTGTTGCATTAAAATTTAATGTGTCTTATTTATGTGTCTTTTTGTATTGATAACGGAATGTCATAATTTCAATATAATTATGTTAAGTAATATTTGTCTGTGATTACTGGTTCATGTCTTTAATGGAATCCTTGCAAACTTTCATGACATCATCTTTATTTTGTATAGATAATGAGTATATGTTATGCACTAATTATTCATATCCTTGTTAAGATCACATGCCTAATATGATTAATTTGAGTGGAAGTAGCCTTTTGACCCTTCAAGCACCTCTATGACACTAGGCTTGTCCAAGAGGGGCTTGCACCTCTAAAACTACCTTAAGTTTCCTTGGAATTTCTAAGTCCCTTTTCTAAAGTTTTGTGCCATGGAAAAACTACCCTAATGTGGGCCTTGATTCCTTCTTAGCTACACTTTGGGTGAGAGAATAAGGCCTGTGTCTTATGTGGATTGATGTCAATTTAGTTGGTGGATAAAATGTTAAAATGTTAAGTACAAAGGGAACATCCCATGCCTGTGCTTGGTTGAAGTAAATTGAGAGCTAACTAGACAAATCTTTTCTACAACATAAAGTTTGAAAAATAATATCAAAAACCAATATGTAAAATTCAATGAATTGAAACAAAGAGATGATCAAGTAGAAATTAAAACTTAATTTTTGTTTTCTTATGCTTCAAAATAAAACAAACAAAATTGTATCGGTGCTGGTTGATGTTGTTGCAAACAAAGTATAAGACTATATCATATTGATCGGATGTAGTTTGTGCATAAAGATATTTTATAAGTAGATAAATTTAGTTTACTAGAAAAAATACTAGAGGTAAAACTTTATTGCATATGGTTGATATGGCTAGTTGTCAAAAATTTATAAATACATAAGAATATCAACCTATTCAATATATTTTTTCTATAAAAAATGTAAATATAAAATTATATCAATTTGTTTTATAAATTTGACTTAAAATAAAGTCTATAACTATTAGCCAAAATTTGGCTACCATGAATTAGGATCATTTAAAATTTTGATTTACTTGATGTTAACTTTTTTGATAGCCATTATGAAGGTATTTTATTAGTCACTAATGATCTAAGATGATAGGTAGTGTGTCTTCCTTGGTAGCTCACAAGGTCATTTAGGATGGTCTAGTGAGTAGCAAGTTTAAGTCACTTATCTTTCCATGTATTGGTCATTCATTTTGGTCTTATTTATGTGTTTATCATTATTTAAGGTAATTTTGACAAGGTTAAGCTTAAGTGTGAAATCAAGTCAATGAAGAACTATGCTAAAGAAGATAAGTGGTGACCCTTCCAAGATAACCATGGTCTAAAGCTAACAAATTTAACCAAGGATTAGAACCATTGACTTGATCACATTGTGTTTTCAATTAATTTGGAGAGATTAAGGTAGTTTTGATCATTTTAAGGTATTTCACTTAATTTAGTCTCATTGTATATTCCAAGGTTGAGATGACACTTGCTACGAAAGAGCAAATATAAAGTTTATATCATGTAATATGTATATTTTAAAGTCATATAACACCTATGTTGTGACATCATCCTTGTACTTGTCTATACTCACTCTCTAAATGCCTTATATAAATAATTTCCAATGTTGGAGTCTCTTTGTAACTATCATTTATCATATTCTAACATATAAATGATGAAATATTGAGAGAGATGTAGGAAAAGAAAGGTTTGAAATGTTTTGTCACTCTCTTACACGTTCTTAAAAGTTAGGGGAAGCTAAATAGTCACCTATTTCACCATCTCTAGTAGTTCCAAATAGTAGAATAGGTAAAATATTGAGAAAAGCATGTTTTAGGAGGTCTTTTGCGGAGGGTTTATGTTGGTGTGAAAGGTAAAAACTCATAAAATTTTCAACATGGTATTCTTAAACCAAAATACATGCAAAATTTTGAGTTATAGAGTCAAATAAATTATAAAACCCATTCACTTCTCTATCGAGCTTAGTGGCAGCCTCAAAAGGGTAACTAGTTTATGGATGGTACTTTAAGGAGAGATAAAATTAGAACCCAAGGTATTGTAAATATGAGGGGACCCTAATTTTATTCTAATATAATTAATTTTTTGGTCTATTTAGTATCTTTAACTTTATGAATAATCTTTAAGAAGTTAAGGGTGTAGAAAAAGGACTCAAACCCCCCATCAGGGTCAGTTTTATCCAAATACAAGGTTCTAAAGTTGAATGAATGCATCAAGGTGATTATTTAAGGTTTATTTATCACTCCTTCATCCCTATAATATCATTTTATCTCAATTTTTCTCATTTCCATGTTTCGTGTACTATGCAATAGCCTTGATTTGCTAATTTGAGCATGATAATCATGTTTGCATAGAATTATGAGATGTCTTATTGAATATAATGAATGAAATTAGGTGTTTATTATTGATTTTAATGTCACAAATACACATTATACCTATTCATGTATCATTTAATCAAAATACTTCAAGGATAATAGATAACAATGCATGTATGGTTGAGCTAGTTAGAACCTACATCCATGATAGATTACCTTGATCAAAGGTGAATGCAAACTTAATTTTTAATGATCTCCAAGGAGAGAAACATATTCAGATAATATTTAAAACCATTATCAATAATATAGTCTAGGTGACAAGCCTTAGAAGTCAATATTTTTAATGCTTTCTTTAAGCTAAGAAAAAGAAGGATTTGTAGTCCTATAGGTATGCAGACCTACAGGTCAACATTAACATCAAATAGTTTTAGTGGAAAGGGTATATAACCTATTTAATATAGATATATTATCTTATTCCAATTTATAAATATTTTAAATACTTTAAACCCAAGCTTTCTTAGGCCAACAGTGAGAGAAGGAAGGTCAGAGCAATACAGTGTAATGCAAGTAGGACAACCTATGCTTCTACAAGAAATTAGCATATATGTTGTCTTAATGGACTTAAATTTCACCCCAAAAAACCCTATATAATATTTCTCTAATCATATAAGTATCTATTAAATATCCTTCAGACCTCAATTCACTTTCCCTCTCAATGGACTATGTGCCTTAAAATAGACCATGTAATCCTAAAAAAGGATTGTGAGAGTTTAAAGTGAATAATCTAGGTGATTTGAGTTTAATAGAGTGATATAAAAGGTTATAAAAACTTAATCCATCTTTATATAATATTTCATAATTGGTAATTCAGGTTTAAGAGGATAAAACATGAAAAAGAGAAGTTTTTAGGCCTAGTAACCACTTATAGGCTTGTCATAGGTAGTAAGAGTAAAAGAATAAGTGGTGACTATTGATTGAGGGATTTAAGGGGTTTAGTGGTTAAAAAATAAGTTTTTATTAAATTTTAATCCTATTAAATTCATATCATGAAGATTAACCTAGTGAAATAAACCCAATTTGGTGACCTATAGCCAAAAGGCCTAAATGGCCACTTACAGCTTGTGGTAGGTAGTATAATCAAAATGCTATTTGTGTGATTTAGATTGAGTTTAGTAAGTATATATATTATTCATAAGGATAATTAATACAAATTTCCAAGTTTTTTTTAATAATACTAAAGTTCCAAATCCAACTCATAATGATTCATACTCATAACTAAGTCAAGAAACCTAAAATGATCACATATAGGCCTGTCATAGGCCTAAATGAAAGAAAGGCTAATCTGGTGGGGTTTTTGGAGGACCATGAGGTTTATATAAGAATAATAATAACATGAATTATATATATATATATATACATATATATATATATATATATATATATAACTCTCAATATAACTCAAATTCCATAAATCCTATTGAAGAAGGTCCACTCTCAAGGTTGCAGTCAAGAGGCCTAGTGTGAACCTATAGGTCTGTGTGTGAAAAAAGTGAATAAAATTCTAGGTTTTGAGGTGTTTTTAATATTTAATAGACTTAATATATTAATTATATATTCTTTAAATATATTATGAGGGTGGAAATCAGTGCAAGAGGAATAAAAAACCAAAAAATAATTGCTAGGGTCACTACCAAAATATTGCTCTTAAAGCCTAACCATGAGATATGAAGGTTGTAGTGAGTTTGAAGGGTAATATGGAGTAAAATACAACCTAAAAACCTAATTTTATGTTTCATATAAAAAAATTATGGGTTTATAACAAAAAAACACTTTTACACCTTATCATGCAAAATCACCCTTCTCAAATAGCATAAACAATAAAAAAGGGTCATCTTCTCTTACTCGGAAGTCAACTGTCAACATTCATGGGAGCCATTAGAGTTTAGGTATGTTGAATATGTATATGTAATTTAATTTAGTGTAATTTTTTCCCAAGTTAAGGGGTATATGTCTATGAATGATTGTTAAGAACATAAACACCCCTTAAACCCTACTCAAACCCTAATAAGAGCTCAATAGGAAGGAAAGTGAGATATGTGGCTTAAATGCATCTAATAAGACTTATAAACACCTTTATGGTATTTTTGAGTCTTATAATCATCCATGGGATGAATCATTTGACACATGTGGGATGGAAAATGTATGAAGATGGGCCTAAAACTATAATTACACACCTATTTACAGGATTTTGATCATGTGAAAGTACCTATGACAAGATAGGAAGACTTGTTAAGAATTTAAAAAGGTTTGAAGTTTCCATAAAAGACACTATAATAGTTTACATGATGATAAAACATTGTTTTAGATAGGAAACAATCTTTATTCAAAATTGCTTCCTTATTTACATAAGAAAAGACAAAATTGCACACCTATTGAAGGTCATAAAGGGTTTGAAGGCCTTTATAACATCACCAAGAATACTCATTAACAATATTTTAATTCTCCTCAAGCCATGAGGCAAGTTAAATCAAATGGGCATAGACGAAATTGAATATGTTTCCTTGTATGTCATTGAATACTTTTGAAGGAGATATGCGGGGATGTTAAAGGGTTTAGAGACACCTAAAGATAGTTTGAGATACCCCTAAAACATTTATTGTAAGATTAATAATGATAGGTTAAGTGTCATGGTTAAGGAGATTTGAATCTAAGAGAGAATATGAGATACAAAAAAAGGTGTTTTAAGGCATGATGAGACATGAAGAGGTCAATAATGCAATAAGAAGATCATGTGTAAAGATCTAACTTATAACTACCCTTCAGAAAGCAAAATTCTAACTCTTTGTCCAAGAAATACTAAACCACCATGAATATCATCATCAAACCCAAACATACAAATGTTGATAAGGGACTTCATAAATTCCTACTTGTAAACATTCTTGATTGTAACTTGTCCTCATGAGATGACATTTGTCATATGCCTGTCTTACGCCTCTCCTCTCATTCATTCTCACACTCTTCTATATATATGTCTGATTTTGACATTGTAATCCATCCTCCACTTGATTATGGTGAAAACCTACTCCTTTTGTAAGTCATTGAAGTAATAGATAAGATATGTTTACCTTCACTTATGATTGTATTTTAGTGTTCATACAAGAATGATTGATCTTGTCTAGTGTTGATTTAGTTCTCCTTAACATGTTGTCTCATTGTCTCACCTATATGTAGTTTGAACTCACTCTTACAAGTCATATGGAGTGTTTAAGTGGTATTTTTAAGGTTAAGTGAGGTAATATTACATTAGGGTCTTTTATGCCTCTTTAAAAACCAACCTTCCTTGCCTAAGCATCATCTACCACCTTCATATTGAAATAATTATAAAAGAGGAACAAATTAGGAGTAGTGTATAAATGGTTAGCTTCATGTTCATTGTGAATTAGATGTGTGGTAGTGTTTGAGAATTTGGTGCATCACCTCACTAGTTTATTTTTATTTTAGTTATCTCTATTTTTTTCCTTGTAAGTTAGTAGGTTTAGTGATAGCTCTTAAGTGATGCATCAAGGGAGTTAGCCCTATCTAGAGGTTCAATCCACTCTTTAGGTCACCCAAAACCAAAAATTGTTTCCATGTTATCACATAAGTGATGAGGGTTGAACAACCTCCTAAAGGGTGAAACTTTTAATTATAATAATAACAACACTAATAATAAGACTATATCAATATGTTCGATATAGTTGACTAGAAAAAAATTCAAAAAGGAACTGTATCAGGTTGTTTGATAAAATTGGTTGAGGGATAAAAATCATGATAAAGTTGTAATGGCCTATTCGATGTAGCTTGATAAAAAGATGATTAATACATAAATTTGTCAATATGTTCAATACATTTGGATAAAAAGGCAAAGATGATGGTAAGTTTCATGTTAGGTTTACCATAATGTATGCAATGAGTTAAGATCAGCCTGTAATTATCCTATCTATTAAATATATGGGATTCGAGAAGGTTAATCAAAGAGATCCCATTAATTCTTAATGATTCAAGATGTGACCAAATGGATTTAAAAATTAAGAAAGAAGAAAACCTAAAACATTGTTAAAATAAAAGGTTCCAAAACCTTTAAGCCAATAACACTATGAATTATCTCTAACTAAATATTTGTTTTGTAAGTAAACTAATATTTTAAATAAGCAATGTAAGTGGGAAGGGATAGAAATATATAAAAATGGGTAAGTAGCCATGGTACTAAAATGGGGCCCTAGGCTACGTAAAATTAATAGATGGCAAGTTCTATCAATCATATAGCCCCACTAAGTATAAGTGTATAAAAATCTTAAACAAGTAGATATACATTCATTAACCAAAAAATTAAGAAACTTTTATCTACTAAATGAAAAGACAGGGTTAGAATATACTTACCTTGAAAATTAATTATTAGGCCTTAATTTCCCCCTTGTCTAATGGTTCTTTGTAAGATATATTTTTAGTTTTAAGGATCTCAATAGTATGAATCAATCTCTAGGCTAAAAGGACTCCTCCCAATGCATCCAAAACTCCAAAAGACAAGCTTTCATTCAGGACATGATCTTAAGCAGTAACTCCTCTAAATGTAGATATAGGATATAAGTGTGATCCATTGTATTTATATTTGTCAATGAGCCTAATCCATCTTCAAAGTTAATATGATGCCATCAGCCTGATCAATGTAGTTTAGAATGGGCCAACTAACCTCAAACTACATCAATTAGGCCTATATAGTGTTGAATATTTCACCAAAACATTCATAAATACATCAATTAGGATTATGTATTAGGGATGGGACAAGTGTTAAATTAAACTACATTAGACTAAGTTGATATAGTATGAAATATATGTCATGATATAGTGAGAGATTGTAAGATGGAAGGAGATAACATAGGGGATCAAGTCTAAGGAAACTAGAACGTATATGGAAATTATAGATAAACAAAAATGTCTCTCAAAAGGCACCAAATGCCTTCCCACCCCTTTCCTAGTGCACCCTTTAAGGCATACACTTAGGGAGATTGAAACTTGATAGGTTGCATCAAGATAAATTATTAGTAAATGATAAAAGTGAAAAATATTATGTGTATGCATAATTTTACACACATTGATTCACCCTCTCTCTTCTTCATCATTTAAGTGGATCAAGTTTTACTTATTTTTTTATACACCTAAAACTATCCACTAATGGCTCCATACTTGACTTTAGATCAATTATTACCAACCATTTAATATCTAGCTTGAGAATTTCTAAAGGTCTCAAATTTGGCTTGATAACCATGCAATTGAATCAATTTGGCCTATTAATCAATTAAATAAGACAAATGCACATTTAATTAAATCAAATATTTCAAAAAGTGTCCAAATTACTAAAATGGATTAATTAAATTACAAATCTTAATCAAGACTTAATTGAATTCATCCATGAGCTAATAAATCAATTATCAAAAAGGAAAATTCAAATATCAATGAATATCCTAAAATATAATCATTACCTTTGTGAGTTGTTCCAAATGGAAAATATATCATAGCACACATATTCCATGTTAATCATGACCATTTCAACACCTTTAAACTCAACGAAGGTTAACTAAGCCAAACAAGGTTAGGATTTAACCCACTCCAAGTTAATTTTAAAGCCTATAAAATCAAGCCTAGACCTATTCATTTAACAAGCTATGTTAGTTTAAAGTTACCATGCACACATGATTTTAGAGCTTGAACCATAGTAGACTTATAATGTTGGATTTGATCCATGAGTCAAATGCATAGTGTTATAATTCCAAAATCAAGTGAAGCCAAACATGGTGCTAAAAAGAGATGGAGATATCCAAGCCCCATTGATGAAGACCTTTTGAGCACAATCTAAGAAAGCCAACAAACACATCATTTAGAGAATTCAATGAAGGTAAGGAAAGTATTTTTTCTTACATTTTAGTTGAGATTTATCATTTTTTTTTGTTCACCATGCTCCACCTATGATCTAGGCATAAATGTGTTATGATTTTTTATGGTGTTTTTGTCAATTTTATTTCATTTTGAGACTAAAACTTGATCTAACATCCCCTCTATCATCAAATTCCTAACATCACAATTTCCATCCATTTCCAAGTAGTCTCCCATCACGTACTGCCTTATGATCAAATTTCCAATGTCTCTACAAAATAACATACTACACATCCATTAACATCAGATCACACCACACTTATCCTAATATTCACCTATTTGTAACTTCATCAAACATTATTCATTAGTAAGAACTTGTTGAATCTTATGCAATCATGAAACTTTTAAAGGTTTGGTTGCACCACCTTATGCAAGTCCAATTTCTAAACCATCTATGTGAAAACTAGATTATCTATGCTTCCACTTTCAACTATCATTTTACAACACTTAACACTTGAATTGTATATAGTTATGAAAAGACACCATTCTTTATCTTCTCTCAATTTATTCAATATAACTATCTTAAGCATCAGTGCTTCACTTTGCTCAAGCTCATTTAAATGCTTAACAGACCCAACAAACTCCTTGTCTGTACACATTATATGTGTGGCTATGATTTTCCTTATAATACCTTCACTCTAAACTTACAAATGTTCATATGCTTGGTTCCCTCATTATCTAGACTATAAAATATTCCTAGGAAAAAAATTCCCTTCCTTGATTCTGTTTACCTCTTCCTTGAGACTGGTAAAATCCACCTTCTCCTCATTCACTCCCTTATTAAAAATTGGGCACCTTGCCTTGGTCTTAGGAACTCACATCACTTTACAGTGTGACTTATGTGACTTGCCTTGACTAGTTCCATATAGTATCTCATTTTTATCCTCATGTGAATCTTCCTCCACTTCACACATTTTTTAGTTTTATATATGACAAATTCCACTCCACCTTAAGTGCTAACTGATAATCTTCCTCAATTATTTATACCTAAACCAAACTTAATTATTCTTAGATACCAAATTAAAATTTGTTTATGTATCATGCAACCTTCTCTTTATACACCTTACTATAACTAGACCTAATGGTATTATTATAAAAATATTCATTATAATATTTGACTAAAATCTAATTTTTCATGAGGTTCTAGAGTCTTTTTAATATATCCATTTAGTATTATTTATATATTAATTTTCCTTTCATCTAAAAACCATCCTATATCATCTTTTTATATTATCATTTCCTCTTTTGTGACATTTATTTTGAGCTTCATTTAACTATATTATTGCATGTTATTTCATCTTTGTATGCATATCTTGATGCACTGGGGGTCAATAATGTCCTTTTACTTAAATTACTCTTCCATTTTTCAATCTAGTCACTAAGCTCTTCTAGATTTAAACTTCAAGAGAAATGGATCAAGTCTATATTTTTGCCCTTTATAATATGTGATATATCTATCAAGACCCTCTCCTCACTAGCTTCATTTTTATCCTAAAACTATTATCCACCTTTAGTACCTTTGGCCTCTCTAATGCATTGTCTTTATCTTTCATCATCACTCTCATCATTACTAGGAATGAATATTCATCATTGATTTTCTTTGATAGCATCTAAGTGTGTTTGTATAACATGTGACACATTCAAGACTTCATCCAATTTTCCCACTATTCCTATAGCTATTGCTCATTTTCTAGTGACTCTCCTTAGAAACATATTATCCTCTAAACTCATGCACTAGTGTTGAAATTCATCCACTTACAATCTAATTTAACTTTTTAGTGTTTATGGAGTTTAAGCCTTAGGTTGTTAAAGGGGATAAGTATAGTACCAGGACAAAAAATATGCAATAAATGTATCCACTTATTTGTAAAAAAAATTAACTTAGTTTTACCTTTATAAAAATAGCAATAAATGATGCAAATAAGTACTTAGCTAAAAACTGACTGATATAGAAGATCTAAAGGCTAAAAAATGGGATAGGTATTTATCTGAGTTTCACAGATAGGATTCAATTGTCAAAACCCTTCTTGGACCTTATGATCTAACTAGATAGTAGTAATAATGGTGCTAATGACCTCCTTTTGGTGCTAGTGTCCTCTATGTAGAACTACTCTAATATTCTAAGTGTACCTATGCCTGATTCTCCCAAGCTTGTTCTTGTGTGCATAAGTTATGGTTTTTTGTTGGTAACCTATTTTGACTAATTTTGTATGTAAACCCTAGACCTCAATTTTTTAGATAATCCAATTGGCACAATCATCAAAGTGAGATACTAGTGGGGTAGGTTGGACATCCTCAACACCCTACTGTGATGAGAGTTTCCTACATACCAATACTCCAAGGATGGATCAATCCTGATGTAGTTCTCCCCACATAAGTTTAGTGTAAGTAAAATTCAATCTAGTATGAATGCTAGTTTGAGTGATTTGAGTGAGGCTTGATATTATAAATCTGTATATTCTAAGTTTAAGATGGCTATAGATTACTATTTATAGAAGTAAGGTAGAATATGAATTGATAACCTTGATTATTTAGAGCTTGTTCTAAGTTAATTTGTGTGTATTTGCATATGATTTCCATCTAGTGAATAAATGGCTAAAAGTCATTTCTTGTGTAGGTCTTAAAAGAGGTATAGGCTAAACCTAGGTGGTTGTGATTTAAAAAGATATCCACTGGTGAAAAAAGGTAGGAAAAGGATAATAGCACCCAAACTAGGACACTAACACCATTGGTGCTACTATCTATATTATTGTGCTAGTGTCTAGGTGGTAGATCTTGAGGAAATAAGGGCCAAGATGATAAAGTGAGGGTTTAGGACTGGTTTAGGGATGTTTGTGGCCCACACGAAGGCTAGCTAAGTGTTTAAATAGGCCTTAAGGTAGGTATAAGGGTGATTAAGGATGGGTGGTCTCAAGTAACACTCTTAGCACTCAAGTGTCATTTTTAGATGATTACATTTCTTCCCCACTTTATTCTATAAATGTAATAAAGAGAAATGACTAGGATAAAGGAAAAGAAAATTAATTGGACTTACCTAAGAGGTGAAGCCCATGAATCTAGGTTTGAGTGTTTGAAGCTTGATCTATTGTGTGTACTATAAATGACACATGCACGTAATTAGTCCTTACTTAAGATATATCAAAATCAAAGACAAAATTGATTAAAAAGATAAGAGAGAGGAAAAGAATGAATACAACTCATTGAATATGTGAACCAATGCATAAAATTATTGACATCATGTGTATGTTTATATACATAGTGATAAAATAGATGAATAGATTAGATTAAGTTGATGGCTTACTTCATCCCCATGTGTGGGTAGCTCAAGAACTCAATATGATTTTATCTCTATCATTTCCCACCCTTACTTAGTGAATCATGACCTATGAATAACTTATATTGGACCGATGTTGTATCCAACCCTCTCATGTAGATGGCTCAAAAACTCAAGTACACTATGAATAAATCATATCCTACCCACATGTAGCAGATGCATATGAAATTAAAACTATGTGATGTAATCAAAACTATATAATATGGATCTAGGCCACTCAAAAACTCTAAAATGTAAAATGCCTCTCAACCACTCAAGAATGTAAGATGGTTTTGGGCTACTCGAGGTTTATAAGTACTACAAACATAGTAAAGCATAAATATAGTGTATAAATTGTAACATGGTTTCTAGTGTGTATAACTTAGATAATGACATGGATTTTGTCATTCCATATGATCAACTGGTGTATAAGTGAGCATATATAAATAATGTTTCATGCACTTACCCCTAAATATGATATCTGAGTATGTGGATTCTAGATTGAGTTTTAATCATTTGTATATGAGTATTTAAAAATGAAATGGGAATGATCATGCCATGCATGTTGCCCCCAATCTGATAAAATTGGTAAGAATCTATGCTAAATTAATCAAAAAGAGTAATCTCTAACTGAACATGTGTAAACGTAGACTTTACATATTCTAATTTTTTATCAAAAATGTAATTTCCTAAAATTGATGATACTAAATAGTAGCAGCATATTTGGATAGTAACACTAGTGGCACTAGTGTCCCACTTTGGGCACTAATGTCCAATTGTAATGATTTTTATGCAACTAAAACTAATCTCTATGTGACTATTTCCCACTATGTTTTCTCAAAACTAATTTTTTTATTCTCTACTTGTGTACCAACAATTATAATCTGAGTGTATTTGTATAGCCATGATCTTTATGATAAACCTATGTGAATTTCCCCTCTTTTGAGGGGATTTGTTGAACTTATGCAAGAATTATCCTCAAAATAAAAATCTCTACAAGATGTGTGTTAGCCAAATCATATATGATATCTACATAATAAACCAATATAATTTGAATACAAGACATCAAAATGTAAGAGAACTTGAGCATAAGTTTGTAATGTATGATGTATGTTAGATATATCATTCACAAGAATTTCAAGATAGATATAACAATGTATATGAATAAAAAATCTAATTAATAAACTGAGTAACTACTTAGGGTGATGGGACATGATGTCCATCAAATCACCTAAGGAGGAAGGGGATAGACATGAAATCCCTCATGGCATCTAAACCTAGAGTGTGAAACAAGCAAGAGACAAGTATCATGGCCATGATGTATACATGAAAGCATACATATAAAACTAAAGAGTCATGCAAAGTAGGCCAAGGGGCCACTATATAAGGGACATGGGAACATGTCACTAAAGTTGATAAAGAAAGACATACAAAGACATGTTTAAATCTCCACATACATAAAGATAATGCAGGTTAGCTTAGAGCCACATGGAAAGACATGTTCAAATGTCTGCATACACAATCAAGAAGGCACACACAAGGAAATGGGTACATGTCCAAAGCATACATAAAATGAAATGAAATGGTATAGATTAATAAAGAAATGGAATATTTTAATTCCCTCAAATATATGTAAAATCATAGAGATACAATCAAGTATAAACTCTAAAATAGGAAATCTAGAAATGAAAGTCTGCATGAACATGTGGTACAAATCTATATAAGATCAAAGATGTACATAAGTTGAGTCTAGAGAAGTAGTTATCAGTAATGAATCTGAGTAGTGTGTGATGTTCAATATCAAGATATAATAGGACTAAATCTATGATGTAGAGTATATAAATATGTAACTTGGTAATCAGTACTATGTATAAGATGTACCCAAATGGGAAAATGTATTCAATTAAGAACCAATGTATTTATGTATATGCCCCCAATGGGTAGATAGTAGCAAATCTAGATCTATGTAGTGGACCTTAGTCTTGTATAAATATATAAATAATTGATAAGAACAAGTGAAGCATGTATTTATGATAAAAACTAACTATACTAAGATAGCTAACATATGTATTACTTGGCAAGTGTGAGAAGTGTAAACATGAAGATGCATAAAATCTATAGTTTGTTTTTTCAAATAAAATATTTGAATGTTTTTATGTTTTGACATATTATATTACTTTTTTATTTTCCTATATATAAGTTATGTACAAGTAACATGAAAATTAAACTATGTACAATGATCAAGAAATAAGGAAAGTATGTACAAATAAGGAGGAACGTATTAACTGATGAGTCTCCCAAGAGACTCATTATCGAGGTGTCTTGTGTCAAATAAAGGGACAATAATCATGCATGTTGTGTGAAAAAGTTAACTAAGGTCTCAGAACCTACTGTACTAAGTGATCGATAGCTAACACTACCTATGGAGTGGTTATATGAATTTATGAAGTTGACTGGGGTGCCTTATAAATTATAGGGGTCTTAGGGAACCATTTGGTATAATAAATTATAGTTGTCATGGGTTACCTATGTTAAAAACCTTAAGCACTCAATTACATTGGTCTTATAAGGAAAGGGGTAGAGAGAGGCTCTCTAGAATATGCAACATATCTCTGATGGAGGGGCCTCTCTAATAAGTGTCTCCATAGAAGATTATGCATATGTGGTAACAATATATGAGTGGACCTCACCTATACTAGTAGCTCAAATAACATTAGTGGTGTACTAATGGGAACTATACTTAGAACTATTAATGGTAGCTATGGTGTAAATACCTATGGGATATGTAAAAGATACTCATATGAAATACCTTCAACTATAAACACCTAATTAACATGTATATACTTGAGGCATTTGTGTAATATGGATGGAATGGCTTAAATTTATTGTATCTATGGCCTACCCAATAACATGCCAAATGTTCCTACACTAGGTACTACTAAGAATCTAGTCACCGCATGTGTTGATCCAACCTGCAGTATAAGTACAATCTCCCTAATGGAGCTCTAGACATGGCCACTAAAACCACAAATAATTGTGTCAATTAAATAAATGTCCTTTAAATTACACAAATTTTATATAAGTTTGATAGTACACATGTTAATAATTGACCCATTTCTAACCATAACACTCTAAATAGGATGATAATCAATGTAGGCTCATACAAAGAATGCATATAAATCTAAATATCATCGACAATCTCCTACTCTAAGAAAGTGATGAGTCATATGGTTAGCACTATAATATGATACACAATAATGACATTATGTAGGGGATGTGTATTCGATGTAGTAGTATGATAGGATTCTAGAGGTGGATGTGCCTGATATATGTAGTGAACCACTGAAGTGCCTCCTACCTCATTAGATGTATGTTTTGGAAATAGATCATAAAATTTTTGAATGCTTTAGATTCTATTGGTTTAACTTTAGGTACTTTTGGGATGTGTATTATAGAGGTGGATGTGCCTAATATATGTAGTGAACCCTTGAAGTGCCTCCTCCCTCATTATATGTATGTACATTATTGGTTTAAATTATGTTGACCTCTATCAAATCATTTATTTTATGTTTTAAGTTGATGCATCTATTTGTAGTATGGCCTATTGCCCTCTGATAGTCATAAAATGCACTAGAATCATAGTTCTTTAAAAGAGGCCTTGTTGTATCAACATTTTTGATAGGATAGGGAGATATGATATTTCATTCTAAGAGCTAATTATAAAACATGTGCAAGTGATTATGTAAGGTTTATGAGTGGAAAATATGATGAAACCAAATGATGAGGTGTCTCTAAAGCTACATTAACTATGGCATTTTAATCACTCTTATTGTCAGTGTCCCTTGATTTGTATGGAGGCTTAATATAAATCTTATTAGTTAAATCTAATCCATTTTTGTATTTTAATTTTCCCAAAGAGAGAAGCTTGAATTTCCTTTCTTTCACTATTTGGCATAAATCTGTGAATGTTGGAAAATTATTAAACAAGATAGCTTCATGTAATTCTAGTAGTAAACTCTATTTAAATATGTTTTGGAGCTCTCTTTCTACCATGGGGCTATTCATATTTTCCAATATGGTTTTATATCACAATAAATGTTCTGCAATAAGCTCATTATATTTTTTATTAAGTTGTGCCACTTGAGCATATGAAATCTTATCACTGATGTTGATTGAAAAGTGTGCCAAAAATATATTTTCCAATGGATTGAATGCAATGATGGATTAATTTTGAATATCATAGAACAATTGTAAGGTATAGTCATTTAGACTACATGGGAACAACTTATTAAGGAGTCAATCACACATCATCTAAACATACTATATGGAAAACTCATACATGGTGCTCTGGGTCACCCTTATCATCATATAAAGTAAGCTTATGTGTGACAAATAATAGATTGAAAAGGAGTTGACTCTATGTGTTATGCCAAAGGTGTATGTAAAAGATCTTGAGAATCTAAAGCATGTGATGGCCTAGTATAACCCTACTCAATATGTAACACCTTAGCTAGCAAAAAATAAAACTCATTCATAAGGGATTATACATATAGAGAGGAGTAACTATCCATAAGATGGGTTTCCATTGTTTCGTGTTGTCAACTTAAAATGGGTTATTATACAAGTTGAGTTTCCCCCAAAGTAGGTGTAACAATATTATTATTTGGGGGAGTAGAAAAGTGACCATTATTTGATATGTTCCTTATTTCCATCATGGCTTACAAAATTTTTGCATGACCATGGGGTTATTACCAAAGTTTGTCTCTAAAACTTTGTAAACTCTCATCCTTATTGATAATAATATTTTCATTTTAAAGTGGGGGGAGTGTGTCCCAATTCCCATCTTATGTACTATTTTGATCTTGATTGTATTGCTCATCTTCATACGCATTATTATTGAAGTCCACATAATTAGGGTGTGAAGGATAAATCATAGGGATTTTAATTGGTACTTTTTCTATATTATAATCTCAAACAAAATAAATTTGAGTAGGTTCAATATTATTGTTTCTAATCCTAACATTTCTTGCCAAGGGAAGAGAGATAACATGTTTAGTTGGCATATAGTAAACAAAGTGAAAGAGGCCTGCTAAAATAGAATGTATGAAATCTAAAAAGCCTAACACATATAATGAAAACATTAAAAATAAGGATATAAACCCTAGTATAATTTAGAGCTAGGGTTTGAGTAGTATTCAAAGTAAGTCGGGTTCACCAAATGATTTAATTTTTTAGGGTTTATGGAGTTTAAGCCCTAGGTTGTTAAAGGGGATGAGTACAATAAATCAAGGTATAAAATGTGAAATAAATATAGCCACTAATTTGTAATAGAATTAACATAGTTTGACCTTTATAAAAATAGCAATAAATGATGCAAATAAGTAAATATTTGGAAACTAATTGAGATGTGAGATATAGAGGGTACAAATTGAGATAGGAGCTAACCTAGGTGTTAAAAAATAATCCAGGTGTCAAAACCCTTCCTAGATAGTAATGATCTAACTAGAAAGTAGCACCAATGGCACTAGTGTCCTTTGTGTATAACTTCTCAAAGATTTTAGGTGAATTGATGTCTAATTTTGCTAAGCTTGTTCCTATGTGCACAAGGTTTTTAGTCCCTATCAGTGACCTATTTTGACTAATTTTATATGTAAACCCTAGACCTACATGTTTTTAGGTCATCTAATTGGCACAAGAAACAAAGTGTCATGTTACTGGGGTAGGTTGGACATCATCAACACCCTACTATGATAATAGTTACCTATATACCAATACTCCAAGTAGGGATCAACCCCAATGTAATTCTACCCACCTAAGTGCCAATGAAAGTATAAGTGAATCTAATATGAATTTTGGTTTGAATGCTTTGAGTGAGGATTGAGACTAGAAATCTATGTATTTTGAGCTTGGTATGGTTGTAGATGAATGTATATATAAGTAGTTTAGAATAGGTATTGATAATCTTGATTGTGCACAACTTGTTCTGAGT